>NW_004624848.1:4753590-4802555 GCF_000247695.1 Heterocephalus glaber | reverse complement strand
TAGTTGGAGGCCTACATGGCTCACTTATCTGTATGTCAAGTTCTTTTCCCCTGCTTGGGAAGTTTTCTGCCATCACTTCTGTGAACAGTTTTTTATGTCATCTGCACTCTCTCCTGTTTCTTCATGGACCCCAATCAATCTTATGTTGTTCTTTGCATCATCTTGCAACTGCTGGATTAATTTCTCATGCTCCCTTAGAATTTTAAAGCATTTTTCTTTTTCTAGTCACTAATTGCAATCTTATCTTTTATATTTAAAATTCTGTCCTCACATTGGCTCATTCTGCTGCATAGACTTTCAATGGAATTTTTAATCTCCTGGAAATCCGTTTGCATCTATTTTATGGATTCCATTTGCTTCCTATGTTGGAATTCCATCATGTTCCTCAGATCCTCTATTTTTTTATCTGTGTTCTCTCTAGATTTATTAATCATGTCTTGAACTATGGGCACAATCTCTGCTGTTATGTGAGAAATTATTTCTGATTTCATTTTTTCTAGATCCTCTTTTATTGCTAGTTCAGGGAGTCCAGGTGGTTGAGTATCAGAGTGTTCCATTTTGTTTCCCTTTGGGGTTGCTGTAGGTGATCTGGAAGCCTGGTTCTGAGGCTTGTCTATGCATCTTCTCATTTCGACTATGGGGGCGAGAGGTGTTTGCTGGTGCCCATGTGGCTTACCTCCTATGTGCTGGGAGTGGGGGTAGGTTGGCCCAGAAGCCTCCTACTCTGCACTGGGAGCTGCTGCATGTTGATCTGGGAGCCTCTTATGTGCTGGGAGTTGAGGTAGTTTGACCTGGAAGCTTCCTCTTTGCTGGTAGCAGATGTAGGTTGGCCCAGAAGCCTCTTACTCTGCACTGGGAGCTGTGGCACATTGACCTGGAAGCCTCCTCTGTGCTGGGAGCTGTAGCAGGTCGACGACTCAGAATTCATTATACTTGTGATTGTCAGTCCTAATTTTTGGGATGACCCTGTTTTCAATCAAAGCAAGAAACAACCACAAGAAAAAAATATATAACTTTTTTCCACTTGTTCCTCTTCCCCTCTCTCTCTCTCTCTCACTCTCTCTCTCTCACACACACACACACACACACACACACAAGTGAATTTACCTCCTAACTCTTTCTCATTGCCAGTCTTCTCCTGATCTCCTACCATTACCTTCTTCAGGCTTCTGTATTTCATAATCTGTCTACTATCTACAAAAGATAACTAAATGACACCAAATTTCCTCCTCCATTATACCTTGAGCTGAGTTCAGGGCAGCTCTTTCCACACACACCCATGAGATAACTTCAACTTTATTGGGCTCATTTTTCTAAGACACAAAAACTTCTAGGTAGCTTAATCAAGAAATTCTTTTAATATATAATCAATTTATTTAACTCCATAGAATTTATTTTATTTATCTCTTGCATGCATATTTCTTTTATGCTTGCTTCCAAATGGAGTATATGGTTAAGTGCTGTGATACAAAAAATCAACTTGATTTAAAAGTTTTCTTTTTCCCTTGTTATTTTTTAAAATGTATTTTATGGAGAGAGACTCGCGTGAGAGCACCAAATTTGAGCACAGATGCATATATAGATTTTTTTAAATGGTGGCAAAATTTCATCAGAGGTAGGAAAAGAAACAGGCTCTGCAGAGTGAGTTTGGGCCAAGGGAAAGAAGTGCACCCTGCAGCATGAGGGTGGCCATCGTGCACAAGGGGATGCAGAGGCCAGATTGGACACTTTGCTATTTTAGTTATTTTCAATACCCATTATTAGGACAACTCTGAAGAGCAAAATGCCTTCAAACAGCTAAATAGACATATATTCTTGATACTTGCATTGGTTTTCCATTATGGTCAAAGAGCTGAGACAACCCACTGAAATGGAGCTCACAGCTCGGGCCTGCAAGGCAGCAGGGGCAGAGGGGCGGCCGGGGCCCCTTGGGTGCAGCCCGGCCACCCATGACCCAGAGCAGCTCGCTGGGCCTGGAGCCAGCAGAGGCCTCAGGACACGGACTCAAACCTGCCAATTCCTTCAGATGTAACCAAAATGAATCATTACTTCAAAAGCAAACTGTCTTAGGGCAGAGGGAAACCCAAGGATAAAACACCCGTGTAATTTCTTTCAAATTAGATTTTATTTACAAACATAGCTGTAATTCATTTTATCAAGTAATATTATGAAACAATTAGTCTAAGTAGAAGCACTTATAATCTTGTTTCATCATTTAAAATACTGAATATTTCATGCCTCCTTTCACCTGAAAGAAATATAGTAGGTGGATCTTCCTTTTATTAAATACATGTAAATTGTTGATATGAATTCATCTCAGTAAAAAATTCATTTCCAATATAACTTGATCTTTTCTCTTTCATAATTCAACAAACTTTCTAATGCATGTTTTTGATTAATTATATTTGTTACAATTTTATTTATGATAGTGTTATTAATTAGATTTCTAATATAATAGATACTTTAGAAAGTATACATTTTGTCCAATTAATTATATACATTATAATTTTAATTTTTATCTAACTCCTGAAAAGTTGTATAATGGCTCATGGTCTTCTTGTCAAAGGAAGTATAAAACTTATAACACACATGCATGTTAACACATATATTTTGTTCTGGGAATGTGAGTTTAGTGGTAGAAGACTGGCATTCCATACATGAGTCTCTGTCTTCAATTTCCAACACCAAAGTTTGTGTGTATGTATGTGTGTGTGTCCTATTTAAGAATTATGGAATGATTCATTAAAGACTTTGAGTTACACAAAAACATCAAATTTGAAATTTGGTATTAGGCAGCAGGCTTAAAATAATTATACTAACATTTTAAATGTACTGTATTTTACTGAATAAATAAATAAATTACAGACACATGATTAAAAATTATTCAAACTATTACAATATCTTTAGAGGAAAAGGAATTGAAACAAAGTTCAAAGGTTAAAAGAAAGTATGAAATTCTGAATGTTAATAAAGAACTCATGCAATTTTTAAAAACACAAATAGTAATACATTAAAAAAATCCCAACATTTACCATATGTGAAAAAAATTTCATGTGAACTATTCAAACATACAATGAAAAATTTTAGATGTACTGTGCAAACGTGTAAGAGGGAGCATTGGTTTTGCCAAATTCTGTTAAATGGAATATAAGCAAAATGATTCAATGCCTGAATTAATCTCTGAGCACATAGATTTGCTTCCATTTTGGATTTTTTTCTACACGATTCCTTGAAGACTCCCCACTTCCAGGGGAAGCTGTTTATAACCTCTCTTGAGAAATTATTCCCAATTCCATAAAGGCTGTCAGCAAATCATCTCCTGTATCTAATAACTCATATTAGACTTTAAATCAAGTTCCCTATCTCCACTAAAGATACACAACTACTAATACATTTCTCCACTAAATAACCCAACATACACACACAAAATGTGTTTCTTAGGCTCACTTTCCCAGGCTTTTAATTCATTTGTCTACTTAAACACAGCTCTTCAAGCATTACTGAGAAATCTGCAGTGAAATTTAAATTCCATTACTTTCCTCTAGAAAGCCGTGTATAGGATTTTGAGTTTTTGTAATGCCAGATAAAGCTTCAATGAGGTTTTAAAAGCAGATTACTTTTGTAGGTGAAACCCTAAGCCTCTTTGAACTAAAGCTTATGATAGATGCTCTCCCCAAACATGAAAGTGTATTTAATCCACAAAGGAAAACAGTGGATGTATTAATTAAAATAGTTTATAAACTCCTCATTCACAGTCAATTTACAGAAGAAAGGAAGCATTTTCTGGGAATATGAAATAAGCTCTTTCAACACAAAACACTGGTGACCTTCTAAAACACTAGCAAAGGAAAATGAGGTGTCTTAATTTTCAGAAATCAAACAATAATGGGGGAAAAACCTGATATATCAGACACATGAAACAAATTAAACAACTTCCAAAAATAATGCTTTAGTGGACCTTAGGGTTAAAAGAATCATCATGAATCATATTTAAAATGTGATGTGTTAGAAGAGTCAGAGATTCAAAGATTGCAGAGTAATTCAGCAACATTGTAACACCAAGCATGCATGCCTCTCCCCTTCCTTAAAACTAACCCTCCAAAATGTTGGTGTAAGAGGAATCATTGAATAACAGGGCTGACTTGCAACAAATAAAATGAAGAACAAGCTATGCCTCACCTGACTTTCCATACTTAAGCAGCAACTACGTCAAAAAGTGCTATTATTAACCTCTGTAATTACCTGAAAATCTGTCATCAAAGCCTCTGTGGTACAAAGCAGTGCGATACTGCATAGAAGTTACAATAAGCTGAGCTGTTGGTAAAACTGAGCCGTTCCTATAAAGAAAGTAGTGCATTTGGCTATCAAAATATATTTCAATTTCACCCAATTCTTACACATCTCATAGTTTCTAGCTCACACAAATAACCCCAAGCCCCTCTTGTCTTGACAGAGAGGTGGCTGTTTTATTACTGTTTTCCACGATGTGAGCATGGCTGGGCTCAGCGAGGTGGCTCTTAGAAATCTAAGTCAAGAGCTGCAGTAGCTGCATCCCCAAAGAGGCACCCTCCCTTCCCTCAGGTGTGGTGGTGAGATTGTTCATGGCGATGCCTCTGTAATCATCTATAGTCACCTACCAGACACCTACTTATGGCAGCATGGGTGCCTGACATGGCTCCAAGGGAATAAGAATAAAGAAGGGCAAGTGTCTCCCCTGCCACAATCACAAATCCACCCAGATTCAAGTAGAAAGAGCAAAAATCCCCACCTCCTGACAAAAAGCATTTCAAAGAATTTCATTCATCACAACAAAGTATTTGTTCACATTCCTCCCACGTGGAAAGCCTGGAAACCCAGGTGAGGTGAAGCATAGTTGTCATCCTACCTGATGAACAAATGCTCAGTTCTTATATCTGATTATTTTTCCTTCTACACAACTATTTTGACCTTTTTATCCAACTGAGCTGTTTAATATTAAGTGACTTCAATATCCCTGAAACTCCAAATAAATTGTAACTTTGCAGCACATTCTCAGGCCCATCCAAAGTCTCATGAAATTGCTGTCATCAGACACCAGCTGAAGTCCAAGATCTTGACGTGCACATTAAATCCACACTGGGAGGAAGTTAACAGATGGTGTTTACCAGGAGCAGCCCTCCAGGAACATTCTTCTCAAAAAGTCCCGTGAGCCCCCAAAATGATGCTGTGTCCTCTACTCACAGCAGGCAACAGCACTTAGGGGCAGATGGGACGTGGCAGCCAGCGCCAGTGAGCCGCTGCTCTGGACCCCAGTGCACCCCTGCGCCCAGTTTTGGAGCCCTGCCTTGCTGCCTGGGACCATGTCCTCCTGGCTCCTGGCTCCCCCGCTGAGCTCTCCATTCAGCCCTCTGTGTCACGCACCCTTTCTCAGAAAGAAAAACAAGTATGAGACAGAGTCACATCCTCAGCCTATTCCCTCCCACAAAATACTGGGCCTGCAAAGTTTTTGGTTTTTGTGTTTTCCCTGTGCTGGGTATAGAACCCAGGGCTTGACATAGGCTAGGAATGCCCTTTGCCACCAAACCACACCTCAGCCCTCAAATACTTACTTTAAATGTGTTCTCTCTCTCCCTTCTCAGTCTAAGCTGACAATGCCTCCAAATAAAACAATATCTTTAAAACTTTGTGCATTTTCTATAAATCTTCTGAAATGTACTTGTTTGGGCAAAATCTTCAACTATACACACAGGCCATTGCTTTCCTAGACTATTCTTTACTTGGGCTCCCAAAGAAACTGCTGCAGGACACACCATTGAGACTTTCAGAAGCCCTGTTGTTAATGAAGAGGATTTGCAAGACAGACGTGCCCTCCAAATCCTTACAAGGCCTTTTATTGTTCTCTCGGAAAGTTCCTGTGAGGCACCACCCTATATTTCTTTGAGATCTTCAAAAAGGAACAATAATCCCACTCTGGGTGTAATCTTGGACATAGAATCCTTATTTTTCTTTTAACTTGCAAAATTTTTACTATCTGAAAAAAATGACAAATGAGAAACAATTATATTTTTTTAATTGAATGGATTCTATCTTAAGGAGATCTTTTACGTTTTACTTGAAAACTACACGATTCCTCTTCTCATCAGAGGAATTTTACAACATTCAGCAGAAAAGATCAATATTCTGCCTTTAGTTATGCTTTCAAATCCTTAGAAACATTTACCGTTTTCCACAATACCACACAAAATGGTTGCAAACCTTTCTCCCAAATGAGGGTCCTCTTCTAGTTTGACAAAGCTTCTCATTGCCTTCCTTTAAGCCTTTGTCCCTCCTGATACTCTCTGATTACAACCTCCTTATGAGCCTTTAAGCTTTCCCTGAAACCCTCCTGGACATCCCTCACTGCCTCCTTGTCTCAAATGAAGGACATGTGTGCATTTCCAGCATGGCATTTTCAAGTACAAACACTGGTTCAGCGGTTTTGTGTAGCACATCATTCTCGTAAAATTCCCAGGGATGTAAGAGAACAGCAGCCAGTTTATTGTACCACTTTGCACTTCTGAGGATCACCCAGGCTCAGTGAGGCCGTCACCACCCAGTGTCTGGGGTTCTCAAGGCCTGGAGGCTGGGCTCCACCACACAGGCTTCTCCCTTCAGCTGCCTGCTGGTCGAGGTGAATCCCATGTGGAGCAGCACCCAAGGCTTCGTGTGGCCCTGGGTTTCCTCAGAGGTCCATGACTGTTTTCACGTGACCAGCAGTTTCTCACAGAAGCACTTGACCCCTCCCTTGCTCCATGGCCAAATGTCTGCCCAGTTTCAAGGAGAGAAGCAGATTCCGCCTTGTGATGAGAGAAGTAAGTGTAGGTTTAAAACCAGAATGGTGGTAGCACCACTATGACCTTGTCATCAGCTCATACCCGAAATATATTCCGGTCACATTGCAAGTGCAAAAGCTACTTCAAAACAAAATTTGCTCTAACACCACTTGGAAATTATAGTAGAAAGTAGACTTACTAATGATGTTTTATGTATAATATTAATAAGAAAGTACATTTTATATCACAATTTTTAATATTCTAACAAATGCATTTACCTGCAGGAAGTCCCTCTGTTAGTAGCAGTCTTCCCAGGGAAGGCCCCATTACTGAACTGAGCTAGTGGGAAGGTTCGGGGAAGGGACCCTGGGCTGCTCACAGGTGTATTCCTTGCTCTGGCTGCCAGCAACAGCATTCATCCAGGACTGTATACCGAGCCCTAACCAGGATCCGTGCACATGCATCCACAGGGTAGTATTTCAATAAAAAGCACATTCAAAGATTACACAAATACATCTTGTCTTCCAACGGACAGTCACTAGATTATTAAACACTAATTCCTTAGAAAAAACAAACTCTCAAAGGAGCAAAAGTAATATTATGTTTTGTTCAGCTTAAACTAATGAGCAGATTCATAACAAGCTCAGCTCCAGGACTATCCAGGTTTCTTTGTATTTTGAAAGTCACGGGATATACTCAATTAGCTACTGTAAATACATAGCAACTTTTAAAAATTACTTCTGATGATTGGAAATGTGCAGACACATAAAGTTAGTACACTGTAATCATTTGAATATACTTATGCCTGCTTGCAAGCATATAAAGTTGCATTACAAAATAAAGTTATGTTGTCCTGTGCTGTGTTTTTTGAAACAGAAATGAATGTAAAGTGAAAGAATTTTATATTGTTCTTTGATTCCTGCTCCAGAATTTCTCCTGTCTAGAATAAAAAATTGTAAAGTGAGCCAGTGCTCAGTAAAGGACTGCAGCTCCAGTGTGTTTGGCTGGCTTTCTGCTTTTCCCCTTGCTCACGCTATGGATCATAGGGTGACTTTCACAGTGACACCCCATAAGGGCCCCAGAGGTGGTCACAGGTGTGTCCATGACAAACCTTCAAGGCAGGTGACCAGTGTGGCTCTTGTGGCTTTGATCCTTTCAGCACCTCTTTTGTCTCTGCCTGGAGCACCTGCATCCATACTTCCCCTACTGATGCTAAAGTACTAGATGTCTTAGCACTTTTAATTTTAGCTTGCTGGAGACAGCCTCGAAATGCCTATCTTTTTTATTCTTTATTCTGAGACTGGACCTCACTAAATCACCAAGTCTCCCACAGGGAACTGGAGCTCATGCCCCTCCAGCCTCATGGTCCCTGAGCCTGGGGTCGCAGGAGTGTGCCCTCACACCTGACACCACATGCTGGGTCCCACGGGTCTGTAGAGTGAGACTCTGCCCCGAATGTGGGGTAAGGACAAGTGTTCATGCACTGAGAGCTGAAAGGGGTCAGGAGATGAAGAGACTTTGCAAACCTCAGTGGGTGAGGTTGCTCCTCACTGGCTGTCTACATCCTAACTTGAGGCTTTTAAATTTTAAGGAAACAAGTCACTATACTCTGTGTAGTATTGAGATCTATCTCATAATTTTGTCATAAGCACAGAAGTGGGTGGCTTTAAGTGTAGTCAGCATATAATACATTAGACAAAAAATGGAATCAGATGGCTATTTTAACTTAAAGGTAGAAGAATGATATCCAGAAATGACAGAAGTTTATGAAAATTTTTTAATGTCCTACCATATAGTTAGAACATTGGCTGGGAATGACAGCACATGCCTGTAGCCCTAGCTCTCGAGAAGCTGAGACAGGAAGATCATTTGAGCCCAGAAGTTTGAGAGCAATCTGAGCAGCACAGTGAGACCCCATCTCAAGGAAATAACAAAAGAAAAAAGAAAAGAAAAAGTATTGTAGGTCACAAGTATCAAGATAGAAAAACCTCATGCCTAAAAAAGCAGAGAGTAGATTTTGGCACCCATAAGAAAAAACAAAAGAAAGAAAAGAGGGCCAGGGATTTAGCTCAGTGGCCCCGTGCATGCCTTGCAAGCACAAGGTCCTGAGTTCTATCCTTGGTAAAGAGAGGAAGGAAGGAAGGAAGGGAGGGAGGGAGGGAGGGAGGGAGAGAGAGAGCGAGAGAAAGAAAGAAGAAAGAAAGAAAGAAAGAAAGAAAGAAAGAAAGAAAGAAAGAAAGAAAGAAAGAAAGAGAGAAAGAAAGATTAAAGAAATAAAAAGCAACAGTGATGTGAAATGAAGTCCACACAGCCTCATACAGCACTTCCCTCTAGGCTCCTGAATGGAGGCAGAAGGCCAGGAGATGACAACAAATTCTCAGACATCTTGAGAGTTTCCAACCTATTTCAGAGGGAGGGCTCAGCCCACATTTCTTAGGTGGCACCACACCACCCCTGCAGCATTCTACCTGGAAAGCCCTCTGCACCCCATGTCTTGGAAGCCACTCTCTCCATGGGCGAGGAGCTGAGCCAGCTGGAGCTCACCCTGGGAGACTCTGCTCTGCCCAGCGCAGATCCAAGAATCCGCATCCACTCTCCATGTCTTCCTCCCTCCCTCCTGGCCCAGTGGGCTGGCTAAGGCCCATTCTCCAAGTGACTGCAGAGGTACAAGAGGACGTTCCCAGTCATGACAAGAGATGAGGAATCCCTGCTCCTGTCCAAACCACTACGGTGCTGTCTTAATTACTCTGCTCCTTGCTGAGACAAAATACTCCACACCACAAGTTACAGGCGGATGGTTCATATCAGCTCACAGACTGTAAGGGTTTCAGCCGAAAGTCCAGTGACTCCAAGGCAGGGTGGACTGGCAGGGGCATGTCTCAGAGCAGGGTCCAGTGTGTGGCGGGACAGGCAAACAGCAAGCCTGCCTCTCTCTTATCCCTTCCAGGCTGCCTTTTGGGGCGCGCTCCCCACAACTGGAAGGAGCTTTCCACTATCCACACCCAGAGCTATAGTCAACCAATCAGTGGACTGGTTAAGTAGTCACATGCCCTTATCCCCAGAAGCACTCAACCTAGATCCAGCCACCTCCCAAAAGCCCCACCTGTGATCCCATGAGGCTCCAGGGCCCAGCTAGAGGCAAGCCATGCCATGTATGCATGACCAAAGCAAGGCATAGGGCAAAATTCTAATTCAAGCCACAGGGAAACATCATCCAGGGTTTGTAGGGCAAACTGCAAATACACATAGCATAGGAAGTAAATATTTGTAAGGTAACAAATAAGACATTCTACAACAGTATTTCCACCCTATAAATGAGTACTTTTGTAGTGAGAGTGTTCTAAGACCAGTTTTACATCTTTCTGGGGAATGACCAGCCCAAGATGGACCCAAGATTAAGATGAAACCTCAAAATCATCATAAAATTAATGTATTATGAATGTATTTATTACATTATATTAATGAATATTAATGTATTTTAAAACCTGTGTCCAGGTCATATTTTATGAATGAAAACTTTCACAGAGTTCTGCGCGGTATTGTTTTTATCAACACACCCCAATTTAGAGGCTATTTGTGAGTGCTACAGGTCCACCCAAAGTGTCCAAGGGTCCATTTGTTCGTCTATAAGTATGCAACACACACAATAACAGTGCCCAAATATACAGAGACATAATTCAACACTTACAATTATATACCTCCAAGCCACCGTCTCTATTTTTTTCAACTTCAAGGTTCACTCTTCTTTAATTATAATCTATTTCTCTAGTGAAAAACCAATAATAAATAAAAAGCTACTTGGAATGCCTAGCATGCAAAGGACACCAACATTATTCAAGGGACATGCATCCGTAGTAAATATACTGCAAACAGTTGCCTGCTATATTGGGCGAGAAACTTTACAAACTTCCTAAATAACTTTTTAAAATGTAAATCTCTATTTAGTTTTTCCTTATTTACATTAAATCATCCTCCACTCCCTTGCTTCTGTACCCAGAAAAACTGTTCTTAGTCCACATTCCCACTGCCAAGGCAAATTTCAGCTTTTTTTTTTTTTTTTTTTGCTAAGTACATAAATGCCAGTTGCTTTCTGTGTTATCAAAATACTCCTTAGACATTAATTTGTTTTTGAGGTAACTCTGAGCCTTCCATTTTTTGGCTGGGATGATTTTGAGACACTTTCTCCCTGTGTAGCCCAGGCTGACCTCAGACTTGGGAGAGCCTCCTGCCTTAGCCTCTGGAAGTGCAGGGATTGCAGGCATGCACCACCGTGCTTTGCATAAATAATGCTAAGTCTGCTATGCACATCAGAACTTACAGAATAAGAATCTGTACCTCAGGAGGTTTAAATTGCTTTAACTAGACAGATAAAATTCTCCCAGAGCCAGTGATTGATTCTTTAATCACTTGGCCATTCCACAGGCATCCTTTGATTACGTTGCAATGTTTTTCACAGCAGTGCTGATCTGTGACTATCATTGCTCATAGCATTTCCCCAGAATAAAGTAGATCCACTTCCCTCGTTGAGAGCACTCCATAGATAGAAAAATCTTGTCAAATACACTTTGCTATAATTAAAGAGAGAATGAGAGACTGTACAGAGCAGGTGGTGGTGTCTGCTCAAGAGGAGGATTTTATTTTTATGCTTCTAATATGCATTTCTCCCTCCTAAATGTGATATTGCAGTTGCCGTAGAAGATGAAGGCAGTCTTATAAGGAAATCCAAAGTATCTCATGTCAAACCAAGCTATGAGGCCCCATGTAGCATGCCTTCAATTTCTTCAGATTTTTCTCTTCCAAGGTGGTCCACGTGATAATTTATAAATTCTGGTTTCTCTTTAGACTAATACAAAAAGCTGGCCCATCCCGTGGCATCTTTAAACACTTGAATTAGTCAGAAAGGAAGATGCATTTCTTTGAGTAAGAAAAATTCCCATATTTTAGCAGCTTAATACACCCAATTTCTCGCTCAAAGCCCACAAAAGCTACCCTCAAGTCGGCTTCAATCTTCTGGCCCTGCCAACTCAAACAGGACTCTACCAAGACACCTGCTGCAAAGGAAGGAAAAGATTGAATAATTACACTGGAGTTTTTACAGCTTCAGGCCCGGTGTGACAAATGACTCTTGTGTTCACTACTCATTCATCAAAAGTAGTCATACAATCTGCCTAACAAACTAGAAAAAATGATAACCCATAATCAAAGGAAGAAGCACTACAAACAGGATCTGATTAGCCACATCTCTGTTTTGTCACTACCCTGAAAGCACTACTCCTGACCTACATCCCAGTTCGATCCAGTAAAAATACTCATCAGGATGCCTGGGTCAGTGAGTAGCTTGACTCTGTTTCAGTTCTCTCACAAGCTAAATCAAGCTTCCTAACACTAAGTGAAGTGACCTTGGCTTTTCAACAACTTTATAATTTTCTCCTCCTAGGAAAGAGGTCTCTTATTTTATCTTGTATGATAATCACTAGCCTTTTGAGATTGGCTAGTGACATATATTTTAAAAGCAGGATAAGCAGCATGTGAGAAACAATGATACTGCCCCAAGTTGGCAATACAATGACAATGGTCAGATTATTCGACGGAGTACCTTCCCTCATGATCTGCATAAGAGACAGAGCACAGGCGAATGACCAGGACTTTAGAGAAAACCGTCTCTCACCACCTACACATTTATAAAAGAATAAGCTAACAAACGAAATCACTGGGACACTGAGCACAAGCCATGGACTTATCTCCTGCTTCCTTCTGGTTTTGGTACTGAGTAGATCCATGCTGGAGACATCACAGGGGCTGTAGAAACAATACTGATCTTGATACATGCCGAGCTTGTCTTGTCTTGTCATGTTTTATTTACCACTTTGATAATCGGAACTTTCCATGCGATACTAAGATTGATGTGGTTAAAAATTATAAATTCACTGTATTCATATTCAGGGGGTGAACATAACATTGCAGGATGGGAATTATATGAGCAAGTGTCTTCCCAATAAGAAAGCCATAGTTTAGCTCACATTCAGTGGTCTGAATACTCAGACACTGCTCAGCAGAATGCAGAAACATCCGCCCTTGAAAAATCCTGAGATCATACAATTCTGCTGCAAAAGCCAAGAACTGAGATGTTACCTGTTAAAATACAAATCAGACAGCCAGTACCCAGTACAGCACAAGGCAGGGACAAAATTCCTATAATCAATTAATACAAAGAGGTTTAATTGTAGGAAAACTGTGACTAGTTACCAAGAAAAAAAGAGAGCTGCATGCTCACCAGAGGGTAGTATAAAGTATACAATTATTATACACAGCTGAGAGTCAGTCTTTCTCCACAAATGCCCTTTGTGCCTATATATGTTCATAAGATCCAATCTAAAGAACTCAAATCAGGCACTGCTACCATCAGAAACCCCAACCTAAAATGCAGTGAATAATCTTCATGCAGGAAAATAAGATGCACAGTAATCCTTACAAAATTTTGTTCTAACAAGATTATCTTCTTGTGGTTTATTATATGTTACTTTCACATAGATGTTTTGCAACCTTTAACAGGAAGCTACTTTGTTTCCTTTGTATTCTCTTTGCATCACTTCTTTCCCCCCCATTTTCTCATTGCCAATCTATGTCCATCCTATTCAGTGACTTTAAAAGCAATCTATATGATAGCTTTCAAATGTGTGTCTCCTTCCCATATTTCTCTTAATTCTGGACTCAATTGTCCAATGGCTTGCCAGAACTGCTTCAGTAACTAAAAGAACCATCTCAAATTTAATGTGCTTGCAAGTGCCATTTGGATTTCTATCCCATCTTCATATTGTGCTCCCCAGCCTTCTACTTCTCAGCAAATAGCAACAGGACCCTCCAGGGTGCAAGGCAAAACAGAAGTCAGCTCCACGCTAGATCCTTCTCTCTTCCTGACAGGCAAATGGAATCCAACTGCAAACATTCAAAAGCAGTTCAGCACTGTTGCCTTTTCATAACCACTAATGCTGCTACCAAATGGCTATCAAATTACACCATAAAACATGAATACACATCCGGGACTAGATGGCCCCTAGTTGACATAGCCAACCCCACACTTGGTTCACAGTAAGTACACTTTTCCTACCCCTTTAGAGAGAGCCTCTTCTTCATTTGTCTTTCTTTCCTTTGATTCCATCTTTGTTCTGTCATTCTTTGGAAACTTGCATTCATATTCATGGACCACTGGTCCTTTTAATTAGAACCAAGACGGTATGTTGGCTTTCTACGTCATTGATTCCACAGCACCACAAATACTAAAAGAATAATATTGACAATGGTAAAATTATGCTTTGGACATCTGCTTCACCGTAAATTATATTGTATCTGTTTCCTGACAAAAGAAAATATCCAACTGTGTTTTTCATAGATTATGAACAAACATGCTGCTAAATCATAGAAAATTGTGCTTGCCAAGCACTAGTACCATCTGCAAAATGAAAATTATTTTTAAATCTACCTGAAAAGCAATGCAATCGAGAATAAAAAGTATTACTTGTCAGTTTAACTTCCAAGAAAATGTGGTAAACTGACATTTCTATGTGTCCAAATATAAATTGTAAGTATTTACCTGTAAAGGGAGAAAAATTCTCTCTCCCTAATTATTAAGAATTTTGAAGCTTAGGGACAGGGATTTAGCTCAGCTGTTCCGGCGCCTGCCTCAAAAGCATAAGGTCCCAAGTTCAATCTCTGGTACCAGAAAAAAAAAAAATAAGAATTTTGAAGTTTACTTCAGGGAAAATTATTGTAGTCAATAAGTTTTGTCTTCAACATAAAATACGCATTTGGCCTCGAGTAATGTGAACACATAGACCTCAGCAGTGCAAACCTTAGTGTTAAGAAGGCCTTTCTCTGCCGGGTATGTGGCCATGTGCCTGCAACCCCAGGACCTTAGGAAGTGCTGCCCCAGCCTGGGCAGCTTAATCAGGCAGAAGGCCCTGGCCCAAGCATAAGAAGTGCGGAGAAGGGTGGAGCTCATGTGAAGGCCTTAAGTTCAAACCCTAGTAATGAAAACAATTAAAATCTAAAAAGAAAGCATTCTTCAACTGGCCTTAAGGGATCAGTGATCTTACAGTCAGCAAGGAGGAAGCACATTTTCATTTGCGAAGAGAACTCTGAAACTAACAATTCGGAACACGAACAGGCAGAGTCTAGAGCAACTGACCAAGAGTGGAATGAGGGTAACTCAGTGTTTATTGAGCAACAACTCTGTCCAGGTCCTCATGCTTGCCAATGTATCATCATGTCACCTGAATTCTACACTGGGAATTAAATACATATTAATTTAACTCCATAACGAGTGTTCTTTACTATACTTGCTCTAAGACTAATAAGAAAACTTTAACTAGTGAAGACTTATTTCATAGCAAGCTCACATATCTCACTTAGGCCTGCCAATAATGCTGCAAAAATTTTAACTATTTTGAAGATGAGAAAATCAAGGTCTAGAAAGTGACTCTCCCACTTTCATGATTTAAATGGCAAAAATGTCTAGCTCTCAAGGTCGTTTCATTTTAACAAACTTTCAAAAAGAAAAAGTATCTGAAGTAATTATTCTCATATTCTGGAGTAAAGAATTAGTCTATTTTATCAATTGAAGTTACTGTGTATTCTTGTTTCATATAAAATAAAATTAGAAATTATCATTAGTGATCTTTATTTGAGACAAAACACCCCTTGCCACAAAAGTATTTGTGAGAAAGGAACCACACATTTATAAAACTTATCTCATTACAATGAATTCCCTAAATTTGCGGGGGTTATGGTCTTAGAGCACCTGTGGGTTGAAAATGGAAATTTTAGATATGGTCAGAAAAATGTCCATAAATGCCTATTTTTTTAGTTTAAACACTAAATATGCCATGTCTCCTGCAGTTATGTAATTTAAGGCTGTATTAATAAACACTTAGAAGTCATCTTAGTGATCTTTTGGTGGCATCTTAGGGATCTTGGGACTTTAAAAAGAACAAAATCGAGAACTCTGGAGACAGCTACACAAGGTACAGCAACTGGATTTGACGTGGGAAGGCTGGTGTATCTGCCTGAGATGGGTTGCAGGGCAGCAGCCAATCAGCAACAAGGAGAACTGAATAACACTCTCCGATTGGCTACTTGCAAACCTCCCACCGAAAAAGCAATTGCAGAGGATATTTGCAGTTTCCACAAAACTGCAGGGATTTCCAAGAACAATTATTAGTTAGGTTCTAAGGAAAAATCCACAAGTGACTGAGAGCTTGAACTCTGAACTTTGCAGGGGGATACTGTACCCTGAGGAGTAACTGTGCTGAGAAGTCAATTGGCAATGGACATTAGTAAATGTCCAGTCAGGAAAGTAGAAAGTGTTTAAGCTCTCTCAAACAGAAGAGACATTTAATTCAGAATTCTATTACACAGATATTAAAAAGGTCGGGGAGGATGAAAAACAGGAAGCCGAGGTAAGCTGGGGCCTGCAAGATCATGCTGAGGTTCAGTGATTCACTAGAACAACTCACCAGATTCGGAGAAGCTTTATTCTCATAGTTACAGTTTATTATGGTGAAGCTATACATAGTCGTACCTCAGTTAAAATGGCTATTGTCAGAGCACAAAAAATATGACATGCTGGTTAGGATACAGACAAAAAGAATTCTCATCCAGTGTTGGTGGGGTATAAATTAGTACAACCATGTTGAGAAGCAGAATAGAAGCTCCTCACAAACTAAAAATAGATCCAGCTGTGCCCCTGGAATACAGGTCCAAAGAGCATAAACTCCATGTAACAAGAGACCCTGCCCTGGAGTGTTTATTGCAGCACTATTCCAACAGGCAAGATGCAGATCTGCTGAGCTGTCCACCAACAGACGGACTCAGGGACAAAAAGAACGTGGTACAGATGTATAGCGGGTGCTGTTCAGTCATAAAGAAGAATGAAATGCGTCATTTGCAGCAAAATGGGTGAAACTGGGCTCATTAGTGAAACAAGCCAGAGATGGAAAGACAAGTGTTTCATGTTCCTCTGCTGTGTCGAAGTTTAAAAGAAACCAACTTGAGTTAGAAGAGAGACTGGGAGGAGCTGAGAAGAGGAAGGAGAAGGTGGAGAACAGAAGACTGAACTGTCACGCTGAACCCCGCCGGTGTGGACAGTGAACACAGTGTAATCAGAAGCAACACTGAAGGGTACAGATTTAAGCCAGCAAAGGGTCAGGGTAACTTGAGAGGCTTCTAGAAGAAGCCACGCCCAGGTCTCCTGTCCTCCCCAGTACCTCAGCACCTCAGAAAAAAAGCAGTGCTCCTCGTGAGCAGCATCCTCAGCCTGCGCTGCCTGATTAACCTGGTGCCTCAGTCCTCAGACATGCAAAACCAGGGCTGAGCCAGAAATCACACTGCGAGCACAAGCTCTCCAGTCAAGGCTTCTTCATTCCCTAAAGACCGATGTGTGAAGAAATGCTCTTATTAGGCTGAGTATTACAAGGGCTCGGAGGTCTCCCCAGAGCCCGCCACCAGGCATTTCTGAAGACAGACTCTTCCTGTGAGTGTGCAGAATTCCACCCAGGCCTCCCAGGTAATCGTTGTGCGTGAGAGGCCGCCGGATCGCCCCCTCCAGCACTGCTGCAGCAGAGGGTTGGGAGACATCCAAGATCTGCTGCTTAGGTCGCTGTAGGAAAGGTGTGGGAGGCGTCTCAGAACGTTTAGCTGTCCTTGTCCTACAGATAGCATAGCTGGGGCCGGAAGCACCAAGATGGAGCAGGTAGAGGGCACCTGCAACCCCGCTGGAGCACCCCCTTCAAGAACTGAGAGTCACATGCTTCCTTCGCTCCCAGCCTCCCCCAGGTTTTTCTATCCAATGCCAGCCTGGTCAAAGGAGTCTGAGAAAGTTGGTGAGGACAGCCTGCCTTCGAAGCGTCAGTAGGCAAAATGTCACCAAACGAACCTACAGAAAACCACTAGCTAACAACCGATTTCACATTTTTCAGACTTCTAGCCCAATAATGTTTTCACACAACTTGCTAGCTTGGTGGACAACAAAGAAGTGTCATATAGCTCTAGTTTTTTTGGGGGGGGGGCTTTAAAATTAGAATCCCCTCATAAAATTAAGATAAAGTATTAGAAATCTTTTATGCTTATCAACTTTCTCTTTGATCTTAGCAGATTCACAATTACCCCTGGTTTCAATATCTTTATCTGCAAAGTGAATGATAACTATGAGTTCACTGCAACTTAAGGTTTGAAATATCTAAGTAGGGCTGGGAAAAACTCAATTTGCTCAATTAGTAATGTGTTGAATTTACATTCTTTTTAACTCTTTGGATTTGGGTGACCACTTTTTGTTTTGCCTTCAAAAAAGCAGATTAAGGAAAATTTAATTAGTCTTTGCTCTGCAGGTAGAAATAAGGAACCAGAGAGATAGGGAAAGTACCACCTGCCCAGTCTGCCTGATGAATGATTTCTTCCAAGATTAATGTTTTTAGGTGAAAAGACCATCTGTTGTCCAAACAAACCTGCAGTCTGTCTGTTGGGGGCAATGTGTAACTGCTAGCACCACGTGTCAAATGCACATATATTTCCAAATTCCTTCCTATAAAACAACTTTACCATATATTGGCATTTGTGTCCATCCTTTGCTTATGGAGAAATAACCAGTCTGAAGTTTAGGTAATTTACAATAACTTCCAGAGACTTTCTAATTAATTCATTCTTTTAACATATATCTCACAATATGTAGCGAGAATCTATATGTATAACTTTGAAATGTACAGATTATTTAATAACATAGATATTATTTGCCCTTAAATTGAGTATTATCAATAGATTCACCTGCTGGTTTGCCCAAAGACATATTTATTCAATTTCCATCACTTTATCCATGGCATGATTAGAATCATTTAGGTAAGTTCCAAATACTGTATTTGTTTTTGTACTTAGGACTGTGTGTAATGAAAGAATTTCAAACTCAAACTTTGTGAGAATGAAATTTGCTGACAGTGAGTGCATTCTCACAGCATTACTGCAGCTGTGCAGAGGTTACTTCTCAAGGTTACAAATGCAATAATATGAACCCCAAGGTCCTTCTTACTGAGGAATGAATAACTCGTCACTCTTTGAGTGAAGAGAAAGTTCAGTGTTGAATTTCTAAAGTCTTTGGTGTGGAGCTCATCCTCGTGCCTGTGTTCGAGGCTGGAGTGGTTGGTTGTGTAGATTTTTCTGATGTGAAGAAGGACTTCATGACCAGCTGGAAAGGTGAGTGGGCTGCACTCCGCCCAGGACTGCAGAGCTTCCCCCTGTCAGACTCCAGTGTGCCCTCCTCCCCACAGTGGGGCCCTCCAGCCCCTGTGCTGCAGCACCTGTGAGCTCTTACGTACGCACCATTGACTTCTGAGCCACCTATGACAGAGAATCAAATAAAAAGGGATCATTTACTTCTTTGGGGGAAAATTCCAAGTAACTCTTATGTTTTATTCTTCAGTGTAAAATGGTATTTTTCCAAAGAATTTGTTTAGATCCTTGTCAATATAATATTTTCAAGATTTATTCCCTAGTTTAAAACAATAATTTGTATACATTTTACTGAACAAAGTTTATGGCCCATCTTTTTCTAATGTAAGGGGTCATTTATAGGACACTTTTATAAATCACAACTGTAACTATTGTTTACTTGTCAGATTTTGAACTTTATATCGAAACATGTTAAAAGGCTGTTACACTGGGTATTCAATTCCTCCTTAACTTCAGCACTTGATGGTCTTATCTCCTAGCTGATAGGTGAAATAAATGTGATCAATAGACATGTGCCTCAGGCAAGATTTGGAGTCTCTCTGAGTTTGTAGTTTAGTCTTCCATGACGAGGTAAAAAATAACTTAGGAAGAGATAGTTGGGTGAAAGCCAATTGGCTTATTAGGAAGACAGCTGCTCTATTTCATTCTCCACTAGAAACCTCTCTTGACAGTCCTCCTCTAATGATGTGTCTTCTTAGCATGTCAGCATTGAACCTCTATGTACGTTTTGAGAAATAGATGTTTTATGTGCTAAAGCTGGTTAGACTGTGCTGTGACATCCAGCTGTCCTGACTGCTACGCAGCAATGTGATGAACATTTTTTGCATTCTGTGTATGAAAAAGTTTTTAAAATCCCTCTCTCTCTCTCTCTCTCTCTCTCTATGTCTCTCTCTTCCTCTCATTGTATTAAGTGTGTGGGGCTTCCAATCAATTTTACAATACTGCTTTGAAGAACTGAGATACATAAAAAGATATTTCCGCTCAGGAAATCAAGATTCCCTTAGCATTTCAAGTCCCAAGATTTGGGTAGAAAGTTCATCTTGTTTCTCAAATTCAGTAACATTGTTGACTTGGATAGAGACTATTCCAGAAGGCCCCATGTGCTCACAGGAGGGGCTTTTCCAAGGGGGCTGATTCGGGGGAAGATAGGTGACTTGCTGTTAGAGTGGGGTCTGGTCCAAAGAGGGGCTCCCTGGGGGCGTGACCCGGAAGTCTGTATCTCCCTTCCCTGGCTCCTCCCTTTACTCTCTGCTTCCTGATGTCCATGCCCTGAGCAGCTTTTCCTCCACTCTGCCCCTTCCATCCCCCCCTTTCTACCTTGGAGGCAGCAGAACATGGACTGAAAATGTGAGGCAAAACAAACCTCTCCTCCTTTACGTTGCAGGTGTTAGGTTTTCTGTCCCAGCATTGAGAAAGTGACAAGACAAATGTCATCAAAAGGACACGATTATTTTATGTGTGTCAAAGAAAACAAACAATAAATGCATCATTAATTTGCCTATAAATTTAGGTGATATCACCTCTGTTTATTTCCCTCAATGGCTCAATCATATTTTAGGCACAGTATTTGCAAGATTTGCAAAAATGAGGAAATGCAATTGTTCTTCACTGTGCAGCTCCACTGCATACTTATGCTATGGTTCGGATTGTAAACATACCATGAAGACCACATGGTAAAAATTTGGTGTCCAGGCTGGGGTGCCACTGGAAGGTGAGACCTGGTCATGGGGTGCATGCTGGGCAGGAAGGGGACCTTGGGACCCTGCCCCTTCTTACCTCTCCTTTTGCTTTCCAGTTCCCAGTCTGGGAACAGGACTCCACCATGCGCCCCTGCCATGGACTGCCACCTCGCTACAGGCCCAAGACCAACAGAGCAACCAACCATGGACTGAAACCTCCAAAACCCAGAGCCAAAATAAACCTTTTCTCTTTTTAAGTTGATTCATCTCAGGTATTTGTTATAGTCATGGAAAGCTAGCTAACAAAACAGAAATGAATTGCACTGATTCACTTCTTTGCTACAACTACATTACACTTCTTCTCTAGTATTTGTATTATATTTTCAAATTATGAACCTTTATCCAGAATGGTGTCATTTATAGTACAGTGTATGAGCTTTTCACAGAGATCTTCACTGCATCCAATTCATTCAGTCCTTGATTAAAGATCTATAACTTAAGATCAATATTGACTCACATAAACAAAATCTCACTTGAAAGATGGAAAAAAGATCTAACAACACTAAACACTACAGTGATTCTGTTCTAGATAAAAGCCAGGATAGTATAATCAGAGAATCTTAAAATCAAAGTTTTTGAAGTGACTACAAAAGTAATGTAGCTTGTTTAGTGTCTTATCTGCCACATGCCTTCAAAGGATTTGGTAAACCCAAGCTTGAAGGCTTGTACAGAAGGAAAATATTGCTCCTTGTCATGCTGACTCAGAGCTCTACCACATCACACCTTTCCCTACTGGTGCTGTTCCAGCTGGTTGAGTTTAACAGAGTGATTTTGATCTCATCTTCCCCTGGCAATCTTATAGTCATTTGAGGAAAGGCATTGTACTCCCTTTTTATATGCAAATCTTTCAAAAAATCCATCATTTTTATATGCAATATGTCATCTTTGTAACATCATATTTGTAACACAGTGTTCATGCTGTGATCAAAAATGTGGTGAATGCTTAAATTTTAAAAATTCAGTACAGTAAAAGATTCATTGCATTAATTGACCTTAAAATACCCCCCTCACTTTCAACATGCTTACTCCATCATGGTTGCCTCTTTCTGAAGCTATTCCAGAATTCTCTTCTTGTAACTGTCTTTAGTTGTGCTGTCATGGCTGCCTCAATGTCCTGAAATGATTCAGGGTTTACTTTTTATGGTCATTTGGATTTGGGGAACAGTCAGAAGTCTCACAGTGTTAGATCCAGTGAATAAGGCAGATGAGGGCACACCGTAATGACACAGAAATTGCCACAAACATTGATCAATGAGATATGATCATGAAGTATGATGAAATTTAAAATTTAAAATGATTACAATAGAAGACATATTGTCATGAACCCTGAAAAATACTCAAAATACTCCTCCTCATTTTGAACATACATCCCGTTGTTCTCAGCAATGTATCTTTCACTGTAATAAGGTTTTTAAACGTAATATTACCCATGTCTCTTGGCCACCCTTCTTATTGTTTGTAACCAATACATCATGTTTGTAACCTCAGTTGGGATCCTAGTCCCGATATTCTGGGCTGAGCTACTTCCTCCTTTAGAAACTTGCTTTTCCATCACCAAAACCGGAATCTTGTTAACTTTAGTGAGACCCAATTACAGTCCTGCTTTTTACTGGACTTATTCCATCTAAAATCTGTCATGGGCAGGATAATGCCTGCTCTTCAGAGATGTAAGACACTATTTCCCAGCACCAGAGAACACGATATTTTACACGACACAGTACACTTCACAGATGAGTTTAGCCTGAAGACATTGAGAAGAGAAGATTACCCTTACTTACTGGTTTGGGACCTATGTAATCCCAAGGACCCTTATTTCAAGGAGCCAATAGGACCAAGTCAGAGGAGACTGAAGACAAAGGTGGAAATCAGAGGGATGCTATTTCTGGAAGTAGCCAACAGCCATGAGATGCTGGCTGCCCCTGGGGGCTGCAGGAGAAGAAAGGCTTCTTCCCAGGGCCTCCGGAGGGAACGCAGCCCTGTTGACACCTGATTTCATCTCCTCTGAGATTCAGTCCTTGCCTTCCCAATAGGAAAATAATAAATTTGTATCATTTTAAGCCACTAAGCTTATGGATACTTGAAATACCAAAGTTTTGGGAAAGTAATACAATTCCTAAGTCATCTGTGTGCACATTGCTTCTGACCCATGTGATATTTTTGCAATTTATTCCTACGAACTCTGTAAAGCAAGGTACATTTATTCTTTTTAGAGTGAGAGAATCATCTTATTTTTCCATTATTTTAGTACATTTTAAGTGTAGATTTTGACCTTATTTACTAGCTTTATCTCTGCCCAGTTTACCAAACCCCAACTTCAAAATATAATGGCTAACAATAAGAATATTCTATAAATAAAAGAAATATATATATATTGCAATTGAGAATTTATGTACAGCATGAATTAATATGTCACATGTCATGAAGTGTTTTGCATTCATCATCATTAATCCTCACATTCCCCACCTTCTCTTATGTGTGTTATCTCCATATACAAAATTACTAGACTGTGACCAAGTGTCAGTATTGTACCAATATTGTTATCACTGAACAACACTGTCATCTTGTAAATGTTGGAGGTGAGAATCAAACTCTCTTCTTGGTGTTTTATCTTTTTAAAAAATTTCTTAACATAATCCTATGAATAAAAGACTTGATATATTTGTACCCAGAATTTTCAAACAATACAATTGAGAGATTTTGTTTCTTAATCCAAATACATTTCTAGAATTTTTAATTTGGAATATGCAGGAGAATAGAATATGCTTCTCAAAGCCTTAAAACATGCAGGGTGAAATAGAAGTATCAACCATTACCTAATTTTTAAATGATAATTTCATTAACAAACTGATGGGCATTTGAGAACTTATCAATCAAGCCTTTATTTCTTGACCAATATATGCCAGCTGGAAGCCACATTTGTTTTAGTCTCATTCTGGATTAAAACACTTTAAGCTGACATGCATATATATTTTTTTTCCTTAAATTCTTTTATTGGTACACTTTAGGTATACAATTCATTTACATTTATCACTGGCTGTTTGTGCCTGTACATGAAGTATCTTGGTTCTTATTTTTTCCCCATTGCCTGTGGGCCCTTCACTCCCTCCACCCTTCCCTATGTACGTAGACTTCATTTCCATTTTTTTTTTCTTTCTCATAGTTTTTCCTTTCCCTCTTTTCCTTTCCCCTTCCCCTCCCTTCACTCCTTCGTCTTTGGACCTTTTTTCGTATTTCAAATTATCAATTATTCATTTTAATCATTTTAACCCTTATTTATACTTTCAGTTTCTCACACCAGAGAAACTATTCGGTATTTACACACTTGTGTCCTATTTATTTCACTTAAGAGGATGGGCTCAATATGCATCCACATGCATATGTTTTTTAAAGGTATTGTAATAGAACTTTCATCAATTCTAATTTAAACCTTTATCTTCAAAATGTTCTGGCCTCTGTAATTATTAATTTTGATCCTTAGGGAGATAGAATACAAATTTAAAGCAGAGATATAAAGCTATGGGGTCAGGGATTATTAGATGTGCTCCATGAGCAATTCGTTGCTATGCAACAAGCTTTGAACAGTAACCGAAAATGATTTTGTATAAAATAGCATTCTATATCCTAGCTGAACTCAAGCTGTGTATATATAAATAAGAAGTGTTCAGTCTTAACCTAGTTCTAATTGTATCTTAAAGCACTCTTAATATGTTCCCGGTTACATAAAGAAAGCATATTTCACGTCACTATGAATCACGTATTGTTGTAAGCTTTGGGTGCGTGTCTTGTCCATTTATCAGAAGCTGGCAATTCAAATATGAGTGATAGTATTTTTTTATCATCCACCCCTGAGAAACTCAATACACTACAAAGTTCTTTCTTCTATAAAATAAAACATTTATATTTTAGCAAAAAGTAAACTAAATATAAATCCTATCAACTCAAAATGTTAATGACAATGCATAATTCGCACTGAGCTTTACTGAAATATATGAGTTTGCCTGATAGGTATATGAGCAAATCCACACAAGGGTCTGGATTTGATAAAAAAAAAAAAAAAAAAAAAAAAAAAAAAACAAGACCTTGAAGGGCCGGGGGTCGGCTTCATGTGCAATGTGGTGAGTTCGATCCTCGGCACCGGAAAGAGAAAAAGGAATACGACATTGAAGTCAGTCCTCGCCTCTGCCCGTCGCCTCCCTTCAAGCCCGCTCTGCCACCCCAGCCCGGACCAGCCTCCGGCCCGCACACACGCAGTCAGAAGCAACCTCAGGGGCGATTCTCGCTCTCTTTAATCAGCACTGATTTCCCTTCCGGGGAAAAAATAATAAGATATTGTATGGTTTTATTTCTGAAAACCATAGGTATAAAAACATATGCACAGGCACTGTGGAGGAATGGGCCTATTTGCCCTGCCACCCATCCACACCAGCGTGATTTTCACGTTCCGATGCTTGCGCTCCCTGTGCATCACATGCAGGCGCTGAAGCCTGGCGCACGATGCGAGCTCCGAAGGGTGCACAGGGCCGGAAGGCTCCGCCGCCGGGAAAGGTGGGATTCGGGCCGGGCGAACGAGGAAGGCGGGGGCAGAACCCTGTCCTCCCAGACGCCGAATCTGCCAGCCTGGGTCCTGGGCCTCCGGCCGCTGGAACCACGAGGAACACACGTCTCTTTGTTTTTATAAAAAATGAAATTTCATAAGAAATAATACGAATGATAGTTAATACGTTCTCATTATCTCCAAAGTCGTTACTCAGAGCACAAGACACAGACAAAAAAGACTTACAAAGAAGAAACAGATAATAGCACAAAACTTTCTGTCCAATGAACTAAGAGAGACTAATGGTATAAATGAAACAATGCAGAATATATATTAAAACATTGCATGGTTTCTCTTATATGAGAATATATGGACAGACATATATACAAATAAACAGCAAAATAGAAGATAGATACATAGGGAAATAATCCCCCAAATTACCTGTTCCATTGATTTGAAAATATTTTAAGCAATACATTTCTGTTGTTCATAAATTACCCAGTTTAAGGTGTTATTGTTATAGCAGCCCAGACTAATACAATAAAGAATCAATGAGTGGAGGAAAAATACACATGACCATAAACATACATTACATTATATTTGCCAGAAGCATCTTAAATAACTGTTGCTTTAATATTATATAGCAGTATATGCATAATGCATGTGAAATACAAATTTTAACTGAAAACACCTGGCTTTAAATCGAGGAAATTGGTTGGTGTTTCAGATCTGCTCTACAAGATGTTTGATCTCTGGGAAATGATTTCTCCCTTTTAAATTTCTTGATCATCTATAGAATGAATGCATTAATATCTATCAAGTTTAATGTCTACAGTGCTTTGCTTGAAAAAATAAAGTACTTCATCTATAAATTACATTTGAGGTGTCAGATACTGATGCAAGCCAGATCAAGTTAGAAGTGTAGGGTAAATAACCACTGGACTTAGGGTGAGCGGAGACGTTTCCTTGCTTATATGTTCATTTGCTGTGTGAAGATATTGCCATGGACAGATTACTACAAAGTAGAAGCCGGGGAGATCCTAGCTGATTACAAGAGGTTTGAATGGTGTGAATGTTTCTGTTAAGGAACTATATAAGCAGAATGGAGTTGGTGGAGGGCGCCCTCTTAGAGCAAACACAAACTATCTTTCCAGGAAGGGTATGTGATTAACAGAAGACACATTTGCAAAGACTGGGAAACTCAGTGTAGGACTTTGTGCAGTAAAAAGATCACACCAATTTTAAAAAGAAGAAAGGAAGCAAGAAAACGGAGGAAGGAAAAAGGAAGGGAGAGAAAAGAAGGGAAGAAAAAAGAAAGAAAGGGAAAAAAGGAAATGATAAGAAGACAGGAAAGACACAGTAGAAAGAAGAAATGGAAGAAGAGAAGAAGTAAGGGAGGGAAGGGTATGATGAAAGGGAGGGATAGTTAGGAAAGAGACGACAGAAAGCAAGAGGTCTGCATGAAGTGTCCTGCTATGTGACAGCCACTCTGGGCTAGACTGTTTCCTGTCATCTGAGTGTGTATGGTCACCACACACATTTTCGTTACACTGAAAGTTTTAAAAGTTTGGCGAATTTAACTCACATGCCGGAGTCATGGTGTAAAAAAGAATCAAGCTTTGAATTCAGTTCTAACTACTCATTTCATGTCCTTTTTTAACTTTTGTGTGTTGTACTTTTTTTTTCTCTGTGTTGTGCTATGTTTCATTTCAACCTGAAAGCCTTTTGTGACAGTGAAATAGTGGAAATACATAATCATATTAAGGAGAGCTAATCTAGCCACCATTATCTCAACATTAAACATATTTACTGTCCTGAACTATAAAAAGTATTGAATGGCAAGACATATTGAGTGAAAACAAACATACGATAAAACTCTTCCAACTCAGCAGGTCTGAGAGTGGTTCTAGAAAAATCTTATGCAAATGAATATGTACATAAGAGCCCTTATCCTCAGAGATTTGGCAAAATTGGTTAAGAATGACAATTTCACCATTTGCTTAAATAAGTGGAGAGAATCATATCTTGAACTGTACTCCTATGTCCTTGGTATGTATCCATTTTGTCAGCTGAAGAACTTTGAGAATTTCTCAAGGGCTTTAGTGATCCTTTGATTATATTATGTGGTTTTATCATTTCCATGTCAGCACTTCCTTAAAAATTGTATTCAGAATGTAAACATGTATTAACGAAATAATAAACAAAAATTATTTTGAGACATGGAGACCAAAATCAAGAAATATAAAAATGTGAAATGCCAGTGATTTTTCCCCATTCACCTCAAGATGAAAAGTAAAGCACTTTTTTCTCGTACAGCTTCCTCAGGCCAGCACAGGTCCTGGAAGTCTTAGGGTTTCCCTTGACCTGAGAATCTGGGGTCACACCCAGGCCCAGGAGGGTCCCTAGCTCTCAAGCGGAAGCAGAAGCTGGTGCCTAACTCATGAAGCACAGAGTCATCCACAGCCTTTTCTCCATTTTATATCAGGAACAACAGCTAAATAACTAGAGAACGAGAGCATAAATCTTCCTTCTGGCCCAAAGAGATTTGGCTAAATGGTTTCTTTTTTTTCTGAATTTCAAAGGAATTACTAATTTGGATTCAACTCTGGGTTATTTTCTTTTGCAATGAATTGCCGTATTCTTCTCCCTATAAATATCTTGGTTTCACTCCGGGTCGATAGTAGTTAGCACATTAGAATACAGATGAGTGCTGCAGAGAGTCATAATTCAGTGGCCAGAGACATTTTCACTTTCTTTCTGAAAAGAGGTTAAAAAAATTATGCAGCTACTGTCTCACTGCTTTTTAACCATTATTTGTAGTTTTCTATAGGCAAATAAATATCTCAGTCACAAGCAGAACGCCTTTGACTTGAAACTCTGCCTTTATAAAATATTCAGCATCACTGACCAATGCCTTCCTCAAACTCCCTCTTGTGGTCTCTTTTAAGGCATTATTGTCCTTATATGCTTTCGCCTAAAGCCTTTTTGCCTCCTATGATCTGCCTTTTAGTCTTTTCTTCCTAGATGTACATTCCTGGGATAACAAACCAGCCTTGCAGCTGCAGCCCAAACCGACCCGACGTGAAAATCTGCACTTGTTCTGAGCCCCTCCCAACCCGCAGGTCACACTCAGCCCAGGACGATTCAATTCCATAGCTTATACAGACAAAAAATACACTGCTTGATTTAAGGGCCGTCTGCTTGTATTGTTCCTCCTGCCAATGAGAATATCGATTACCCGGTGGTAGTTGTTTTTAGCTTTTTGAGTATCTTCTATACTATTTTCATAAAGGCTGTACCAGTTTACATTTCTGACCGTGTTCTAGGGTTCCCTCTTCTCCGTATCCTTACCATCACTTATGTTTCTTTAATAAAAGCCACACTAACAGATGTGAAGTGTGTCCCACTGTGGTTTCAATCTGCATTTCTCTGATGTTTAGTGATGTTGAGCAGATTTCGCCTTTTTTGACAGTGGGTATGTCTTCTTTGAATAATCTAAGGTTTAATTTCTGATTCTCTCTCTATAGATAGATAGATAAATAGATAATCATATCTCTCTCTCTCTCTCTCTCTCTCTCTCTCTCTCTCTCTCTGCAGTACTGAGGATTGAGCCCAGGGCCTTCACACTGATCCACATTCCTATTCTTTTTACTTTCTTGATTTTTTTTTTAGATAGAGTCTTGCTAATTTGCTAGGTTGCTAGGGCTAGGCTCAAATTTGCAGTCTTTCTGCCTTAGCCTTCCAGAGTGCTGGGATTACAGGTATGAGACACCAGCAAAGTTCAGAATTCATTTTGCAATCAGATTTTACCCATCAGCTTTCCTGCTACTGGGATCAAATACCTGATACCCACAATTTAAAAGAGAAAGTGGTTTCTCTGGCTTACAGTCCACTAGCAAGATTCAGCCTGTCCTCAGCTGGCTCGAGACAGGGACATCCTGGCAGAGGCATAGGGAGGCAGCGCTGCTGTGTTCATGGCCCTGGATGCAGAGCCCAGGGAGAGTGCTAGTAGGGCAGCCCCAGGGCCCTGCTTCCTGTGGTGTATTCCGCTGTGAACATCAGCACACTCATCCAGAGCAATTCGTGCTCCCATGACCCAGGCCCTCTCCTAGAGCACAATCCAGCCAAGCCAAAGGTCAGGACGAACCTCCAGACTGTGTTGTTGTTCTGTTTGTTGGCTTGTTTGCTACGGAGGTGTAGGGCTTTCACGTATATTTTGGATGCTATTTTTTTTTTCTGGTACTGCAGATGGAACTCAGGACCTTGCACTTGTGAGGCAGGCACAGTGCCACTGAGTTAAATCCCCAGCCCTCAGACACTATTCTTTATCCAATATTTGTTTGTAAACATTTTCCCTCTCTCCTTAGGTTGCATTTTCATTAGATTTATTTCCTTGCCGTGTAGAGCTTTTCGGTGTAGTGTAATCCTACTTATTTATTTTGGCTTTTGTGGCTTGAGCTTTTGGTGTCATAGCCAGTAAATTATTACCAAGGCCAATGTCCAGAATCTGTTTCCTTCAGGTTTTAGATGTTTTCAAGCTTCAGGTCTACTCTACGATGCCCAGGGAAATATACCCAAAGGAACAAAATCAGGGCTCAGAGGAAATACCCGCTCTCAGCTGGGCACTGCAGTGCTGTGTGAGATGGCACTAGGTGTCTGCCGACCGATGAGTGAGTGAGAGAGCGCCATGCACACACAATGGGTCACTGGGCAACCCTGAAAAATGAGAGAATCCTGACACTTTTGGCAAAATGGATGAACATAAAGAACATTATACTGAGTGAAATAAGCCAGACACAGGAAGGAAAATACTGAAAAATACCATCCATTTATGTGATGAATTAAAACACTCAAACTTATAGCAACAGAGAGTGAAACAGTGGTTGCTAGAGATGGAAGCGAGTGAGCAAACATGCAAGTGTTAAAGGATACCATGTTCCAGTCATGCAGGAGGAGTAAGCCAGCCCCAGATAGCCACTCTACAGCACGAAGCCTGCAGTTCATGTACTGTATTGTAGACTTGAAGACTTGCTGAACAAGTGTTTTGCTCTTATACCATTATAATCATAATTATAATCTTATTCAGAAATAAGAGGGTAGGAGGTAACTTTTGGAGGTAGATTTGGAGATGAGCAGATTTCATATCTATTGTAGTGATGATTTCACCGGCATACCCATGAGCACATTAAGTTATACACATTTTTACAGAACTCTGCATGTCAAAGATAAATTTAAAAATTAAAGAGAAGAAGAAAGAAATGTTCAAAAGAGGAAGAAAGCACATCTAGGTTGGGAAACCAGTGTCAAAGAAATTTTAGACGTAGATGATAATCTATTTGAAAAGAATTTGCAATGAGTTACTTACAGCAAATATATTCTATATTCTTTTAAAGACTAGTATTTCAGAAAATTGAGCTATTTTTCTAGTATTAACAAAATAGAGGATATTGTCTTCTCTTTTGTGTACATTCTTCCTTAAAATATAAGGCTATTTGTAATGGTAAATGTCATTTCAAGATGCTACCATCCTGGGGCAACATTCTGACAATTTTATGTGTTTCCTGAAATGGAAATATAAAAGCCCTTTTTAAGAGGCAACTCACTAAATGAGGCATAGCTTATAGAGCATGTGATAATTTCAGATAAATGAGAAAACAATGTCAAAAAAGAAAGCAGAGCCACTAAATATACGTGTGTGGAATACATATATATGGGAAATATATACATGTGTATATATATGCATGTATGTATAAACACTGGTAAGAATGTCGAGCATGGACCATTAACGCATGGATGACAGACATGATGAAGGTTACAACAGCTCTGGCTGAGCTATTTGGAAGCGACTTTGAACGTTCAACTATCAGAGAATCTGCAATTACAGCTCCTGCCCTTTGACCTCGCAGGGCTACCCATTTATATTCACACAAAACCATCTGCGTGTCCTCAGTAGCTTCCTGCACAATCTCATGCGTGCCCACCCTTCAACAGGGCACGTTGCAGGAGCGAGGCTGCAAGCTGAGAACCGCCCCTCACGCCAAGCAGGGCTGGGCCCCGACCCGCCAGGAAGTGAGGCTCCGGGCTCCCTGAGGAAAGGACACACAGTGCGGCTCCATGGGTTTCTTAATGATGCACTTAAATCTACAATTATCTCAAAATAAAAATGAGATGAGGCCTGGGGATTTGGCTCAGTGGCCCTGCGCCTTCCTCACAAGCGCAAGGTCCTGAGTTCAAATCCCAGTACCAAAAAAAAAAGATTGAAACAAAATATAATTTTCCAGAGAGCAATAGCATGATTCTAGCTTGGCATTTAAATAGAAATAACTTTGATAGAACAGACAGGGAGGGGAGAGAGACCAGCATCACGGTGCAGAGGCTGGGCCCAGTGAGGCTCCACCTGAGCCAGCCCGCAGTGCCCGGCCACCCACTGTCTGGCCTTCTACCATGGAATGCCAGACACCGGGGACACAAGGACAGAGACCCATGACTTCCACTTCAGTCACAGCCGAATTAAATGTCAGACAGAGGCAAGAAATTAATTTTAAATGCACAGGAAGACAGGTGCCATGTGGTGAAGTGCAAGGCAAGCGTTCGGGCAGGCTCAGCTACCCTGCACCAGACCGGGCAGGCACATATTCTAACCTAGGCCCTGACACCTGGATCCACGGCCTGGCTCTTCAACAAGAGGGAAAGCGGGTCTTTTACAAAGCTAATCAACTGGAAGGCTAGACATTTCTCCTAGCTCCAGATAACAGAGAGGCGGGAAGGAGCAGTACCGAGACAGCAGGCCTGGGATCCGGGGGCGAAGTCTGGGCCAGCCCTCAGAGCAGGCCTTGCAGGGGCCTGCGAGCCCAGGATGTGAACCGCTACGCCACACAGGAGGAAGGCTGGTCACAGCAAGACACGTCTCAGTTCTTCTGAGAAAGGCATGAGGAATGTGCACTCATTTGGGGGCATTCAAAAATGTTTTTTGCTTTTGATGATTAGTTCTTTTACAGAAATGAGCTATTTTCCAAAGTGACACATCTGTTTAAAAGTCAGTGGATGAATCTAGTCTGATGATCATGTGACAATATGCAAAAAAAAAAAAAAAAAAGATGTCCAGCTAACTAACAATAAAAGGTCTGTGTGGGGAAAGAATTTCAGATACAGGCATTGTGGGAAATGAATCTGAAATATCCAGAAGCTGAAGAACGAGGACATGCAGGGCTGGGTGCAGGTCATGTTTACAGCTCACTCACGTGCTCAGCACAACACCACATATTCAGTATGCACTTGAATAAAAGAATGAGGAAATAAATAATTCTAAATGATGTGAGGCTTTCTAAGTAAGGCTGTGTGCCAAGGATTTTCCCATTTCCAGCTATGTTTATATTCTTTCACACTAATCCTCATGTGCACTTGCAAGGCAGGTCTTAAGGACATCTTCAAATGAGAAAACTGGGCTTCAGCGAGACCTGGGCTTCTCAAAGTCAGCATAGTTTGTGGATGGCAGAACTGGATAGAAACATATCCTCTATTATCCAAACCACTTCAGAGTCCATTCTGTTCTGCTTCTCCCTGTCCTTCTCTCTTTTTCACATGTCTGTAAAGCTCATTGTGTACTGACAAAAGATTTAAGAACATGTTTTAGAGTGAGCATTTATTTCCTAGACCTCCACGTAGGGCAGTTTCCTTGGTGACATCATCAGATCAAATGGAATGGAAAATAGGTACTAAAAATGTGATAAGAAATGTAATGATTTTTCTTACCAGTAAATTTAAAGAAGAGGTTATTTGTCATTTTCATTGCCAGTATTTCTACCTCCTGTAACCACTTTCTGTGGAAATTATATATTCAGCCCAGTCACCAGTTAGCCATGCAGCTATGACGCTGCAGTCCCTTTCCCTGTGGCACCAAGGAGAGGCCTGTACTGCAGGAATCGGCAGTGAGGAAGGACAGGGCCTCAAACATACAGGCAAAAACAGATCTGACTGGAGGGTGGATCTAGTCAGAAGAGTCCTGGGGGCTGCTCTCTGCGCAACTCCAAACTTCCTCATCCTTAGTTTCTTGCAAACTCTAGCGCAGAGCTCTGGACCCTACCTTCACACCCCAGGACGTGGGTGCTCTCTCGGGAAAGTGCTTAGGAGGCTTAACTCTGCTTCCTCTATCCAGCAGGTAGTAGAGTTGGAATTCTTCCCCTGTGATGTACTGAGTGGATTTTCTCATTTAAAAAAAAAGTTACTTATGGGATCCATTAGGTACCACGTGCCAGGCACTACTACTGGCTCTGTGTATGGAAGACAAGCAAAATAGAAGAGAGCTCTGCCCCTGGAGAACTTATGTTCCTCATGGAGCAGATGGAAGACGCTGCAGAGGCAGCCTCAGAAAGGCGGGAGGTAGGGCTGAGGCACGTGAGATGCCAGGGAAGGCCCAGTGGGAAGGTCACTGGCCAGTGTGGGTTCTCACTTTGGGCAATAATGGAAATGAAAACTAAAGCACCAATTTATAGGCAAAGCTTTAATTAGGAAGTAAGAGACAGTGGTAATGGACTTTAACCTGAGGAGCTGACAAAGATCAGGTTGGCTCTTCAGAAAGAAGAATAAGGAAAATAGGAAGAGACTCTGGCTGGAGCAGCTGGAGGGGGCAGGCGGGGGCAGGCAGCACCCTGGCCCAATCCAAAAGCGGTTTGCAAGGACTTGTGACGGGTGTCTGGTTGGTGGCGTCTTAGCCTGGGTCCTGCACAGCCGAGGTGCAGCTTGGTTTCCACAAGTGTGGGCTCAGGGCTCAGGTTCTGCCCATCCATCCCTGCAGCCACCTCTGTGACTATGTCAGTGAGCAGACTCGGAGGAAGAACCTCCAGAAAGAAGCTACTGAGCTCTGTGTGCACCTCAGGGAAAGGCTTTTCAGACAGAGGCAGCAGACCCTGCAATCTCCAGGAAAAGTGTCTTGGCTCTATTGGAGCAAGGTTAAGGATGAAGATGTAGGAAGGTGAGATGGGCTCAGCGGGGTAAGAACTGTCATGACCGCGTGAGAATGTACTGGCATTTATTCTGATGTTTGTTCTAAATGGCAGGAGAAGTCAAAAAGAGTTCTGAGGGAGGCAGTGGCACAACCCAACCTCGGTCTGCAAGGATCGTTCTCACCGTAGGTCTTCTCCAGAGTGAGGGCAGAATCAGATTCAAACTCTTGCCTGACATCCTGGTGGTGACAGTGGTGCCAGTAGGCGCTGTGACAAGGGTCGACACTGAGTGTTTCTGAAGGTAGACACAAAAGATGTGCTGAGGAGAAGCGTTCATGTTGACGTACAGGTTTGTGGCGTTCTGCTGTTCATGATAAGCATTGAATTGCCAGCCTGGGCTTGACGTCTGTTCTTGCAGCAAATGCAAAACGGAAGATCTTCTCTCTGTCCTGAGTTCACACTTGGTAATGTCCCAGGCTGTGGTAACTTCATGTTTTTTTGAAAAACAAAATTGAGAACCGCACCACCAACAAAAAGTGATCTACCAACCAAAAACCAGTAACCAAAACAAAACAAAATCAAAGTCAGCAGAGTTCATAACCTGCTGTAAAAAGGAATTGGGAGGGCCGGGGATTTAGCTCAGTGGTTGTGCTACCTGCCCCACAAGTGCAAGGACTCGCATTCCATCCCCGGTACAACAATAAAAAAGCAGCTGGGGACCCTAGCCATCATTTGGAGGTACATGGAACAAAAAAGAGCAAACCAGGCCAATAAAGCAGAAAACAAAATCGCTCTAGCATGTTTTTGGAGTGGACAGAGGTCTTGTTAATCAGCCGCACACACTGCAAAAGGGGAGGGGAAAGCACAAAGCTGTGGGCTTTCAGTAGAATCCTTTCCAACACAGAGACCTAGAGCAGCCGCCGAGGGCCCGCTGCCCCTCCACTGCCCTTTGCTGGGCTTCTGCCGTGCTGCGGGACCACTAGGCCGTGGCAGTCACTTGTCTGGTACAAATACCTCCAGTTTATCTTCCTGGGGACAGGGATTATTCAGTGACTTGCTGCTATGGTAACATGATATAAAGCAAATAAAAATAACCAACAAGACTATTATAACTTCAGTTTTCAGAAAAGTGGTTTTAGCAAGCTTTAAAGCTTCATAGCTTCTTTTTGCTGTTTTCTTACGTGGTCCTTGAACTGCTTTTTACAATTCTTCCAAGAATGTCAAGAAAAAATGAAGTTAAAGAATTAAATGGAAAAAAATCTATTTGTTCTTTCTTAAAGGGAGAGAGAGAAGGTGCACATTAACCTGAGGGAAGAAAGGTCCTATTGTTGCAGTGTGCTTTGTGCAGGGAATGACAGGTGCTCCTGACTCGGGGAAGGAGGGAGCCGCAACCCAGAACACTGTCAGGAGGTGACTCTGGGAGAGATCAATGGCGGTGTGTTCATTAAACTAAGACAAGAAGTATTGATTGGAGGAGGGAGAAATGCTGCGGGGGACTTTGCCATGGCGTGAGGCAGGAGGGAGAAGCAGAGATGAGTGAACCCAGCCGTTCTTATTCTGTTCCTTTTATCCAAAGTAGAGCTTGCAGCAGAACTATGAGGGCCCATTAAGAAAGAAGAAGCAGAGAGCCAAGAAAACATCCCCAGCAGCCAGTAAAGTGGAGAGGGAGGGAGGATGCCAAGAAGAGCAGCCTCAGTGAGAAGACTGTGGACCCGTGGAGCCTGTTTCCACGAGTTCGTTAGAAGATTTCACTGAGAGGCGTCAATATTTAAAGAATATTTTTAATTGTACAATCAAAACATTTAAAAGTAAGACAATATTGTTTATGAATCTCACAAGTTGGAGAAAAGGGCCAGGGATTTAGCTCAGTGGTGCTGCTGCCTGCCTTACAAGCGCAAGGTCCCGAGTTCCATCCCCAGTACAAAAAAAATAAAAAGGAGAAAAAATAATTCAGCACAAGTAATAAAAGACAACTGCATTTTTAAGATGGGGTAGGAGTCAACCTCTGTGAGCATTCACCAGCACTGCCCAGCTACTCTCTAACCTTCAATAATACTAATTATACATACACGTTACCCCCATGAGTACAAAACGGAACACATAATGGAGCAATGGATTAAAAAATACAACTGGGAGCTCTGCATCCAGTTAATAGCCATTGCCTAGTTTATTCTAAGTACTTTGGTAAATTTGGTCTTAAACTCAAATTCAACCCTGATAAGCAAATATGCCCATCGTGGGGGTTACAGGAAAAAATTAATCATACAAATCAATATACAATTACAAAAATGTTCATCTAAAATAAACACGTAGGATACCATTGAATGACATAACAGGAAAATGTCATTTATTGTGATATTTTTTTCTTGAGGATATGACTTGTGCAATCATATTTGAAAAGTCTACAGATGTTACTGGGAAGAGCTGTGTGGCGGGGAGCGGTGTGTCTGTATGGCAGTCCTGAGTGTGTAATACTCATGTGGCCCAGGGGAGGCAGGGCAGCATGTGAGGGTCGGGCTTCTCAGCATCACCGTGTGTAGATTTAGTCCTGCTTTATCAGGAACAATTCAAAGGTTTCAGGGGATCTGGAGTGCTACCTCCAATTAGTTTTAAAGTATGTTGCAGCCTGAGGAATAGTCTGAAGACTCTCTGAAATGAAGGCACTTAGTACCAGGAGAAGACGGTGCTTTGAAGGAAGTATGGCAGTAGAATAATGGAGAAGCAGCTGGCCAGGAAGCCAGAGCTGTGAGAAGCTGTAGGGACCCACACAGCATTCTCTGGTGTGCTGGGCAACAGGAAGTGCTAACTAAACTGCTATGGAGGGAATGGCAGGTGTAGACAGAAGGAAGCAGGGAGGAACTGGTAACATAGAAACTTCCTAATAAATATTTGAGGGGAGAAAGTGCTGAAAAGAAAGGAGGAAAGAAAGATGGAAGAAAAAGAGAGAGGAAAGAAGGGAAGGAGAGAAAAGGGAAGAAACAGTTTTTCAATCTAGCAGAAAGTTGATGGAATCAGTAGCATTAAATCTCAGGTCAAATTTAAGCCATACACCCTGGGCATGGTGCTGCACACCTGTGCTCTCAGCACTCCAGGAGGCTGAGGCAGGAGGATCACAAGTTGGATCCCAGCCTGGGCAACTCAGGGAGACCCTGTCTCAAAACAACAACAACAACAACAACAAGGTTTTAAAGGGCTGGGGATGTAGCTCAGTGAGAAGACACTAAGTTCAATCCTCAGCACCACTACCACCAAAAACCGTCTTCTAAGTCGTTATGAAATCTGCACATTTTTTAATATATCTGTTTCTCCAGTAACAGATTCAAAACTATAGGACTGGTGTGCATGCAGTGTTCTATCAACGTGTTGCATCATTTTGCTAGGGCAGCATTGTGTACATCATAATTGAAAATAAGATGCCGAGATATTAGGGGACTGTGAGGTGAATTTTAGGTGTCACCTTGCATGGACTAAGGGTCACCTACCAGACGGGTAAGCCTCATTTCTGGGTGTCTGTGAGGTGTCCACAGAGCCCAGAGTGTGATCAGGGGCTCAGAGAAGACACCCTGTGAACACGGGCAGCACTGTCCAGTGGGCTGAGAGCCCAAATGGGGTGAAACACCGACGAGGGGCTAATTCCAGCTCGCGCTTCAGGAGTCAGAACACCCCTCTTCTGCCCTCTTCTGCTGGTGTTCAACCAGCATCCCATTCTCCAGCCTTCGGACTCCAGGACACACAACGCTTGACCACCACTGCCCTGGACTTTGGAGACTTTGTCCTCCGCAGTGAGAATTGCAGGAGCAGTTTTCTGGCTTGTGGGGTTCTTGCTCAGACTGAGCAGCACTCCCAGCTTCCCGGTCCAGCCTCCATAATTGCACCAGCAATCTCCCCAGTGTCTCTTCCCTTGTCCTTCTATCCATCCATCCACCCATCTCATTGGCTCTGTCTCTCTGCAGAACCCTGACATGGTGGCTTCTGATGAAGGCAGTCACACACACACGTAACCTGGCATAGTCTAACCAGTCACAGATCTTTTAAACAACAGATTTTGTCATAAAAAAATTACAAATGATTTGGGTCATTTTTAAGCAATCACTTTGCATATGCTGAGAAATGCAAAATTAGAGAAAGAATAAAAACATTAGTGGTTGCCTCAGATTTGAAGAGAGAGAAAGATGAATAAAGGGACAATAGGGGAATTTTAAGGCAGCCAAACAATTCTGTGTGACACTGTTGTGGAGGACATACATCACTATACATCTGTCAAAACCTAAAGAATATATATATATATATATATATATATATATATATATATATAACATCAAGAATTAACTCCAATGTAAACTATCAGTCTTTAGTTAATAATCATGCTTTGATATTGACGTATCAACTATAACAAATGCACCACATTAATGCTAAATACTTGTAACAGAAATTGTGTGGGGAATGGAAGACAGGAGTAATGAGAATTCTGTATATCCAACTGAGTTTTTTTTAACAACCTAAAATTACTATTAAAAAATAAGTTCTATGCAATAGATAAAAACAAATCAAAGTCATTACTATATTTCCTTTGTTGCAAGAATTAGATTCATTATATTTTGTCAGATGATAGGAAGCAGTTATGGCTTGTATCTAGATGTCCCCCAAAGCATCCTGTGGTTATAGGAGGGGAGATTCAAAGGTGACTGGATTCAGACGTGTGAAGCTGGGATTAAGGGTGCCCCGTGCCAAGTGTGGGTGGCACCACCCAGAAGCTGGATAACATGGATAGAGTACAAAGGAACAGAAAGTAGCTGCCCAGTTCCTTGCTGCCAACTGCCTTCTGCTATCTGCCTACCCTTCTATGGACTGTTTCTCCTCTGAGATGTCCCTCTGCCATGGCACCCTGCCTTGTAGCCACCTGACGATGGACTGAAACTTCTGAAAACCTCTACAAATCTTTCTTCTTTTAACTTTGGGTATTGGGTCTTTTGTTTCAGCAATGATTAACTAAGAAAGGAGACCATTATTTGTATTGAGAATGTAAGAAAATAAACATAAAAATTCAGTGAGGAGCTCCTGGGACAGGCTAAACACAGTGGCCTCCTGTAAAGATCTAAAGATGTGAGGGAAATACAAATCAGGGAACTGGTGACTGTGAACAAAACTTAAGAGACTTCACCTGGGAAATGACACTTGAGCCAGTTCTGGTGGGAGGTCCTTCACAAGGAAGGGGTGTGTGGACATGGACATTAGAGACTTAGGTTGAGAGAGCACAGTGCATTTGGGAAAGAGCGATGGTTTTTGATGAGCACGGTGCCCAGGAAGGAAAAGTGTCAAAAGAGACCAGGAGTGTTAGCCAGGACAGTAATATTTAAAATCCATCATAAGGGCAATGTAGTTCATTGCATGGTATTATGACAAAACCAAATATTATAAGTTCTGTTTTAAAATACCATGTGGGTTGAATTGTAGATTATGGAAACAAAAGATAGCACTGTCAGGAAGAAAATACAATAGTACAGGTGAAAGATAATGAGGGCACAAAAATAGAGGGAAGAATTGCCTGAAATCAAAGTGTTAAGTGTTCAACGTGGAGCAGATGTCATGGGCCATGCCAGGACCAAAGCAGCAGGTTTCCTACAGAAAGAGTCGGAGATAAAGCATGTGTGTCACACAGCAGCACCAACAGCAGGAAGAAAACAGTCCCCAGAAACACAAGTTGGATAAAACAGTCCCCAGAAATGGAAATTAAATAAAACAGTCCACAGAAATAAAAATTAAATTTTTGCTGACTTAGAAGGCTGTCAGAGTATAGACTCACTTAGAATATTAAAGAGATAATATTTTATAATTTGAAACATCTCATATCTATCAAGCTGGTCTGGGATGATCTAAACATGTGTCATATGGATCTTGTGACAAAAAGAATAGAAAAAGGTAAAAAAAGAAAAATAAGCTGAATGAAAAAGTACATAGGTGTCTACAGTTGATTCCTGAATGGCCTCATCACACATTTACATCTCTGGTGATGTTGGCATGATAGTTTCTGTTATACTCAACAGAACCCAGGTGACCCAAATATTTTCCTATTCTATTTGCTTTATACCCCTTTGCCCCTCAGAACTCTACATGTTTGTCCTTGTATCTACTTTATGATAACTGCTTCCTCTTTCACTGGAAAAAATGAATAATAATTACTCAGCCACCTAGAAGAAATATTCTGACTCATTTAAAACAGCTTCCTCTTGATTCAATATATCTCTGTAGCTGCTCTTCCATTTCTTTGCTTCTTTTTAACAAAGAAAAACTTCTTAGGCTGGAGATATAGCTCAGTGCTAGAGTGCTTGTCTCACATGCATGAGACTCTGGCCGGGATCCTTAGCAAAACATAGACACACACACACGCACGTGCACACACACTTTCTCTGAGAAGTTATCTGCATTCATTTATCTCCTTTCTTTTGTGAATCTACTTGAGTCAGCTCTCTTGTCTACTACTATTCCAAAGCTGTTATTACAAATACCAATAACTCTACATTCCTCAACCCAAACGTCAGTTCCCAGTCCTCATGCTACTTGACTTTCAGAATTTACGGACTAATACACCATCCACTCCTCTCACACCCACTTCTGAAACAATTGCTTTTCCTGGGCTTCCTCAATAACCTTCTTCCCTGATGGCTACTCATGTCACATCCTGAACATTGGGCTGTCCTGAAATTTTTTCTGCTAATTAGTCTACCACCTTTAAATTCAGCCTCATACAAAGTTTTAGGACATGGATAAAATGTAGACAAATTCTTTGCCAAAATGAAACACTAAGACAGTTCTCATTCCCATCTGAAACCTCAGAAGTCTGATCGTCAATCTTTGCATTTTTATAGACATTGTGACCTTTGAGCTCCAACCAGTTTCACCTACCAAGCACTGCTCACAGTATTCAGAGGCTTCTCGAGCCTGCATCTCCAAAATTGTCCAAATTCCTCTCACAAACTGCTTTCTGATGCATAGTTAGATACACTCACAGCAACAACCCCACTTCTCTGTTACCAATTTTCTGTAGCAGATATTTTCCAATCACCAATCAAAATACCAGGCATCCATGACTTAAAGGAGGAGAGGTTTGTTTTGGCTTGCAGTTTTAGAGAGTTTGGTCAATGGCTTCAAGGTAAAAACAACACGGAGAAAAGGCACTGATGAACATAGCATCTCCAGGATCCAGTCACCTTCCAGAATATCCACTTTTAATGAGACCTTCAAGAGACATTTTAGATCTAAACCATAGCAGAGAGAAAACAACAGTGTCAGCAAGGGTGGGAAGAGAGCAGACTCTTTCACCATTGGTAGTAATGTAAGTTGATACACTATGGAAAATAAAAAAGACTTTTCTCATAAAGTCAGAAATAGAACCACTGTACAATTCAACCATGTCACAGCTGGATGTGTATCTCAAGGTGACAAATCATCATGCCAAAGAGGACATAAACTCTGATGCTCATTTCAGCATTACTCACAGTTGACCTAGGGTCCAACCAGAGTGGACAAACAAGATACAATGTGTACTTTCTTCAGTGGAACATTAATCATCTTTAAAATGAAAGGAAATGTTGTCATTTGTGACAAGGCAGATGAATTTGGGAAACATTATGATAAATAAAATAAGCCAGACACAAAAAGACAAATACCACATGATGTCATTAACAAGTGAAATTTGAAGTGGAAAGGTGGTTGCCTGTGGTTAGAAGATGGAGGGAATGGGGAGTTGGTGATCAGTGGGTACAAATTCTTAGCTATGAAGGCTGAATAATCTTTGAACATCTAATACAGTGACACCTCTGTTCACAAACTGAATTCTCTCCACAATTTTGGTCACAAGCCAAATTGAACAAGAACCAAATCAAATTTCTCCATAAAGTCACATTGAACCTAACCATTGAATTTGATTCTGTTCTTATCCAATTCAGTTTGTGACCAGAATTGTGGAATGAATTAAGCTCGTCCACAGAGATTTCTATGGTTTGCATGAAATTTTTCTGCAAAATTCCTGTGTTGATACATAATCACCAAGATCATATTATTAGAAGGTAAGACTTTTGGTGGGTGATTAAGTCATGATGGCTGCATGCTCGTGAGACAAACGCATTTTTTTTTGGGTACCAGGGATCAAACTCGGGTCCTTGCGCTTGCGTAGCAGGCGGCGAAAACACTGAGCTAAATCCCCGGCCCTAACAAAGGCATTTTTAAAAGTCTAGGCAGAACCACATAGGCATTTTGTTATTCTCCCTTCTACATCGTGAGGGGCAATAATAAGGTGCTATCCTGGGACAAGGAAGCAGGCATCAGAAGACGTCGAATCTGCTGTTGCCTAGATCTTGCCCTTTTAAGCCTCCCAAACTGAGAAATAAATTTCAACTGTTTATATATTACCTACTCTGTGGTTACTTTGTTAAAGCAGTAGGATGCTGACGAAGACAGTGATTGTAGTTAGTAAGTCTCGTATACTTAACCACTGCATGGAGAGTAGATCCGAAATATTCTTACCACCAAAAGCACATAAATAAATAAACAAGGGGCCTATGTACCATAATGGGTACGGTAATTAGCTTGGCAGAGGTCATCGCTTGGCCATGTACACTATACAAAACATCACACTACACACTGCAAATACATAGGGTTTTTATCTGGCAATTACATATTGGTAGTTGTGGTGGGTGAGCCATGTCATCTTTCCCATGGAGCAGTGCAGTAGCTTCCCGACTCATCTTCTAACTGCTGTCCTTGTCCCCTATCAGTTCTTACACAGCAGGCAGAGCAAGCCCCTTAAAATGTAACTCAGACCATATGGCTGAGACTGAACCCTCCCCAAGCCTTCCCACCTATCCCAGAGGAAATGCCAAAGCCCTCAGTCCAGATAATTCTGTGGTCGCATCTCCAGCTGCCTACCCTTCACTCATTCTGCAAAATCTCAGTGGCCTCCTTCCTATTTGGAAACACACAAGACATTCCCCCAACTCAGAGAATTACCCTTGCTCCAGCCTCTGCCTAGAGTCCTCTTCCTATGGATATCTTATACTATACTTCCTCCTTCATCCATTTTTTTCTTTTGATTTTTTATTTATTTTAAAATAAAAAACCTTTATATATTCTTTGTGCTATTACATGTTTGCAGGATGTAATGATTACATTCATTGTTGAACCTGGGGCCTTTGCAACAAGCTACATCCTCAGCCCTTTCTCGCGTTTTTTACTTTGAGGCAAGATCTCACCAAGTTGCCAAACTGCTGAGGCTTGGCCGGAACCTATGAACCTCTTACATCAGCCTCCCAAAGTGCTGGAATTACAGGCATGGGCTTCTTTTATTCTTTAATTGGATTTTTAATCGCATTTTTCTCTCCTTCTCATCTTCTTTTTCTCTTTCTTTTTTTTTAGTTACAAATCTTTGATCTATTTTGAGAGTCTTCGTGTAAATGCAGTCTTGGAAAAGTGTCCTTGCCATTGCTCCGTACATCGCGATGTACTCATCCATGGTCTTTATACTCCTCATTGACCAGTTTTGTCCATAACACTTTTTTCCCCAGGAGAAATGCCTTTGATTCCCGAAGTTGCCAAAATCATCCCCAAGGATTCACCGAGGGGTGTGAAGGGAAATAAGGCTCAAACACTGATTGGGGGGCAGTCCAGAGAGAGGAGGGGTGGGTGGGGAACCCCAGAATTCCTCCCTTCTCACGCCACAGACAGGGGTCCTCCGCAGCTGGCCCCTCCCCGCCCTGTGTCAGTCTCAGGGGAGGTGGGTCGGGACGTGGGAGGGGGCGTCACTGTGTTTAATAAAAGACCATGTACGTTTTTGGTCCCATTTAGACTCTCTGACCATGCCCTAGAAAGTCACAGAGGGCAGAGATTGCTGTTGTTTGTTCTGTTTATTGTTGAATCCACAGACAGAGACCCATTTCCAGAATGTAGAAGGCATTTAGTAAACAGGTACAGAATAGGTAATTCACATGAGGGTCAGTGTGACAAGATAAGAAATCAGGACAGGGATAAGAAATAAAAGTAGTTTTACTCTCTCAGAGCAACAGCAGAAATGTGAGAGCCTCAGGCCATGCTGTAATTGCCAGTACTGGAAGGAAGCACCTTAAACATTTGAACCCATAGCTGGATAATAAAAACAATGCTATTTTGATAATCTGCTTGTATTTCACATTCATTTTCTCGTTGAGTCAGTAAAGTCATGATGCCTACTTAGTGTCCAATTCATGGTTCATACCTGAAGTATGAAAAGTCTAAATATTTTATCCAGAACCTCAAAGTCAGTCAACAGTTGAACCAGAAAAATACATTATAGTTTCTGCATCCTTAGTCACTATTTGAAATCACTGAATGCTATTTAAAAGACAAACAGATTAAACATAAACCATTTTATTCTCGTAGTATTTTCCTGAAGAATAACGGCCTAAGAGTTTTGATATTACTACTTCTATAGTAACTCAGAAAGAAGCTCGTAGCTAAGCCAAGGGAAGAATCTGTTTTTTTACCAAATGACAGCCTTTTGCTAGGTCTTTTGCTAGGAATCACATAGCACATCTGGCTCTCGTCCCATTTATTTTGCTTCTGACTTTTGTTTTTAAAGTGTTGATGTTAAAACATCTTCTAGTTTCCATTTCTATATGCTAAGTTATTCCCATTAACATTAATAGTTCTAGAATGCATTTAGAGAATGTATCATATCTAATGGAATTTTATGACCAATTATGCATGTTGTAGCCAGTTATGATATTTCTAGTCATATTTACTGTGATGTTGTAAGGCATATTTTCCTGGAGAAAAATTTCAAGTGGTCATCAGAGAGCTGCAGCATATTTTAAATAGAATTACTATTCTTATATGATTAACTTTTCATTCTTGAGGGCTAAAAGCATCATCAGTCATTTCTTTTGCATTTATACCTCAGCACCATTATTATATATCATCTAAATGAAGGCTACAGGAGCAGCAAAATAAAATGTAAACACCCCTCCTTGTATGGTTCACTATCTTCAAAATGTATGCTCGAGAGAGAGGTTCAGTTTCTCCTCTTTAAATTAACTTATTCAACAATTTCAGAGGCTGTCAAATAACCTGGAGATAATAATTGGTCCTATGTTTGCCGGTGTGTTGTTGAGGTTTTATACAGTGTATCCTTGCAGCTTTGAATTAGTCCTTCAGAAGCAGAGGTACTGTTTGTGCTCTCTGTGTACATAATGTATAATGCAGCAGATTCACAATCATGCACTTAAAAAGCATTGCAAATATAACATAAGCTGGAGGAAACCTAACCAGTTGCCTCTTTGTCTGCCTTTCCTTCCTGCAGAGTGTGAAAAGTAGGCTCTCAGGTTCATGGAGGTTGTGAAAGTAATTTCCTGGAAAGTTCAAATGATTTTCTATCCCTCCTGCCAACTCTGGTGTCAAAAAATAAGAGAATAAACCCTTCACTTTTTCATTAATTATTTTGACTCCGACTCCTCTTAATTTTCTTTTGGAATCATAATTCACTTAGTCCGATGGTACTTTTTGACACATATCTTCTTTTTTGACATGTTTCTTAATATTTTCTTTGGTTTTCATTGAGGTTAAAAAGGAAGAACCAATAAAGCTGACAAGTAAGTCACCAAAAAATGCTACCCTATTTACCATATTACACTAATGCTAACACAACATACCACCTAAAAGTAAAAATGTTCAGTTGTCATAACAGAATAAAGTGAGTTACTAATGCATTCCTTTATCTAAGAGAAATTCAAAATCTTCATATAAATTTATACCTATATGTCTACAATTATTCTTGCACATTTGTGTGCATGTTGTGTGTGCAGCTTATGTACTAGCAGTTTCAAATATTTTAAGGTTTTTAAATGTTGATATTTTAAGCCACATTATATTACCACCACCCCATTATCCATTTATGAACCTAAATTCTGACAGAATTTTTCAAACCAAGCAATAAACTAAAAGTAACATGCAATTTTCCAGCAGTATTAGTTGCTTTCCCCTTAGTGGCACCAAATTTCTGACACCTAGGACTTAAAGGAGGAGAGGTTTCTTTTGTCTCATGGTTTCACAAGACTTGGGATACACACAGTCAGCTTACTCCAATGCAGAAGTGGTGCCAAGGAGGAAAACTGCTGAACTCCTGGCCGGCAGGAGGCAGAGAGAAAAGGAGAGAGAGGAGGATGGAGGGAGAGAGAGAAAAAATATCTTACTTTCCTCCTCATGCAAAATGAATTTAGTATATCTCTTAGAGTCACCAAAGAATTGATACTTTTGGCATTTCTTAAAAGCCCAAGTCCAAAATCTCTGAGACTCTAGGCAAACTCTTAGATGCAAACTCCTGTAAAAAATTAAAAAGAAAGTTAAATACTTTCAGCATCGAATTGCATGGGGTAAACAATCACATTTTAAAGATAGGAATGGGGTAATGGAAATACAAAGCAAGACCAAAGCCTAGCAGAGCAAACCAAGCTTGCTGACCTGGCTGGCTCCCAGCCTTGTGGTGTGAGACGTGAGCCCAGCGGACTGTCCACCCCAAGCTGGCAGCAGACCTGTGGTCCCTCACGTGGCGCTGGTGGCTCGGCCACTTGGAGCATAGGGTTATGGGGCTACGGAAGCTCCATCAGGTTTCAGAGGAAGGCCTGGGAGGCCAGGCAGTGAGAGGACAGTGCATGAAGCTGTGAGGCTAAGGCCGAAGGTGCAGTGGAGACCTCAGGAAGTCGGAGATCCCAGGAATGTGGAAGGAACGTGGAGGAAAGCTGCAGCCCATGAGTGGAGGCATCGCAAGTGGGAAGCCACGCGTGAAAGTGGTCCGCTCACATCGACAATGTTGGCACGGTCACTGTGTGGTACTGTACAGGGGAGCGGGAAGGGGCCTTCAGTCACCAGTTCATCGGTGTCTGCTAGTGAACGCATTCCTGGTGGCCTAAAATTGTGAGTCAGATGGGAAAATCCATAGAGAATTGGGACTGGGGGGAAGGAATCAACCACTTATTGACATTCTGGAGACACAGAAGGATTTTAATGGCTTAGAAAAATATGTACACATCAATAAAATTGTAAAAGATAAGGAAGCTAAAGTAAAAAGCAAATGAATGTTAAAATTGAGAGGAAAATGTAGGTGACTAAATCAGATGTATTCAGGCAATAAAACTGGTCATATTTTCTCAATACAGTTTATAAACATTTCATTGATTCAAGCTTTATTTTTCAAACATTCCAAAACTAGTAAGGGGTGTGTGTAAACTCAGTAGATTTTAAGATATATATATATATGGAGGACAGCGTAATTATATAAATAATTGGAGAGCAGAAAGCATAGATAATAATAAGATAGAAAGAAAAGCGGAAACAAGATGTTTATTAAGCTAATCTGACACAGGAACTCTCTCAGGCTGGGGCACAGGACCCTCACACTCTCCTGCCTTCAGTGCATCCCCTGCATCCCGTCCCTGACCACCTGACCATGATGTGTGGGCAACTGTGTTTTATGTTGTCTTTAATACCTCTGCATAAGATCGCTAAGCCAGCATTTACATTTATGTCAATAACGTCCCATCACTTCTGAAATACTAAGCTTGAGCTGAACCCTGACCACAGCCCCATGCTCTCCCTTCTACCTCAGAAGTCAGAACCCAAGCTGAGAAGTGATGAGAGCCTTGCAGGTTGTTCCTGCCAAGTTCACCAGGCACGCGATCTCAGGCAGACCAAGTCTGAAATGATTCCATCTGAGTACACTCAGCTTTGGTAAAACTACTGGCTTGCTCAGCATGATTTTTACCAGAAATTCAGACATACATGTGTGTACTGCTCTATACTGTCTGTTGAGCATAATTTGAAGGAACAGAAACATCTGTTTAAAAATAGAGGAAATAAGCCAGAGAAGAACTAGAGCAAAGTATTCTCAGAAAACACAGGAGCAGCAGGGAGACTAAGGGAGAATTTGATACTCTGTCATACTTTCCATGTAATTCAGGGACGGGGTCATTGGAATCACGACACCTGACATCACATGTCATCCGTGCTTTGACACAAGTGAGCGTGAGCAGTGAATACGCCACTGCGCGCCTGGGAGCAAGGCTGATGCACCACACACAACACATTAGAGGGCATTCGCTTGCCCTTTTCCAAGGTAACACTCACACTGCTCCGAGGCCACCACTACTAAGGGCAGGACTGTGTGTTTGAGTAACCTGCCACAGCACCCAACGTGTCTCCTCGTAACATCTACGGTCACATGCAGCAAAGTAGGACAAGTCCAGAAGCAAATTACCGAAGCTGTGATGTAAGTGCCAGAAAGATACCATGGAGGAGAAGATGATAATAAACTATAAAATATCTAATAATACCATTAAAAGGTCCAAAATTATTCTATTGTATAAAGGTCAGGTATACGTTATGTTTTTATATGCACAGACATAATGAAATGCAGAGATAAGTACTTTAACATATCATTATCTCACGTAATCACCTTAGTTGTAGTAATAGGGCCTAAAATCTATTATATTAAAACGTTTGGGTGTGCACTACAATAGGATTATCTGTGGTCTTCTGTTGTGCTTTAGACCTTTAGATTTATTCATCTTTTGAATGTCTGATTTACTACAATTAACATAAGTCCTCCAGTCTCATCCAACTTGTTCATGTTGTTACAAATGGCAACATATCCTTTTCTATATAA
>NW_004624848.1:4737733-4753490 GCF_000247695.1 Heterocephalus glaber | reverse complement strand
ATATATATATATATATATAGAGAGAGAGAGAGAGAGAGAGAGATTGCCAAAAATATATATGGCTGTTTATTTATACAGGGCTGTTCAGTGTTTTATTTTTTGTAAAACAAATAAATTTCTCAGGATTTCACAGGTGCTGTGGAAACCCAGTTTTACTCCTTTCCCCCTTGACCTCACCTCCCCATTAAACTTGAACACTGAAAATAGTCCTGATGTACACAATGAGCATGCTGAAAGGAAAACTGAAAACCATTCCCACATTTTTGAATGGATGTTAAGGACACAATGATTATCACCTCTCTTTCAAACTTCATGCATTTCGGATTTTCTTTTTCATTTAAAATATGCATCTCTTAAATTCTCATGGTTTCTAAATTAACGAAAATTTGATGAGTGAAATTTGATCTCTTTTATCATGTAACTGATCATCAGAATTAGGTGAATTCAGATCTCTATTAAAACATTGTTGAGTTTTGGGTTTCTAGTGGAGTTCTGTATTCTTATCTTAGCAATATGTCTTAGAAAAACAAGAAATCAGCAGAGAGCATAAGAAATGAGTACTGGGTTACAATGTGTAGACCCTAAACAGTTGAGAATGTGTCTAAGGAGCACTGGGAACATGACAATAAAAGTAACAAGAGAAATGCCTCCTGTTCCAACCCCATCGCTATTTTAATAGTAAGTTGTTCTTCCTTCCCGGGACTATGCTGATTCTCAAATCTGCAGCCACTGGGGAGCAAAGAGAATCAATACTAAATTGACAAATCAGTCAAATTCCTAAAGCAATTAGTGAGATCAACTCCTAAAACATGTTTCAGCTGTGTGAAGGAGACCGTGGTGGTGTAGCCCATGTCCCCACGGTCAGCATGAAGTGGAAAATCAGCTTTTCCTTATTTGTTCTGAGAATTCCTACCTTTGTGATGACTTTAGAAACTAACACAGCATGCGAGCATTGAATTTAAGTCTCTCTGTAGACTGACTACAATTCGAAAATGAATGGGACTGGAAAAGCCATCCTGTGACAAATTCATCTTCATTTTGTGAGAGGGTTACACATTGAAAGTTCTAGTTCCATTCTCCTGAGTAGGAAATTAAGGAATCAGAGACACCTTTACTGAGTGATATCTTCAATCAAATGATACCCTTTAGTATCAAAGGCAATGTTCAGTACCCACGAATTGATCATTAAATGCTGTGACTTTTAAGCATTAAAGAATACCTTGGGTAAGACTGGCACTAAAGCAAATAAGCACACTCCTGATGTTTGTTTGTCCTTCCCTTCATGTAACAGGAAACAGAAGCAAAGAAAGAAAAGGGCATTTTGCTTGTACTGTAATAGGTTTAGAAAACCAACCATAAACAACATTTATACATTTTAATTTTTTATATAATAAAAGGAAAGAAATCAATTTCATGCTCTCTTTGTTTGAGTGAACACTTCCTTATCCTAAACTTCCGCGCTTCACTCTTCAATCTACTTGTTTTTCCTTTTTGCTAGGTGTGTGTAATCAAAGGTATTGATTAGTGTATATAATCAAAGATAGCATTCTAAAGGAGACTTCAGAATCATAATAAAAAGAGCTGAAGCCATTTTTGAATCTAGGAGAAAACTGATATGTGCCATAAAGATGTGTGTTGTCTCAAAGATTTAAATCAGCATCTGTCTGGCATATTTGTGTTTAAGTGTTAATGACCTTTCAAAATAAGCAAGATCTTTATCTCACAGAAACAATCTCTTCATTTTCTAATCTAACAAAAATTTGAGTGTAAGATATTTCATAGTAGAATCTTGGTCAGACGAAGATACAACTCATTGTTCCAAGTGAATTAGTTGGTAGGGATTTTCCCTGTGGCTATTCTGGACTTCCAGCTCATGCGCAATATGATTGGAGCCCACCGCTTAGCTCTTAATTTCAGATGTCACTTTCTAGTCAGAGGACAGCCCTCCTAAGAGAAACGGCGGATTGTTGGACGGATGAGTAAACATGCATTGAGCCTCAAGCGTCTTGTAGTGACCCTGAGTGAAGCAGTACTGAAAACAAAAGGCCAGGGCTGTGTCCCTGTAATGGAGTGGCTGAAAGAGCTTCCAGTGCCAACAGGAGAGCAACCCGAGCACCCAAAACAAGGGGCGCACTGCTATTGCATGGCCTGAGGTGCATTTTAAAATAATAAAGTACAAAATGAACATCTGTATGGATATAAATAAATGGGGAAGATAAGGAAAATCTCCAGTTTATGTGCATACCCCTTTTGGCAGAGCGGAAATTTAACTTCCCGCTCCTTGACTGTGGGCCATGAAATGACTTGGAAAGATGTGAACTGAGGTGGAGCCCTGGTGGTCTCAGCCCCACCAGCGAGCAGCTGGGCACCACCAGAGTCTGGGGCTCAGGGAAATGGGATGCAGACAGCACCTCACCTCTGCGAGCTTCCCTCCCAAATCCACAGCTCCATCTACCCAGAGAAAGATGCCAGACAGACAAAGGTGACGGAAGTTCTACAGAACACCTAATCGGTGCTCTGCAAAACTCTCAAAGCCAACAAAAAGGCAAGGAGAGTCTGAGAAACTGTCTCAGCCAAGAAAGTCTTACAAAATATGATGCGTGAATTTAACGCGGTGCCTGAAACTGAAAAGTCTCATTAAGGAAGAGCCAATAAAATCTGAATAAAGTATGAGTTTTAGAAATAATTTATTAGAATCTGTTCATTAGTTGTGATAAATGTTAAGATGCCATCAAAAGAGAAATCAAGTTATGGGATATGTAGTATCTTTATAGCTTTTTGTAAGTCTAAAGCTATTATAAAATAAAAAGCTTAATTTTTGAAAATGTCACATGAAATATTCTTGTAACTGTACAATGGGTACAATCAGAGTTATGTGGAAACAATTAGGATGTAATTGTTAAGGATGTTTTTCCTAGACCAGCCATCCTTCTCTCCTTTACAAAACAAGAGAGCATTTTAAAATAAATTAGAGCGACTCCTACACTCACCGGGCATTTTTAAGCTCCTGATACTTCTCTGTCTCCGCTGCTAAGGAGAGTAGAGTAACCCCTAATATTCAGTAAATAGCGAACATGAAGCACAGTGCAGCCTTCCAGCATCATCTTAATTAGCTGTGATAACGAAGCCCGGTGCGGGCACACAGCAAGTGCGAGACAGCGGCAAAGAAACGTCTGCGCCCCTCGGTTCCGTGCGGGCGGTGGACAGCTGAGAAGTCGAGCAGGACACTCGCGTGAGGAGGAGGAAGTGGAGCCGTCTTCCAAGCGCCTGATTCCAGGCCAGGTCTCCTGCCGTGTGATCACGCGCACGGATGTCCTCAGTGTACCTGCAGCGGAGACAAAGGGGCGGAAGGATCGCAGCTTGGGTCACAGAAATCCACGCTTCTCTTCCCGCCCTGCCGGGAGCTCCGGGACTCACTTCCGGTCAGCTTTGAAAGGTCCTGAGCGCGGGAACAGACTGTGCAGCCCCTGAGCAGGCTAGTGGTGGTCCACACACAGACAGATACACAGAGACAGGTAGTTTCTCCCAGCATGCTCTGTTCACTCATTCCAAAGCCTAGCAAACATTCTTCAATTCAAAAACGCACACAGTAGAATATCACTGTGTCCTCAACCCAGACAACCTTGGTACAGGACTGTGGCGTCGGGCGGGGCCTGGCAGGCCCATGGGGATGGGGACGGGCGCGAAACCTCTGACAGCTGTGCGAAGATCTTACTGCATCGTGTTTCCACCAAGCATTTTTCTGTGATCTTAAATTACACAGTAGTAACGGTGGCTTTGTAGACAATTCTTAGGGAAGTGCAATGTACTCCTGACTGGTATCAAAGTCCCTTTCGTCCCAAACAGGAATACTTTTGCCCCTTAGTATCCAAGGGAGACAGTTCCAGGACCCTTTGTAAAAAAAAAAAAAAAAAAAAAAAAAAAGAGAGAACTTTGAGTCGAAACTAAAATAGAAGGAAGCGAGGGAGGAAAGGAGGGAGGGAAGATCAGCCTCTGAATTCACAGCAGAGAGCCAGTTGTGCAATATACCTGTGAACAAAGTGTCCAAATCACCAGAATGAAATGCTGTTCAGTTATTTTTATATCACAAAAGTCCCTCTTGACGCCACTCTTCAAATGATTGACTTTCAGAGAGAGCTTTTACCTCGGCAATGCATCCCCTGACTGAGCAGCGGCAGCGAGCTCGCAGAGCGGGCAGCGCCTCTCCGAATGCTCCCTCCACACGGCGGGTCAGGATTGCCGAAGACACTCTGTGAGGAAATTAATGGAAATGGCTCTGGCAAAAATCCACCTCTCTCTCGAGAAAAGATACTTTGTGTAAGAAGTTCGTCTTATTTACGGCTCCCCTGGACAGTAATGTATGCAGGTTTTTCCAATCTATTACTTTGTGATGAAACAAACATTCCTCAGTCATCACGAGTGCAACCGTCCGATATCCTCCTGTCCTTGCTGTGTTGCTACACTCGTCAGTTGACTGCAGAATTCTGTGCTCCCGATTAACAAAATTTGCTTTCCATTTCTTGCCTGCATCCACCGTGGTAAACTTTCCATTTAAGTAACAATAAGCCTGGAAAAAACACAGCACTATGATTTCTGTGCTTCTTTGGTAAGTTATATGTCTCAAGCATGGTGCCTCCCTCTTTTAAATAAACAAATTGTATTGTTTTCTAAATATTTTATGAAAGGTTACATGTTAGGTCATCAATTGCAAATACAGAATTATACATTGTTCTCCAACAGTGGAACAAAGAGCAACATTCATCTACTCCTGTCATGTTAACAACTACAGCATGGCTACTGTCAGAATCACCAGCCTGTACAAGCCCCAATGCACCTTCCTCACCAGAGATGTTACATAAAAGCATATCCACCGAGGTTAAACTGTAACTGGAAACTATGGACACGAGGGTTGATATCTGTGCAGAGAGAGAGGTATATCTGCACACTTGTGAACTTGCATACACATTTTGGTAGAGACAGGGATTTTTTTGTTGTTTTTTTTTTTGAGATAGAGATTTGGTGGCTCAATACATATGGTCATTATTCATTTACTCAAAAAAAAACTAGTTTTCTATTATGTTCAATGCATTGTGCTAAAAATTGGAAGGGTAGCAAGCTGAGCACAAATAAAACATAGCTAGGGAAGGGTATGGTGCACGCACACAGGTCAGCATCAGTTACAAAAGGATATGAGCCATGGGAAAGGCACACAGCAAGGCTTCGTCTGCGAGGGAATATCTGTACTTTCACAAAGACTGGGAGGCAAGAGAAGAAGATAGAAACACGATGTGAATTCTGAAAGCGATCTGTGGAAAGCAGACTTGGGATTTGTAGCACAGGCGCCTCGTTCAGAGTGTGCAGCATGGAGAGAGACTGACATGGAGTTGGAGCTGGGAAGGAAGCAGAAGGGAGGGTGAGAGAGAAGGTGAGAGGCACAGTGTGACCTGCCCGCCATGGACAGCAATACCTCTCATGCTGGGTCTTCTCCAGGAAGCAGATTTTTACCTGGTCACCTAATCTTTCCAAGTCTCTCTTCTCTCACTGGCAAAATATGGAAGCTGAACTAGACTGAGAGTTTCCAAACACAACTTCATGGATCCCCAGGACAAAATAAATAACGTGCAGTATTTATTTAGTTATATGCAGAGATAAACCTTCTCATTTAAAGGTGCTGCACTTCTGGACCCCAGCAGATAAATATACTTGAAAATATAGTATTAAAAATGTGTTAAACACTCTGAAAAAGGAGACTGAGGAGGATATAAGAAAATGGAAAGACATCCCCTGTTCCTGGGTAGGAAGAACAAATATAGTGAAAATGGCCATACTTCCAAAACTGCTATATAGATTTAATGCAATGCCGATTGAAATTCCAACAATATATTTCACAGAACTAGAGAAAACAATCCAAAAATTCATTTGGAACCAGAAGAGACCTAGAATAGCAAAAGCAATTCTGGGCAACAGAGACATGGCTGGGGGTATCACAATACCCAACTTGAAGCTATATTACAAAGCTACTGTGATAAAAACAGCATGGTACTGGCAAAGAAACAGACCTGAAGATCAGTGGAATAGATTAGAAGATGCAGAAACAACTCCAGACATACTCAGCTACCTCATCTTTGAGAAAGGAGCCAACCACCCTCACTGAAGGAAAGATAACCTCTTTAATAAATGATGTTAGCAAAACTGGATTTCAACCTGCCAAAGATTAAAGCTAGACCCATACTTATCACTATGCACTAAACTAAGATCGAAGTGGATTAAAGATCTAAATATTAAGACAGAAACGCTAAACTTGCTGAAAGATAAGTTAGGTAGAACTCTTGAATACACTAGCATAGGAAAAGACTATGAACAAAAGCTCAGTAGCACAGGAACTAGCACAAAGAATCAACAACTGGGATCTCATCTTATTAAAAAGCTTCTGCACTGCAAGAGAAACCACCAACAGACCTAAGAGACAACCTACAATGTGGGAAAAAAACATTTAGCACCTGTACCTTAGACAAAGGACTACTATCTAGAATATATAAAGAATTTTTAAAAATCAGACCCCTAAATTCAAAGAGCCAATTCAAAAACGGGCATCTGAAATGAACAGACATTTCTCAGACAAGGAAGTAAAAGCAGCAAACAAATATGTGAAAAAATGTTCAACATCACTGGTCATTCGAGAGATGCAGATGAAAACAACACTGAGATTCTACCTCACCCCAGAAAGAATGGCTGCTATCAAGAAATCAACCAATAACAAATGCTGGCAGGGCTGTGGGGAAAGAGGAACCCTGCTCCACTGCTGGTGGGAGTGTAGGCTGGTGCAACCACTGTGGAAATCAGTACGGAGATACCTCAAAGAACTAGGATGGAAGTCCCATTTGACCCAGCTATCCCCCTGCTGGTTGTCTTCTCCAAAGAATTAAAAGAATCATTCCACAGTGATATATGTGCACCCATGTTTATAGTGGCACAGTTTGTAATAGCTAAAGCTTGGGAACAGCCCAAGTGCCCATCAACTGGAAAATGGATAAAGAAGATGTGGGTTTTTTTTTTTAAATAAAATGGAGTACTACTCAGCCATAAAGAATGAGAAACTAAAGACATTTATAGCTAAATGGATGCATATTGAGGCCATCCTCTTAAGTGAAATAAATAGGACACATGTGTAAATACCAAATAGTTTCTCTAGTGTGAGAAACTGAAAGTGTAAATAAGGATTGAAATGAATAACTGATAATTTGAAATAGGAAGAAAAGTTTCAAGGGGTAGGGGTGGCCAGAGGGGATGGGGAGAAATCAGAGTTACAGGCTGGAATCTGGAAAGAATTGATACATAGATTGTGTTTAAAACTATAGGAGGAGATGTAGATAGAAACTAGGCTGGAGCTCATCATTGGTTGGAAAGAAAGAGTCACTGAGATCAAAGAGGAGGTTGTGTTTCCAGAAGAAGCACATACAGCTATGTACAGTACACAACACTCGATAGTGTGATAAATGACTGTTACTGTTTTAGGTACTTATCATAACATGCTGCTTTTCATCCTTTAGAGCATAATACTACTTATATTAAAGAGTTTACTGTAAAACAGTGTGCTGCTATGCCAGTGGTGTCCTCATGTGTCTCATGTTTAACTGCATATTTGGATAATATCAAGGGGCCATCACAGATGGCTGACATACACCTTGTCAGTTTGCACTTAGAAGTTGGCACTCTATGTGGTACTTTGCGATACACACAAATGAAAGCGCCTAATAACATATTTCTCAGATTATATTTCCATCATGTGTCACATGACTGTATTGAAATTTAAATTTAAAAAATTTGGCCTATGTGGAGTCTACTAACTAATTAGAATTATTTTTCCCAGACCACTATTTGTTCAATATTAGTTTTGAAAATCTTTCTAAAACAAATCACATCCTTTGATGCCTTGTTAATGGTTGAGATTTTTTTAAAATTATATGGAAAAATGTTTAAGTACTTTTCAGTTCTGCTTTGGTTGAGTTCTATTATATTTGAATATTATTATAGTTTTTTCCCTTGCATTCCTTTTCTTTGAATAATTTTAATTTTTGTATATGTGTATGTTTAGTGAATGATAATAAGGTTATACATTTTTAAAATTTTTAAAAAGTGTTAAAATGCATATGCTGGGAGGAAAATCACTATAATTTTTAAACTAATTTTATTGGTACATTTTAGGTATACAGTATAATGACATTCATCATTGGAGATTTGTAACTTTACATGATGTATCTTGGTTCTTATTTTTCCCCCTTCCCCTGCCCTCCCTTCAACCCCTCCAACCCTCCCTACTTACAAAGACTTTGTTTCCATTTTTTTCATTTTCTCACATTAATTCCATTCCCTTCTTTCCTTACCTTTATCCCTCCCACTTCCCCTTCCCCTTTGCACCTTTTTAAAACATAACTGTTTATTTGAAAAGCTAAAAGACAATGAAAGATAATGAATAAAAGGAAGAAATATATCGGGAAAAGTATATAAAAAGGACAACAAATTAGATAATATTATTATAAAAGATACTTACAAGATCTAGAATTTGAAAATAATCCTTAAGGAATACTTTAAGCAAAACATGTATGATGTTTATGTGAAGCAAAATTTAATAAGCTAGTAAAGAAAAAAGTGGTGTCAGATTCACCTCACAGTTGATCAGAACTATCACAGACTAGGAAAATAATGAGAAAATCATACTGCTTTCTTAGACAGGTATTCTTAACATTATAAAAATGTAAATATTTCCTCTGAAAAACCAAGAGTGTCATTTTCAGGACTAGACAAGCTAATTCTGACATTCTAATTGGAAAAAAACAGAATGTACTAATGAATAATAATGTTTAGGGGGTGTATCCCTTCCTGATGAGATCTCAATTTTTGAAACCATTTGTACTTATACATAAATAGACAGATAAAAATAACAGAAAAAAGTGTCCAAACTGGATTAGATTTATTATTATTTGAGTATATGACAAAGGGAACAGAGTCAATAGAGTAAAAATTATTCAATAAATGATACTGGATATATAGATTAACTGTCAGGAGAAAATGGATTCACAAAACAAAACAAAATAAAAATAAATTGCAAATGCATTAAATAACTCAGTAAAAAAAATCCATAAGAATATTAGAATAAAGCATGAAAATTTTGAAAAAAGTAGCTTAAGAATAAAAAAGTCACTTCTACATATAAAACAAAGAAATACAGAGATTTGTTAGACCTGAAAACAATTTTTTAAATTTTTTTGAGTATAAAAGCACCATGATAAAAAGCAATCTGGGAAAATCACTTACAACTCATATAATAAGAGAAGAGCCTCTTTCATCTACATGTGTCGAAGGTTAAGGACGACTGAGCTTCCTTCTCGGAGAGAGAACGCCTTCCCTAACGCGCTCCCTGCAGGTAAGCAAAGGAGAGCTCGCTGCCCTGAGCCATTCTTTTCCAAGGATCAGCAGCTCCTGCTTGGATCACGTGGAGCTGAGGCCTCGTGACTGAGGAAGCCGGCCCTCAGCCAGGTGAATATGCCCTCTTGGATGTTGAGACTAGCTGAGAATTCAGATTACTCAAGCCACAGCCACCAGCCCTGACTGCCTCAAGAGAGAACTGTCTCCCCAAATCAAGGGACCAGCTTTGGAGCTTTGAAAATAACATGCCTTCTTTTCATTGGAACATTAGCCAAAATAGACCACATTCTGTACCATAACACACATTTTTTAAAACTTTAAAAAAATTGAAACCATACAAAGTATGTTCTCAAATCACAGTACAATTAAACTATATAACAGCAGCAGAATTAAAGCTTTAAGACCCATAAATACTAGAAATTAAACAACATCTTAACTATACAGAAGAAGTACAAATGTTCAACAAACACATGAAAAAAGGCTACACATCTCTGGCCATTAATCATATGCAAATTAAAGCAATGCTGAGATTCCCTCTTACTCCAGAAAGAATGGCAATCATCCAGAAATTGAATGATAGCAAATGCTGGAGAAGCTGAGGGGAAAAAGGAACCCTCCTACATTATTGGTGGGAATGTAAACTAGTACAGCACTGTGGAAACCAGTGTTAGAGTTCTCAAAAAGCTAAAACTAGAAATTCCATTAGACCCAGCTAGTCCCCTTCCAGGTATTATCTTCCCCAAAGAGTTAAAGACATCATATGACAGGGATATGTACATAGCTGTGGAGGGCTACCTAATGGTCAGCTTGGCACACCCAGCTGTACTGAATCAGCGTGTTTCTGGGCATGGAAGCCCCACCTGAGGATTGCCACCAATGGCTTAGAAAGAGAACTGGAGGGGGAGATGGTTGGCTATTGATTTTCTAGGGGAAGCTTTATGCAGCTGGCTTTCCTGATGTGAACTTCACTGTGCTCATCAGAGGAGTTCGGGCCTCGCTGTCTCCAGGGAATGGCTGCTGTTCTCCTCAGGGGAGCTCTGGTCTTCACCATAAGCATCGCTTCCTGGCTCCAGTACAGATCCCTCAGCTGGTGGCACAAGTCCTTCACCCCGCTGGTGCAGACTTTCTGGCTTCCACCACTGGCCTTTGGGCCTTTTGGGTGCAGAGCCTCCATATAAACTTGCAGGAGACATCGCCATGGGCTCTAGGCCTTCCTCTGGGCTCACGGAGGATGCTGCTGGGATCCAGGCCCATGGCTGGATTCTTCGGGTCTGTAGTGTGTGGACAGATCTCTTGCACTCCTCTGCATTGACTTTTTGGGTGAATGTTATAAAATGATCCTGCAAATTATGTGTCCTGTGTTAAATCTATTCCCTTGCAAACTCTGACTATAGCAATAGCCGTGTTTATAGCAGCAAAATTCACAGTAGCTAAATTTTGGAAGCCATCAATAGATGAATACATTTAAAAATGTGTTATGTATTCACAATGGAGTATTATTCTACCATAAAGAAGGATAAACTTGAGTCATCCAAAGGAAAACTGATGTAGCTTGAGGCCATAATGTTGTGTAAAACAAATCAAACATGCAAGTTTAATCAGTTTCTTTTATATGAGAAAACCAAATATTAATAAAGAGAAAAATAAAAAATAGATAATAAGAAAGAAGGAGGGAGAACTTTTGCAAATGGAAAGGGGACCAAAAAGTGATGGGAAGTGGGAAGGAGGAGGAGGAAAAGGGATACAAAAGACCTGAGAGGAGTAGTACGTGCACTAACTCTCTGTGAGGAATGGCATCATCACATACTGCGAACATGTACTGATGCAAATAAAAATTCAAAAGAAAATAGAAACCCTCAGCGTGTTGAATGATGTTTGGCTGTTTCCTATTTCCATTAAGAAGAACAACGATCTCACCTTGAGGGCCCATTATTAATAAGGCTTTCCTGATGGTGAGGTTTAAATTATAATGCAGTGTAATTTCCATCAAGAAAGTTACTGGGGCCGGGGATTTAGCTCAGTGGTTTCACCACCTGCTGCGCAAGCGCAAGGACCTGAGTTCGATCCCCGGTACCAAAAAAGAAAAAAGAAAGAAAGTTACTGGGACTATTATATTTCTGCTCGGTTCAAATATATAACTCTTGGATCTAGAAATTATAGTAATGCCTTGTAAGATGACTTGCTATTATCTCCTAGTAGAAATTGTGTATTACAGTAAAATCACTCTAGCATATTTTTTAAAAAGTGGTCATTTCCGTCAATCAAAATTATCATCAAAATAAATTGCATTTATTAGAACCAAAATGTCTTCTAATACTGCAACTACTAATGGCAAAGGCCCACAGCTTCACATTTAATATGCTTCCTTTTAATATGCTAAGATCATTTCTGAAGAAGGTAATTTTGATAGAGTAAGAGTGCAATGACCCCCTTCAGTTAATAGTGAGATTTGAGGAGAAAAATTTGACCTCTGGTCTTAATCTCAAATTATTTGAAACTAAGAAGTTTCATTGGGGAAAAATATAATATAATGTAGTATAATATAATGTGATAAAATATATATAATGAAAAACTGCAACTCTTCCTCCAAAAGTTAGCCAAAATAAATACTGTATGTTTTAGCCATCAGCATGGACACATAAGATGGTGTAAAATAGAAAAGGATTTTTTATAGTAGAGGAAAATGTATAACCTAGAAAAAATATAAATAAGAAAATCTAAAATTATCTCAGTATTGTTTACTTTATTGATTTTATCTATTTATTTATCATTTATTTATGAGACAGATTCTTGCTCTGCAGTCTAGGATGGTCACGATCTGATGATCCTCCTGCCTCAGCTTCCCGAATGCTGAGATTACAGGTGTACACTACCACATCTGGCTTCCTCTCAATTTAATTCTGTTTTTTAAACTAATTTACAAATTAAATATATTTTATAACAGAATGTCACTTTCATTACAGTAACTGTGTATTATATTTGCCCTTGTATCAGAGGCCACCAGGCTCTTCCTGTGCCCAAGAATTTCTTATGGAAGCCATAAGAGAATTGAGATGTGCTATGTCCATTTCCTAACTCCCCACAAGAAATGTGATCACTACAATCATTATGTACTGCAAAAATGTACCAATCAAAAACAGGCATCTCAAATGAACAGACATTTCTCAGATGAAGAAGTAGAAGCAGCAAATGAGTACAGAAAAAATGCTCAACATCACTGGTCATTTGAGAGATGCAAATGAAAGCCATGCTGAGATTCCACCTGACCCCAGAAAGAATGGCTGCTATCATGAAATCAACCAATAACAAATGCTGTCGGGGCTGTGGGGAAAGAGGAACCCTGCTCTACTGCTGGTGGGAGTGTAGACTGGTGCAACCACTGTGGAAATCAGTATGGAGATACCTCAAACAACTAGGATTGGAAGTCCCATTTGACCCAGCTCTCCCCCTGCTGGGGATCTTCCCCAAAGAATTAAAAGAATCATACCACAGTGATATATGCTCACTCATGTTTATAGGGCCACAGTTTGTAATAGCTAAATCTTGGAAACCATCCAAATGCCCATCAACTGATGAATTCATAAAGAAGATGTGCTTTTTTTTATATACAATGGAGTACTACTCAGCCAAAAGAAGGATAAATTTGAGAGACATTTCTAGGTAAATGGATGCACCTTGAAACCATACTGTTAAGTGAAATAAATCAAACACATATGTGTAAATATAACATTGTTTCTCTCGTGTGAGAAACCAAAAGTGTAAATAAGGACCAAAATGTATAATACATATTGTGAAATATGAAGGAAATGTTCAAAAGGGGAGAGGAATTAGGGAGGGAGAGGGGGAAAGAAAGGGAAAAGGGAAAATGAGAAAAGAAGAAAAAATGGAGACAAAACTTTTGTAAATAAGGAAGGGAAGAGGGGTAAAAAGGAGGGTAGGAGAATGGGAAAAAAAAGAGGAATCAAGATGTATCATATACAGGTACAAACTCCCTATGATGAATGTGATCATAATATATACATAAATTGTACCAATAAACTTAATTAATTTAAAAAAATAGAAATGAAAGCCCCTTGATATGGATTAGCTTTGTTGCTTTTAAGAATGCGCAGCAAGGTAATTTAATGAAGTAGAAATGTACAAGTTGAATATTTTCAGCAACTCTGCCTTCGTAGCCAACACAGTAGTTACATTTTACAAAAGATTCCAATGTCAGTATATTTTCAGAGGAACCATAAGAATGTGCAGTAATCAATACAACCCTGGATGTGGAGGCCCAATATAGCCAGATATAACTGAATGTCCTAATTTTAGAAGAAACTCATCTTCTTAGGTTACTATTTAGATCAGATCATTAGCATGGAAAGTAATTTACTTCCTTAGATGTCGTTAACATTTCCCATACACCAGACTCTTCATTGTATGATTTCCAAAGAACATTTTAATGATGAAATTATTGAACAACCTTGAAGTTAATGGCGTCTCTTACAGATATTAAATACGCCTTAGCATATTGCCATTTTCTATTTTTTAAAAATAGACCCATTCCTTAACTTTTATTGAGTGCTATTATAGGTAATTGAAAATGAATATTGTATGAAATCATCATAAAAGCAATTTTCAGTAGATGTGAAGCAATCTGAGAATTAGTCAATGAACAGTCATCAGCACCTTGCTGTCACACAGATGCATGACACAGCAGTCAATACTTCATCAGCAAGGCGAACATAACCATCTTTCATACAGTGCACATTTGTTGTAAGGAGACTAAAACAATTAAAAGTGAATTTTAACAACTGAATAGAAGAATTGGTAGATCTATAGTAACAGAAGTTGAATAAATCAGTTACCACTTCTACTTTACCAGAAAGGAACTTACAAGCCATTACTGAACATATTAACTAATCATTTATTAAAACTCTAGAGCACACAGGAGGTGAGCCACGTGGGCACCAGCAACACCTCCACACACACCCTGTCAAAATGAGAAGACACATAAACAAGTCTCAAAAACAGACTTCCAGATAACCTACAGCAACCCCAAAGGGAAACGAGATGGCACAATCTGATACTCAACCACCGGGACTCCCTGAACTGGAAACAAAAGAGGATCTGGGAAAAGTGAAATAAGAAATAATTTCTAAGATAAAAGCACAGATTGTTCCCATAATGCAAGACATGATAAATAAATCTAGAGAAGACACAGATAAAAAAATAGAGGAGCTGAGGAACATGATGGAATTCCAACATAGGATAAAATGGAATCCATGAAATAGATGCAAACAGATTTCCAGGAGATTAAAAACTCCATTGAAAGCTTATGCAGCAGAATGAGCCAAGGTGAGGACAGAATTTCAGGCATTGAAGATAAGATTGCAATTAGTGATCAGGAAAAGAAAAATTTTTAAAATTTAAAATTGTAAGGGAAATCAATCCAGCTACTCCTAGATGATGCAAAGAAGAATAACATAAAACTGATCAGAGTCAACGAAGAAACAGGAGAGAGTGCAGATGACATAAAAAAAACTGTTCACAGAAGTGATGGCAGAAAACTTCCCAAGCAGGGGAAAAGAACTTGACATACAGGTGAGTGAGGCGTATAGGACTCCAACTAGCCTTGATCAAAAAAAAAATCTACACATAGACATATAATCATTAATATTCCAGAAACCCAACAGAAGAACAAAATTCTCCATCAGTTAGAGAAAAGAAACAAATCATACAAAGGAAAGCCCATCAGAATCACAGCAGACTTCTCAATGCAAACCGTCAAGGCTAAAAAAGTTTCGAGCGATGTATTTCAAGCCCTAAAGGAAACCAGCCTCCAACCCAGATTGATGTACCCTGAAAAACTATCTTTCAAAATGGATGGTTGAATAAAATACTTTCATAACAAAGAGCACCTTAGGAACTTCATAAATACCAAACCAGCCCCCCCAAAATTTTAGCCAATATCCTAAGAAAAGACAATGAGGATCACAACCCCAGGAAGCCCAGCAGAATTAACACGTTGGGCCCAACAAGAAATTAAAAGCAAAGGGGGAGAATCCAACAAACAGAAAAAGTCATGACAATGATAAGACAATATGTATCTGTACTGGCTATTTATCATCTGCTTATGTCTACTTTTTAATTGGGTTGACTATCAATGAGCTCTAAGAGTTCTTTATATATTTTGGTCTTAGGTTATATGTATTATAAATAAGATCTGTTTAAGGACTACTTTTCATTTTCTTAATGATGTCTGTTAAAGTTCTACATTTTAAAGTTCTAAATGGAATCTCATTTATCAATTGCTTTCTTTTATACATCATGTTTTTTGTATCCTAGG
>NW_004624848.1:4722546-4736462 GCF_000247695.1 Heterocephalus glaber | reverse complement strand
AGTTGTCAAATTTATTTCAAAAAAGATTTTTGTAATATTATTTCTATATCCTTTTAAATTCAGTAAAATCTGTGGTAATGTCCTCTAAATTTTGATATTGTAATTTTAAAAATGAATAATTGGTATTGTGTAATAGGAAGAAAAATTCTAAAAGAGCAGGGGAAGTGGGAGGAGTAGGGGAAAGGAAAGAAGGGAAAAGAAAAAATATGAGAAAAGAAAAAAATGGAAACAAAGCTTTTGCAAATAGGGAAGGGTGGAGGGGGTGAAGGGAGGGCAGGGTAAGGGGGAAAAAATAAGAACTAAGATACTCATGTAATGGTACAAGATCCCAATGGTGAATGTAATTGTATTTTATACCTAAAATGTACCAATAAACTTAGTGGGAAAAATTAAAAAAGCTCTCCATGGTGCCATTGATAATGTTGTGTTGGATTTTGTAATGTAATTTTTGTTTTTGGTACTGGGGATCGAACTCAGGGCCTTGTGCTTGTGAGGCAGATGCAGTGCCACTGAGCTACATCCCCAGCTTGTTTGTTTTTGTTTGATGTTTTGTTGAGGTTTTTGTCCCAGTACAGGGGATCAAACTCAGGACCTTTCACTTGCCAGGCAGGTGTAGCACCTCTGAGCTACATCCCTGGCCCCTGTAATGTAATTTTGAAATAGCTCCATTTCAAGGGAACCATATAAGTACTTATATCAGATTATATCAAAAATGTTATACATTAAATATTTTTCTAATAACTTAAAATAAAAGAAGTCTAAATGATTTCTGAATCACAGATTTTTAAATTAGAAACAAATCATATTTACTAGAGTTTAATGATAACTGTAATTATCATAATGAATGGGAAGCCGAGTGCAGAGTGGGAATTGTAACAGTAAAATGTGATTGTTCACATAACCCTTTTCCTCTTTCAGTCAGGACCAGTTCGTGTGGGCAGCCGCTGGGCAGTGATTTTCCTGAGAGTCCCTGGAGAAGACTTTATTTCACACTGCAAACCTGGTCACCGGGCCCTGCCCTGAGGCCACTGGTGACTGATTGCTGCAAGGGTGGAATCCCTAGTCTTTAAAGCAATGCTCCTTATCCTTGCCCCTTCTTTCTGGCTACCCCACAAATTGTTTTGAAAGTTTACACTACTAAGGCTAGGAAGTGCTCATTTATTGTGATATAAGTATTTATGCATTTATGGGGCAGCATATGATGCATGCATATGTTGTATAATGTTCCAGTGATGGAAACATTTTCTTTTTGGACAGTTATTACTTCTTTGCTGTGGAAACATGAAAAATATCCTCTTCTAGTTTTGTGAGCTATACAGTCCATTAATATTATTTATGGTTACTAGGCCATCAGGTACCAGAACTCCTTCCTCCCACCTTACTGTACCTCAGTGCCCTCAGCCAGCCTCTCTCTCCCCTGACTCTTCTCAGGTGACCTTGGGTGACCACTACCTGCTCTCCACCTCTGTGAGATCAGCTTTATTAAGATTCCTCACACAAGCGAAATCAGATGGTACCTTTCTGTGCCTCCCTTATTTCAATTAACATGGAGTCCTCCCGTTCCATTCCCACCGTCACAGATGGCAGGATCCCATCTTGTTTTAGGAATAGTACTATTCCGATGCTTATTTGTACCATATTTTATCTTCTGAGTGGTTGATGCACACTGGTGGTCTCCACTTCTTGGTTATGATATTATGTTGATAGTGCTGCAATAAACACTGCAGTGCTGACGTCTCTGACACACGGACCTCGTGCCCTTGGGATATATATCCAGTACTGTGATTGTTGTCACAGGGATGTTCTGTTTGTAGTTGCTTAAGGAACATTCGTACTGTTACCCAAAATTGCTCTTCTGATTCACATTCTCACTGGTGTGCAAGGGCTCCCTTTCCTTTACCTCCTTGCCAACATTTTTATCTTTGTCTTTCTATAATCTCATGATAACTGCAGCGAGGTGACATCTAACTCTGGTTCCAATTTTCATCTCCCTAGAGATTAGTGATGTTGAACATTTAGTCATATAGCTTTTGGCCATTCATTTGTTCCATTGAGAGATCTTTATGCTTGTCCCTATTTTAACATATATCATTGCTATTGAATTGTCTGACTTACTTATATATTCTGAATATTAACCACGTGTCAGATGTATAGTTTGCATGTATTTTCTCCCATTCCTTGTTGTCTCTCATCTCTGTTTATTGTTTGCTTTGTGGTACAGAAGCTTCTTAGTCCAACACAATCCCATCTGTCTTTGTTTTTGTTTCTTGTACTTTTGAGGTCTTCTCAAACAATTCTTCCTATTCCAGTGTTGAGAGCTGTTTCCCTGTTTCCTTCTAGTAGCTTGCCAGCTTCAGGTCTTTTCTTCTTACTTTTATTAGTCCATGTTTGCAGTAAGTAATGATTACATTCACTGTAGGGAATGGCTCGTGTACATAACACATCTCACTTCTTTTTCTCCTTCCTTCCACCCCTCCTTTTATTTTTCCAGGCTCAGATTCATTTATCTTGTAAGACCTTACAAAGTTATCATATAAACAGATTGAAACCAGACTAATAGGCCAAAGAACATATAAAAATCGTAAGACAATTATCTAAGTCAAAGTGCACTTTTAAATACATTGTCCATGCTGGATTACAAAAACTATTCTTCTCTCTCTCTTTTTTCCTATTATCTGTCTTTTATTTTGTAATTTATTTATATATTAAGTTTTCATATGTGAGAAACTATCTGATATTTAAGCTTGTTTGTCCTAATTACTTCACTTAACATTTGGTCTCAAGGTGCATCCATTTTCCTATAAATGACTTAAGTTTATCCTTCTTTATGGCAGTCATACCAATTGTGTATAAATACCACATTTGCTTTATCTATTCTTCCATTGATAGACATTTTAGTTCTTATGTTCAAGTTTTTAGCCCATTTTGAGGTGTTTATTGTCTTGTTTTGTGTGTGTGTGTGTGTGTGAGCCCTTGTCTTCTTTAATAACTTTTATCATTGTTTTAGTGCATTGTTTTTAATTTTTTATACATTAGAGTATTTTAAAAACCATTCCAAAATTTAGCATCTTTTTGTCTAAAAAATTAATCTGAATTAACAGTCTTTCACAATCTACAAATAATGTAGAAAATTTAAACCTAGGATATTAGACTAGTTTATACCTTCCTGTGCATTATTATTCCAATATTCTCCATGTTGCCTAAATCTGGATTGATATCTACATTTCTGCCAAAAAGTGAAAAATTAAAAAAACACACTTAAGTTATTTGAAGAATACCTTGATGTCCCTGGTGTCTCGTATGGTACCTGGCACACACCTATTTCTTGAAGAATTATGCAAAAACAGTGGGACTCTTATGTTGGCATGGAAGTGTTTCATGTGGGTTTTGTGTGGTGTCTGAACTTGGGACAGGAACATCTGTGGGAGGCAGTGGGTGTCTAACAAGGCCAGGAAGATGTGCTGAAAGAGAGGGCAAGGAATAAAGGATCCATTTCACTTGCTGACTATTTTCCTGAGGGCTTTGATAATGGCAAGCTCCCTGTAATGTTAAAATCAGTTTCCTGCTATCATCTCCAAGAGTTTCTCATCCCTAATGAGTTGTGATTATTACACAAGAAAAGTATTACCTCCCACAAGGGTAAGCTTTAGCCAAAAGACTTCACAAGGAGAAGTGTGCTCGTTTGCAGAACTTCATAGGGACTGACCACAGTTCAGCGTTGAGACAGCCTGGTCTGCTGTGATACTGAGGTGAAGGCTCAGCCTGGAAGTCCTGGCCCATCTGCCCTGTGAATCTTGGGCCTCTGTCCCTGACCACTGCAGGGCATGGCCAGGCCTTCCCCATTAGTGAAGCTTATGGGCTGTTAGCAAAAAGGCTTGGGTCCTTCTGCTGAAATCTTATTATGGAGCTTTTAGAAACTAGTGTTCCATACCAGGATTTGATGGATAGTGGCACAGCCATGCAATTACTCCAGCTTCTTTCCCTATAAGTTCCCTGGTAAGCTCTTTATTATCGTTTATATCTAGATGTTCCCTCAAAGCTTCATTTGCTCATAGGTGGGGCTTTGGGAAGGTGATTGGATCAATGGGATGTGATACTCATCAGTGGATTAGCCCACTGATGGTTTATAGCTTAATGTGATGTTGGAAGGTGGAGCCTGTTTGAAGGAGGTGGTCACTGGGGGCATGGCCTGGAAGGCTCTGTCTCCCTCCTCCTCCTTGATCTCTCTCTGCCTCCTGCTACCCTCACATGGGCTGTTTCCCCTCTACCATGCCACCCTGCCTTGGAGCCAGCTGACTATGGACTGAAACCTCCACAAACTGTGAGCTAAATAAACCTGTCTTCCTTTAAGTTGTGGATGTCGGGTATTGTGTCCCAGCAATGGGAAAGTTATTAAGATACATTTTAAATAGAGACTTGGCATGTGCCTTGAAATGTCTTCTGCCCTGGTTTTTTTGACAAAGATAAAGTTCAAACATTACAAATAATAACAATATATATCTTAAATAAGTAGTATTCCATATGGAACACACTGATTTAAACCCATTTTTCTAAGATTCAGGTAATTATGATGTGATGCTTTCTTTAAATATTTTTACTTAAAGTTGGCAATATCCCCAACCCAAATTAAGGAGAAATTAACTCATACTTCAACCCAATAAATTTTAAGTATCTTCTACATATAAGATTTCCCCTTTCTTCCCATCTAATAGCAACTATTTCCAGTAAAATAAAATACCTAAAAGCTTACTGGTTTTGTCCAGATTTTTAAACTTGAAGTGACTTTTGCATGATCCTTTATGAGAATTCTGATTCAAGAACTTGGATTCACAAGTTCAGTGTTGTAGCTGTAACTAGTTACCAAACAGATTTAACAAGCTGATTTTAGCACTCACGTCTGTGAGCTGTGAATAAAACCTACTGAGGTTTCCTTCTGGATTTAATCAAAAAAAATTAAAGGAAAGTGAAAAAGGAAGATTTTTGGAGCTGTGTAGGCAATTATGTGAAGCTCAGTGTATCAAGAACCAAAGATCTCAAGTTTATTTTATATAAGAAAAGGGAAAATGTGATATCTTTAATACTAATTACAAGTCCTGGTAATAAAATCTTATAATTGAATCATTGTCATACATTAATACCAACAGAAGACCACATCCAATAATGATCAGAATTTAAAGCTCAAAGCACAAAATCAGGAGCATTCACCACTATCTTTGTTTTGCAATAATTCTACCATGTAAAACCTCACCTTACCTCAGTCACGGCCAGTGTTCAAGAGGAAAGATGCCATTTAAATCAAAGTTAACCTAGTCACTTTTAATGAATCAGTTTATCCAATTTTGTTTAAACAACTGATTTCTAAGAATTATACCACGTTTTTCCTTTTTTTTTTTTGTCTTGATACCAGGGATCGAACTTGGGTCCTTGCACTTGCGCAGCAGGCAGCGAAACCACTGAGCTAAATCCCAGGCCCAGAATTATACCACTTTCAGTAGTTAAGAAATGTAACATCTCTCCAAACTTTCACTTCTAACTACTAGCTGAGTTCAAAATACATGCATTTAAATTTTTTTAATAAGTATTATCAGATTACTTTCCTTTGAAAATAATGGGAATTACCAAAGATCTGATAATTCTATCTAAACAGAAATGCTAACGTCATTGGGATTGACATTATAAAGTAAGTAGGTTTGTCATAGACACCTTGAGGCCAGCACAGAGTTCCCTGACAAGTACCTGTAAAGGAAATGCTGTGTGCAGCACTTCACCACTCAGCGCTGCTGTTCCCAGACCAGGTGCTGGGCGGAGAGGGACAGGGCTGAGAATCCTCAAATGAACACAGCTGCTCCTGTCTGCTGTCCTGGAGCAGGATGCGTGCCGGACTCAGCCTCCTGTTGGAAAGCGAGACAGACACTTTCACCACACACTGCTGGTCAGGTGGAACCACAGTCTAATGAGCCGCGGCTGAGCGCTGCTCTGGGGTGTGTGTGTGTGTGTGCACGCGCACGTGTGTGTGCACTCCACTGCCCTGTCATTCAGGGTTCAAGCTCTTAATTTCATTCTTCCACTAAGCATTTGCAGTTTCCTTTATGTAGGCCTCCTCATTCCCTTTCCGCATGTTTTACTGGAATCTTTACCTTTTCCTCGTAAACAGCTTTGAAGATGTTCAGAACTAGTAGGCATCTGACAACCATGAATGCTTCAGTGCCTTCCTGCTCAAAGGCTAATCCTTATTTGGGCCATCAAAAACAAAAACAAAAGCAGAAGTACACACGTGAGCCCCAGGTACAGGGTAGGTGCCTCCTCCCAGCCTGCTGGGTCCTTGCTGCACCACGCCCTGGCCTCTCACTTCTGGTCCACACCTTGCTCTTCATGCTTTGCTTTGAGATGGAATTTAAACCACTTTTAGAAATATCACAGTGTAAAACAAACACAAACAACTTTTACTTAACACCATACATCAATACATAATGTCAGAAAGAGTTGTTTTTTAAAATAGTTAATTTTGATCTGCCTGGAACACAACAAATGAACGAGTCCTTTGGCAAAGGAGCCCTTGAAGCCCTTCATTCCCACAGTAGTCACCTGGCCATCAAAGGGCGTGTGTGTGCGTGCGTGTGTGTGTGTGTGTGTGAATGTTTGTGTGCTATCTTTCCTTGCACTGTTCAGTCATTCCTTTAATAATTTAAGCTTTAAAACATCTTCTAGTTGTGATTCATGGAAGATATCTTCAAATGGAATTGTCCTACTTGTCTGATTCAGAGCCACTACTGACATATTCAAAATATAATGATACATTTTAATACAATTATGCAGAGGTTCTATGCATGCAAATCAGACATGTTTCTAGGTGGACCTGGAATGACCATCAACAGTCACCTCCAGTGAATATTCAACTCCATTGAATATTTTTAGAATTATTTTCAGAGCTACAAGAGCACCAATATTGTAGTCAGACCTCCTATTTTAACACCACTGTATATGTTAGAGGTTGTTGTAGTCCTTTGTCACAGGTAGCTTTGAGTTACCTTGCTGCCAATGCCTACATTTGCTGTCTCCACTTAGACAGTTTTTGTAGTACATGTGTGTGAACCCTACTCCACCAGCACATGGAGGGTAAGAACTGCCTGTCACGTGTGACCATGTGTGAACAAGTCTCGTGCCGAACACCCTCATAATGCACTGCATTATCCAGCAAAGACTGCATAAATGCTTCCTACTGTGGTGCGGACAGCACTTGTTTGCATGTCTAAATTCTGGCATATTGTTAAAGCCAGGAAGAAGTTCCATTATCCTAACGAGGTTTGGGCCAAATTAGTGCTGAATGAGTTCAGGGCAGAGGGTGGGCAGTGGCCGTTCAAGACAGGGCTGTAGCCAACACCTCGTTCTGTGAGTCAGGATCTTTAACAACAGTCAAAGGCATGGCACAATCTTGTCTTTTTTCGACAGCTTTGGAAGAGCTGAAGTTTTGTCTGTCTAGTCACACTGGAGAGATTTCACTGCCATCAAGTCCTCACACTGGTCTAAAAGACTGAGGTAAACACTTGGCCCCATGGGGTGGAGCACAGAAAGATCATTGTTTCAAGGTAATCAATTAACAGGTGCTTCCTCCTGGCTCATGAAGGAAAAGAGCCAGATAAAACCATTAGAGGTGGAAAACATTGTGAGCCGAAAATGTATTTAATACAAGTAACCTACTGAACAATATAGCTTACCCTATCTTGCCTTAAACACGCAGCAAATACTTCTCTTAGCCCACATTTGGGCAAAGTCATCTCACACAAAGCCTTTTTCTTATAACAATGTGCTGAGTACACATGTAATTTATGAATATCTATTATGGTTTACATCTAAAATGTCCCCCTGAAGACTCATGTGTGGAAGGTGAGGGGACTGGGGTGCTCCAAGCATCAGTGGGTTATCATGGAGGAGCTCAGGGCTGGACATGTTGCCAGGAGGTAGGGTTGGAGGTGGTCACAGGGTGACACGACAGGCACATTCTGTCCCGATTCCTCCCTGCTCTCCCTGCTCCTCGGCTGCCATGAGGTGAGCACCTTTCCCTCCCCCATGCCCCTCTGACATCCTGTTTCCTCTTTGGAACCAGCTGACCATGGGTGGAAACCGTGAGCCAAAGTGAACCTCTCCTCTTTTAATTCTTGGGTGTCAGGTCGTCTGTCCCAGCAGCAGGAAAATGGCTAACACAACTCGTGTGCTCAAAAGAGTGTTGACAACAGTACACTGCAGAGAACCAGTACTTTACTGTCGCGATGGTGTGGCTGACGAGGAGCTGTAGCTGGCTGCTGCTACTCAGCACCACCAGAGAATATCAAAAGGCACATTGCCAGTCCAGGAAAAAATAAAAATCCAAACCATGAAGAAAATAAAGCACAGTTTTTCCTGAATGTGTATCACTTTTGCATCATCTGAGAAACAGTCCTTTGGAGTTGAGCCATAATCCAATGAGGACTGTTTCTACTTAGACTTTATTGTTGGTCACCTACGCTCTAAGTCAAGGACAGGACTTTGGTGAAACGCCTAACAATCCAGTCAGCCGAGACCATGAGTACCATTTCCTGGGGAGCGAGGCTGATTTAGGCTCTGGTGCTGGAGTGAAGGCTGCATAGCCATCCAGCTAACAGGTGGTGACCATAGTTTCCCCAAGGGAAGGCTCTGAGGTGACAGAAGTGTTCTTATCTCGTGGCCCAGACTGCAAGTCACAAGCCATATGTGAGTAGGAAGCTTCAGAAGTGGCTAGGAAACTGAGAATCTGAATATTTGATGTTATCCAATTATATTTAATTAAATATACACATGGTCCCATCCCAAGGATAATTCATTGAACTTGAACAGCATAAATCTAGGACAGGGACTGACAAAAACTGCCCTTAGGCGAAAGTAGATTCACTGCCTATTTTTGTAAAGTAAGTATTATTTTGTTTTATTGTTATTTTACTTACAGCCTTATTTGTTTACCTCTCACCTGTGCTGGCTTTACACTACACTATCAGTGCTGGGTAGCTGTGGGAGGCAACCTAGGACCAACAGAGTCAAAAATATTTACTACTCAGTCCTGCAAGGGAGATGAACATTTGCTGACCCGGTCTAGAGGAGGGAGATTTACCGCCTTGTTTTGCTTCACCTATTGACGGACAATAAATGAGCAAATAAATACAAGAACAGAAAATAAATGGGCATTTGAAAGTCCAGTATATCTACTTGTATAATCTTTAAGCCCCCAACTTTAAGTATAGATTCAATTTTATGCTAGAACAAAGTGAAATTGTTTTTACTCTACTTTAAGTATGATGTGATGTTTTCATGTATACTGCAGAGTGAAATGGTTGTAAGAGTCTTGAAAGCTAGCTTAAGTCCATGAAGGCAAAGGTACGGCCTCATTCCTCTCTGCACATTTCCCAGCATTTAATGAGAGGCTAGAGAAATGTCCAGCAGTCAATAATTTGCTAATGTGTTGAACTGAATCAGACTGAAGAGGTGTATGCCTCGCTCCAAAAGACTGCACTCAAATTAGACCACAAAATTTCCTTAAATGACAGTTTTCTTTAAATGTACAGAGAATTAAATTTGTTTCTTTCAAAATTAAATTGTGCTATAAAGGTCATTGAAAACATAGTTTAAATCATAAGTCAAAACTTGTTAGTTTTTCATCTTTTTATATCTGTAAGTTACAAGACCTAATAATACTCATTAGGTGATTTTGAATTATACATAAGTTTAGCAGTAAGCTGGGTTGTTGAAATGTAAGCATTTCTTTTCTTTAAAAAATTTAAGTTACTATCTACTTTTTTGGAAAAAAATCTCTCCCACTGAAATGTAGAAATGATTCCCATGGTTATGATTTTTTCAAGAGCAATGCCTAGACTGAGTAAAGAGGGAGCACTTTTTTTGACAGCAGGATCAAGAGAGGCCATCGGTGATGGTCCAAGGCCAAGGGTCAGGGCCAACTTACTCTCATCCTTGTAAACATTGTGCCCTTGCTAGACACAGAAGTGGTTTGGTGGGGTTGAAGCTCACAACATGGAGTGGCCAGTAAGAAGCCACAGGCCTCCTCTTGTTTGCCAGAAAGCAAGTGTCAGCAGGCTGAGGCTGGCAAAGTGAGGCAATGCAATGTTCAGTTTTTACTTTATTTTGTTTACTTACTGTGTTAAAAGAAGATAAAATGAGACCCATCCTCCTAAACCTTTAAGTTATAGCATTGCACACCATAAACACAAGACTGTGTAGCACTCCTCCAGAATCAATCACAGTGCTCAACCCAGAGTTCAGTGTCTGAATCCCAACTCCTCATTTGCCCATGTGTAGCACCTGGCAGCCACGATCTGCTTTCGCAGTTGGAGTCAGTCTTCCCAACCTTGCCACAGCTTTATCAACTAAGTTCTAATTTCTTTGCTGTCATTTTGACAATTCTCATGGCCTCTCACCAAGAATAGATTCTAAGTCAATAAATCATTTTCTTTACTTTTCTACACAAAGTAATTACTTATCCATTAAATTTTCATCATGAAATTGCAGCAATTTGTCACACTTTGGGGCTTCATTTCTACTTCCGTTATTTTTGCAACTTCCAACACATCTCATTTGCTTCTACTCAGAGGTCTTGAGCCCCTCAGAGTCATCCATGAGGACTGGAATCAAATCCTATCCAACTCCTGTTAGTGCTGACATCCCTAATAGCGTCTAGAATGGTGACTCCTTCCACAAGGGTTTCAATTTCCTTTGCCCAATCACATCAGAGAAACTACTATGAGTGGCAACTATAGACTTAAGAAATGAATTTCTTAAATAATAAAATGTGAAAGTCAAAATGATTACCTAATTCCGAGCTGCAGAGTGAATGATATGTTAGGGGACATGAAAATAACATTAATCTCATGGTACTTCTCCATCAGAGCTCTTACATAATCAGGTCATTGCTAACGAGGAGGAATATTTCCAAAGGAATTTGTTTTCTGACCATCACTACTCAAAAAGGCATGGGCTTAAAATACTGTATTGAGTCAACCACATTGTAAACAGATTTACTGTCATCCAGGCTCTGTTGTTCATTTATGGAGCACATGCAGAATAGGTTTAGTATAATTCTGATGGGCTTTAGGATTTTCAGAACAGACAATGAGCAAAAGCTTCCACCCAAGCCATCAGCTTCCCCAGCTGAGAAGTAAAGTCAGGCCATTCTCTGGAGCTTTGAAGCCAGAACTGACTTGTCCTCTCTTGCTATGGAAGTCTGAGATGGCGCCTTCTTCTCACGGAAGGTGTCTTATCTACCGTGCAAAGGCTTCTGGGGTAGTGCTCTGTCCACATCTCAGGGTGCTTCTACATCAGCACCTGCAACCATGCCTCACACTTCAGTGTTGAGGGACCATTTGTTCTTTTAAACTCAGTTTCTCACATTTTACATGTTCCTGGCTTAGCAGTTATTAGGCATCAAACAGATTCTCACTTGTCCTTGGTTTTCTGAATAACATACTACAATAGATATTTCCGTCTAGTCCATGTTAGACATTTAGAATAACCAAAGATCAGATCACACTTGGCATAAGCCTCTTGTCTTTAATATAAAACTCTATTTGTTTTGAGGTCTTTACCCAAGTACACCAGGTAGAGTTTAAGAACACATGGATTCCTTTTTGTTTTGTCAATAAGAAATCGAATACCCTCTGATTTTAATTATAACAATGACCAAGGAATACACTAAATAAAGATATGCCCTTTTTTACAACTATGTAGACATTAAAATTTTTACTACAGGTCTCAGAACTGGCCTCTATTTTATAGACCTGGAGACTGTTCATAGTGACTGACTCCAGAGAATAAACATTAAAAGTCTGAACTAGGTAACAGAAAGTTAGCATATACCAGAAAGTTAACAAAGCTTAGTATTTAAGGTATTTATGTCTTCATTTCTGTCCTACAGACACACATGTACAAGAAGCCAAATCTTTCCCTGAAGGGTACTTGAAAGTGCACTAAAATAACAGTGGTAATGAAGGACCCTAAAAGAAGCTGAAGGGAATCATAGGCTCTCGTGGTCATAGCTAAAATGCTATAGGTAGAGCTGGAGGCAGCCAGCAATGCCTGGTGCAGTGTTGGGAACCTGTTTTTATATGTATCCTGGTTTCCTCTGGTTTCTATTATTATTAATAGCACCACTTTTTATGCTTGCATGCTAGGTATTGAAAACCAAGTAAAAGTAAGATATATAGAGAGAGCTCTAGATATAGACATAATTTATATATACTATATATATATGAATGTATGCGTGTGGGTGTATTATATGCATACATAGTCAAAGTTAGTTAAAGTTCTGCCCTGAGTGTGGAGGAGGTGAGCCTCTTGGGCCACCGTACCCCTGCCCCAGAGGGCCTAGGAGGTGAGCCTTCTGGGTGTGAGCACACACCCCTCCACCCTGCTGTGCTGAGCCACTATCTGGATCCACACCACAGAGTTGCAGGGGTCATAAAGGACATTGTTCTGAGCTTGAGAAGATAGAGTATAAGTGAACAACAGAAAGAGGGCCTCTCTGAGGCCACTTGAGGAAAATTAAAGCCCACTTGAAAAGTGAAGAAAATCTCTGCAATAAAGGCAAACTAGACCACTTTAGTTAGGGGAGCAGTGGTGTGGACCAGAGCAGCGCAGCTGCAAGCAAATCCTACCCAGGGCTCTGCCCCAACCCGAGAGGCTGGAGCACACTGGCCCAAGCCAAGAACCTGCCTGGGAAAAAGCTGCACAGGCAAACAAGCAACAGCCAGAGGTTCACCCCAATACCATCAGTAAGTGGTCGAGACCCTAGCTAAAAGCTTGGTCACACAACAGGAACTGGGGTGCACAGCCCCCAACCAAAGGCCCTCCCAGACAGATAACAGGTACATAGAGGCCATAGCCAGTGGCTCACCTAGATACCATCACAAGTGTGCACAGGCCCCAGCCAGAAGCTCACCCAGACAACCAGTCAGCTCAGGGATCCAGAAGGCCACCATTCTGAACCCAGGAATTGGTGTACTGGTACACAGCAGAGAAAAGGCAACTCTGTGGCTTGTTGAATTGAAGACCACTGGGTGAGCAAAGAGTTGCCTCAACAAAGGCACAGTAAGCTGCATCTGTTAAAATGAGAAGACACATAAATAAGTCTCAAAACCAGACTTCCAGATCACCTAAAGCAACCCCAAAGGGAAACAAGATGGAACACTCTGATACTTAACCACCTGGACTCCATGAACTGACAACAAAAGAGGATCTGGAAAAAAATGAAATCAGAAATAATTTATCAGATAACAGCAGAGATTGTGCCCATAGTGCAAGACATGATTAGTAATTCTAGAGCAGACACATAAAAAAAATAAAGGAGCTGAGGAACATGATGGAGTCCCAACACAGGAAACAAATGGAATCCATAAAAAAGATGCAAACAGATTTCCAGATTAAAAACTCCAATTGAAAGTTTACACAGCAGAATGAGTCAATGTGAGGACAGAATTTCAGATATAGATGATAAGATTGCAATTAGTGACCAGGAAAAGAAAAATTGCTTTAAAATAGTAAGGCACCATGAGAAATTAACCCAGCAGCTGCTAGACGATGCAAAGAATAACATAAGACTGATCAGAGTCAATGAAGAAACAGGAGAGAGTGCAGATGACATTAAAAAAGAATTTGTTCACAGAAGTGATGGCAGAAAACTTCCCAAGCAGGGGAAAAGAACTTGACATACAGATAAGGGAGGCGTATAGGACTCCAACTAACCTTGATAAAAAACAATCTACACATAGGCATATAATAGTTAAGATTCCAGAAACCGAACAGAAGAACAAAATTCTACAAACAGTTAGAGAAAAGAAACAAATCACATACAAAGGAAAGCCCATCAGAATCACAGCAGACTTCTCAACACAAACCATCAA
>NW_004624848.1:4694941-4721851 GCF_000247695.1 Heterocephalus glaber | reverse complement strand
CAAGAAATTTCTATATTGTTTTCCAAAATGGTTTTATCATTTTACATTCACATTAGCAGTATTAGAAAGTTCTAACTGGTTCACACCTACGCTAACATTTGTTCTTTTAAAACGTTTAACTTAATCTCCCTAATGAGTGTATAATATGATCTTGTAATTGTACTGATTAGTATTTTTCTGATTCTAGTGTTGCACACCTTTCCTTGTGCTGTACTGGCTATTTGTCATCTTGTTGTGTCTACTTTTTAATTGAGTTGTCTATTAATGAGCTATAAGAGTTCCTTATATATTCTGGTCATAGGTTATATGTATTATAAATATATTCCGGTTAAGGACTACTTTTCACATTCTTAATGATGTCTTTTAAAGTTCTAAATTTTGATGGAGTCTCATTTATCAATTTCTTTCTTTTATACATCATGTATTTTGTCTCCTAGGAAATTCTTGCCTACTCTAAATTCATGAACATTTTCCCCTATAATTTCTTCTTAAAGACTTACAGTTTTAGTCTTTCATATTTAGGTTCATAGATCCTTTCAAGCTATTTTTATGTATGGAAATAAAGGGTTGAGGTTAATTTTTTACATATGGATACCAAGTGTTCTAGTATCATTTGTTGAAAACATCTTTCCCTCTACTCTTGAGTTGAGTTTATGTTCTATAAAATGTTAATGCTAAATAATCTTTCAAAAATCATTGCACCATATATGTGTGGTTCTAGTTCTAGATTCTCTTTTATTCCATTGATCTATATGTCTTTCTTTATGCCAACATTGCCTTGATTACTGTAGCTTTAGGAGAAGTCTTAAAATTAGGTAATAAATATCTTCCAACTCTGTTATTTTTTTTTTTACTTTTCCAGGTCCTTTGTACTCCTACATAACTTTTAAATTTCAATATCCAATTCTTCATTCATAGCAAGTATACATAGACCTGAATTTTTATATATTCCTTGTGTTTTCTAATCCTGCTAAATTAAAATACAAGTTCAAGGGGCTCCTAGAGATTTCTTAGTATTTTCTCTGTAGATGATCAACTCATCTATATATAAAGATTTTACTTCTACCTTGCCAATCCTATGCTATTTGCTTCTTTTTATTGCCAGACTATTTTGGTTTGGGCCTATGTTTCAAAGTTTAATGGACAGATGAAGAGTAAGCATATCTGTCCTTGTTCCCCACCTTAGGGAGAAAGCATTGTATCTTTTCCATTCATATAAGGTGTTTTTGCTGAAAGTATGGAGTACACGTCTTCTCTGTTGAGAAGGTTCTGTTTGAATTCTAGTCTCCTGATAGCTTTTACCATGAACAGCTGCAGAATGTAGTTCAATACTTCTTCTGCAACTGCTGACAGGATCATATGGCTTTTTCCTTTCTTTTGTTAAAATGATGACTTACAGGGGTAGACCTTCCAATGCTGAACCAACACTGCCATCTCTGTAATAAAACCATTTTCTACATACTGCCAGATCTGACTTCTAACAGTTTGCTTTGTTAAACAAATTTTTATCTATGTTCGCACTTTTTCTTCTATTATATTTATCCAGTTTTAGTATTAGCACAATGTTGATTTCCTAAAATGAGGGGAGGGGAGTTTCTTTTTTTTCTGCTTTAAATGTTTGATATAATTTATCAGTTAAAATATATATGAGCCTGTTGTCATATAGGTAGGTTTTCAAGCTAGGAATATACTTTCTTTAATAGGTGCTATTCAAATTTTATATTTCTTCCAGAGTAAGTTTCATTAATTTGTCTTCCAAGGTACTTCATAGAAGTTGTCAAATTTATTTCAAAAAAGATTTTTGTAATATTCTTTCTATATCCTTTTAAATTCTGTAAAATCTGTGGCAATGTCCTCTAAATCTTGATATAGTAATTTTTTTAAATGTATAATTGATGTTGTGTAATAGGAAGAAAAAGTCTAAAGGTGCAGGCGAAGTAGGAGGAGTAGGGGAAAGGAAAGAAGGGAAAAGAAAAAATATGAAAAAAGGAAAAAAATGGAAACAAAGCTTTTGCAAATAGGGAAGGGTGGAGGGGGTGAAGGGAGGGCAGGAGAATGGGGAAAAAATAAAAGAACCAAGATACTCATGTAATGGTACAAGATCCTAATGATGAATGTAACTGTATTTTATACCTAAGATGCACCAATAAATTTAGTGGGAAAAAAAACTGCTTACTATTAAAAAAAAAGTTAGTTAAAGTTCTTTGGGGACCATGTGAAGGGCTTCTTAGCTCCTCCAGTTCTTTCCTCTGTCCATGGCATCACTTGCCAGGATAGGTCGTGGTCTTGCTTGACCATGTGACTTTCCTTGAAAGCACCAGGACATTCTTCTCTTTAGTAGCCCTCCTTTTTGAAAAATACACGTTGGTTGGCTCCTGGCCTCTGGGGTCTAACAACCCCTCTACTCAAGAGGCCGAGTGACTCATCAGAGTTGCAGGGACCTTTCAGAAGAGTTCCCTCCTGCTCTGCGTCCTAACTGATCCGGGAGCTCAAGGACCACCCTAAAGCTATATGGCTACCAAGATGACAATGCCTGTGCCTATGCAAGGCCTTTAGATAGACCCTCTGTAGACTGACTCTGACTGCTGATCACTACGACGCTCTTCAGCTGGAAGTGGCCAGAATGGTCTTCGCCCTTTGCCCCTGCAGAGCAGTTAGGGGTCCTTCTTCAGAGGGGAGAATATTGCAGATAGGTAAGTTAATCAGGTATCTTGCAGGCAGTTAGACAGGGCCAGCCCAGGAGGAGCCATCATGGAGGACAGCCATCAGGACACATTCACTGAAGGCCAGAATTGTAGAAGGAGAGAAACTATACTCCCTTGTGCTTCCCCTGGGGATGAATAGCAGTGATTGATATTCTATATAGATATCAATCACCTGGGGGCAGGGGGGCAGGGTCTTAACCCAGCCTCTCCAGGAAGTATCCCTGACCCCCAGCCTTACTGAAAATCCTTGTACGCTTGCTCTTCTCTGCAAAGTGGGGTCTTGGACTCCCCACTCGGGACCCCTCCTGTCCCTCAGGAGGTTTCCTATCAATAATTATCTTCCTACTTTTAACCTCAAGGGAAAAAAAGGACCAACATATTGGCTGTCCTCTCAGTCCTTTATTTAGCTTTGGTTTCCAAGCCACAACTGAACACCAAGAAGCTCCAGACTTGAAGTGGAGGCAGTAGGTCTCAATTCTAAATACGCTCATCCTTTCTGAATACTGAGCACCTTAAAGTATAACATTTGCCTAGACCACAGTGATATCTTCCATTAATAATGGTCAGAGTTAGGATGAGTCAGCCTCCCATTCTCTCAGTACTGAAGCCTCAAGTTATTCATAATCTCCTCAGAGATGGAATTATCATCAAAGTACTGTGAAGTCAGGGTATCATGGTAAATTATCGAATATGGATCCACATGTACTCCAAAGCTATGTCCTCATCTGTTTCTCCTTTTCTCATATTTCTAACAACATCAGACAAAAACAGCCTTTAAGTTTGTTTGTAAATAAATTTATTGCTCTAAATGTCAAGCCAAAGAAAGGGGGTAAAAGGTTTAAAAAAACTTATATATTGCCAAGTTTCTTTAGTTATTCTGCTCAACATTAATTTGTCATTCAAATTATTTGTGGTCAGTATAAAGACTGTGAGTTATTCAAGTACAACAATTATTTTAACTCTTGTTTGAAATGTGATATACATATGTTTTAGTCAGCTTTCCTATTGCTGGGACATAGTACCAGACACAATTTAAAGGAAGAGAGATTTAATTTGGCTCATGATTTCAGGGTGTTCAGTCCACAGTCTGCTGACTCCAGTGCAGAAACATCCTGGTAGAAGGGTGTGGTAGAGCAAAGCTGCTTAGTTTATGGTGGCCTGGAAGTAGAGCAGGGGAGCAGCTCATGAGAGGCAGGGGTGAAGGGCCAAGTAGAATAGATCATACCCAAGCCACACTTCTGTGACCCACCCACACACCCCACAGATGTGCTTTACCAATCCCTTCCTGGCTTTCAACCCGGTCAAGCTGACACAACCAAGCTTAATTGTCACAACATTTTATTTTAATAAGTATGCATATTTTAATCTTTCAATCACCTTCATAGATTCATGTAAGACAATGATTTTGCAGCTGAGCCTCTACTGAATGTTTATTAAGTTTTCTATTCTTCCAATTTATGGTTTTTAAAAGAGAGTAACACCAACCTGCCAACTGATTACTTCTTATCTTCTAAGTAATTTAAACCTCCGGTAATTGGAATATTTCTAAGCAATTTCTAGTTCATTACTACCGAACATGTAACATGTCACTAAAAGCAGCCAAATCATCATACATTTTACCATTTGACCTTAAATTCTGTATAATTAGAATCGTGGATAAAAATCCAGTTTTGAATTAAAGGAATCTACACCAAAGAGGAAGCACTGGCCTCACATCTCCCTGCAAACTGCTCTGTTCAATATTCCATGGAAAATTTTGCCTTTGCAGCCAAAAGATGGATTATTTGTATCTCATTAATTTTTATGTAAAATTATTCTTTGTTCTCTTGGTTGCTCCCTTTCTAAATTGGAAGGGAAATAGCTAAAGATATTTGCTACAAGTTTAATTGTCTAGATTTACACATCTACTGCTGGTAATTAAAAAAAATGGATATTGTGGATCTCAGTGATAAATATTCAGTCAGTACTTTTATTATTTATTGTATTCATTTTAAGGCAATGACAATGTCATTAAGATGAGTAAAGGAACAGAGGCAAAGCAAGGAGGTCATTTATATTCATCAGAGGCCCAGTATTACCTCCTTCACTAAAATATAAATAACAAACTTCCAAATAAATATAGACTTTAAAAAATATACAAAATTATGGAAAAACCACTAGATAATTCTGAGACCTTTAAACGTGTTCTAGGATAACTGTTGCTAAAACCAAGGTAACTTTTGTTTTACCCCTTTTATATATTTCTCATCTTTTTATGTACAGGACAGAATTTCTCTTCAAATCATATGAGTTACTAATGTCTAAAAATGAATAAATTAAAGAGATGATTTGTGTAAAATTAATAATTGTAAGTATTCTCTGTTAAGCAGTTTTTGGTCTCTTAGGTTTAGAAGCAAAAGGAAGAACAATGCTTCCTAGGGCTTTTTCTCTGAGCCTGATTCAGGTCTGCCTTCTTGGATAAGGTATCACATCACTTGTGATATCTTGCTATTGTAGCTGTCCAAGGAATCAACTGTCTAGTGGAGATAGGAGAAGCTCTGATGGAGATGGAGTCACCCCACAGACTTAAGCTACCAAACAGCCAGTACCTGTACAAAGAACAATGAATAAGTGCAAGTTTCAGAAAAGATGTAAATCGGAGCTCAAGCTATGGACAGAAATGGCCATGAAGAGAGTGGACGAGGTATGTGCATTTATTAGTATGTATTATCTTTTAGACAACATGTGAATAACAGCTTTTTTCAGTGCCAGGGACAGAATCCAGGGCCTCACATGTAGGCCAGTGCCCTCATGCTGAGCTGTGCCCTCACCCTAATACTTATTTGTTGAATTAATTTAGTAAGCACGAGTTTTTCCTTTTTCCCCAATGTATACATTTTCTTTATTTTCCTTAATCCACTGAAGTTCACATGTTACAAATCAAAATATACTTGGCTTAAGTTTGTGATTATTAGGAATTACTGCTAAGGTTATGAATTAAAAATAATATTATGGTTTTTCCTCTGTAATATGAGATTTCCTGAAATACTGGAGCAATGGTTCTATCCAGTGGCCCTTCCTCCAGGAACCTGTGGCAACACTGGAGAAAATTTTTATTATCACGCAGTGGGTCATTGCTACTCCCATGTAGTAGGAAGAGACCAAAGGGGTCATTGAACATGTTGTAACAGAAGAGTAATTGCTCATGGCAATGAGTTATTCAGACTAAAATTCAGTAATACTCAGAGTAAGAAATATTATAAAAGAATACTGGATAATGAAGTGACAAAGAAAAATGAATAAGGCCCAAATATCCACACTGTTCAGTTAGGCTTACAGTCAAGTACAGAGGCAAAAGGAAAACACTCTCCCAATGTCCCAGACTCAGAAAGTGCAGTGTTCATGAGATCAGCTGTGAAAGACAATACAGCAAAATAATGAGTCAAGTAAAACGAGCAGCTCATAATTAAAAATTTATTATATGAAAAGACTGATGCTAGCCGTAATTTTATCTAAACAGAGTTAAATATAAATGCAAACATCTAAGAGATATTTACCTTTATTTGAAAAGAGTACAAAATGTTTAAAGGTCTGAAAAAGAATCTACAGGGAGATAGCTCTTTCTCAAAGGGAACAGGATCAAGACATGGAGGGGGAAGAAAGAGAGGAGAGAGCAGATGAAAAAAGAAATCAAGGTGTCGTGTACCTGCACCCGCTGCACTCGAGGGAGGTAGATGCTGTGTACTGCAAACATGCACTAAGAAATAAAAACTGAACCTCCATACCATGTAAAAAGATGAGTCATGGGTTAGCATAAGGTATCAAGGCATACAGGTAGATAAAAGTGAATGTCTTCTAAATAAAAGCAGAAATCAATGGGAACAAATTTGTGCCAAATAAGTGAACAGCTCATATTTACAAGAAACTCTCAGACACAGAAATAATAGGAGACTTTGACCTAATATTCTCAGCTTGTGACATACAACTTGGGGAGGGGAGAGGCAATCAGATAATCAGAAGAGGAACCTTAAGCCTGATATCAAGGACAGACAATCAGAACGTGCGAGAAGTGCTGAAACTGCTTGTTGGAAGTTCCCACAGAGCATAGAGAGAACCAGTTATTCCTGGTTTTGCTTTACACAGTTTCAGTTACGCATGGCGAAGCAGGGTTTGAAAATGTCAAATGGAAAAGTCATAGAAATAAGCACTTCGTGAGTTTTAAATTGCGTTCTGCTTTGAGTAGCATACTGTGGACCACCTCTCTCCCGCATGCCCACGTTGTTTGTTTCCCCTCTGTTCCTCACTGTGCAGCCGTCCTGGGTGAGACATGAGATCCGCCACCACAGGGCAGTGCTGACCCTCAAGTAACCTTTGTGCAGCACCCTGGAGCCGCACCTCACTGCCGGAGTCCCTCACCCCGTCTCTGTCAGCACGTAGGCATCGTAGTGCAGTTCAGTAAGGTACTGTGAAGGGGAGAGAGGCCACATGCACATAGCTTTTATCATACTTTTCTCACAGTATATTGGTACAACTGTCCTATTTTCCTATGTTATTGTTATTAATCTCTTTGCCTAACTTTTTTATGCAAACATTATAATAAATTTCCATGTGTTCTAAAATGCACAGTGTATGTGGAGTTTGGCACTGTGTGTGGTTTGCAGTATAGAGTGTCTGTTGCTGCCAGGTGTGTTGGTAGAGCTTGTCTTCAGCGCTGAAGAGACTGTGCAGGGATATCCAGTGTGACAATGCCTTCCTTGCTGGAGATAGTCCATGTCTGTCTCCTTTGTGGCCATGCTTGACGACAGTGTGCAGGATCATATCTTTGATGTAGTTTGCTCATCAGTTTGATGAGCTGGCTGTGATCTTTAAGTACCCTGAGAAGTACCGGTACAGCCTGTGCATCGAATGTGGCCCTCACACGGTGTCCTGAGATCATCATGTTTGGGCTGAGCCTGGCCCCCTGCTTAGCCTGTTAGAGCCAAAGTAGCCCAATGTTCCAAGGGCATTTGTAGCAGCTGCCCGCTCGCAACGGAAAGGATGAAGACCCTTAACAGCTTAAAGCCCAGCTACCTCAGCTTGAAGCTGACCACTTTATCCCTTGTCAAAGGTTCAGCTTTTCTGGTCTGTCGGCGGAAGTGGAGCTGTTGTCCATTAGCAACGGAAAGAATCAACACCCTTGACCTCGGTCGAAGCCATCAACAAGAAAGAAACTTTACCGAGAGACGTTGCACTCTAATAGGTGGTTGTGACACAGCAATAGACCTTCAGTGCCAGGCCCATTGAGTGCTGACCCATCTTCTCTGACACAAATGCACAGCCCTGCTTATTGGTGCCTCATGCAAAGCTAAAAGCCTGCTGTGGCCGGAGGGGAAGAGGGGTCTGAGCACAGAGCAATGGCCCTTGGAGACCTCAAGGTGCTCCATGATCCAGGAAAGAAGGCTTTCTTCAGACAATTGCACCTGCCAGCCCCTTGCTCCCATCCCAAGCCCTCACAGAAACCTGCCCCTCACCCCGACTGGGAGACCCCACTCCCGCACAATGCCTGCTGTCTTCCTCCTGTGGCAGCATTCCCGGATCCGAGGGGCTTCTTTCTTGTCTCCGCTCCTTGTCTATAAGCAAATCCCTACCTGTCCTGGTCACCAGCCTCTGTGCCTCCTCCCCTGGCAGCAAGCTCTCTTCACCCATGGATGTGTGGCGTCCAGTGTGCAGAAGCATCAGATGGAGTGACCACCAGTAGAGGAAATACTGAGGGCCTTGTGTCCCCCAAAGGAAAGGAAAGAACACGGAGATGAAATGGTCCTGGCCACTGGGCCCCGACGTGCACCATTGATCTTCATCTCCAGAGAGGAGGGAAGACAGACGGTGTGGCTCATCGGGCTGAGCTCACCCCTCTCCTTTCTCCTCTCCCTTCCTGCTGCAGCTCTGACAGAGAAGCAGCTGTTACAAGCCTGCTCCAGCCCAGGACTGCAGAGGAGACAGAGCCCGAAGAATGGGAAATCAATTTCTGCCCTAACCAATGTGTTGGATAAATATAGTCACCACTTTAGCTGATTCTCCTAACCTGAGATTTAAAGTGGCTCCAGTTGACCAATGCAAAAGCGTTCAGGAACGGGACCCGACCAGGAGGCTTTCCACACAGCCCGCTGCCTACAGCCTTCTCGCCAAGGAGGAGACAAGCAAGGAGCTGAGAAACAGCAAGTCCAAGACACTCGGGGAAAAAGGCAACTGGGACTGAAAGCAGAAGGGCTAGCGAGGCACCTGTCCAAAGAAGTGGGGACGTGATCTGGGAGGGATCCTTGCTCTGGCTCTCCTGTCACCACGGAGCTCACTAGCTGGGTGTTGGCGATGCAGGCGAAGAGTTACTTCTCTTTAAATGTGTTCAGAGACCTCTGCCCACACCAAGGCCCGGCAATGGATGTACAGCTCTGGGGGCGGAGCTGCATTTTAAGAGGCATGCTTCGGGAAGTGTCCTTCTCCCAGAACATATATCAAGGCACACAACTGCATGCAGGGCTGGCTCTTTGGGCTGGAGAGACAGGCATGGGTACCCCAGTGAGGGGATATTCCCAGACAGGGGTAATATATCCATCTGTGAAGCCAGGGGGTGGCCAAGGGGCTCAGATTCCTTGAGACAGCCAACCTGGCAGTGCTGAGATGGAGAAATTCTCTGGAATCGGGGGAGTGGGGCAGAGCTCAAGGTGGGGGCTGCCTGATACCATCATCTGGAAAGTCCAGTATCTCGAAGTCCAGAACCCCAGGGTGCTGTTAGACTCCGAAGGCCACAGGGACATGAATTTCGTCTGGAAGATCACGTGGCCTGTGAGGCCTCACACAGTGGCTCCACATCCTTTCCCCTGGACTCGGATCAGAGGGACATGCAGAGTTCCTGAGACTCGACGGGGCACCGCATGCTTCAGAGTGGAAAGAGGGTGGGCCAACCATGACCAGGTGCCAGCTTCTTCTTCAGCCTGCACTCTGAGCCAGGTAATTTGCATTTGTGGCAGGATAACTTACAGTAATGGCTTCTCCTGCTCCTTGAATCTATTCTCAGAAGAAAGAAAGGAAATTTTGCTCTGTTCTCTTCTAGAAAGTTTGGGGCTTTTGGTCTCAGAACTTACTCATATCTTGTATTTTCTGGCCTCCATTGAACTCAGTAGACACCACTTATGTGACCCTGTCTAGATTCCTCTGTAGGTGGCAATTGACCTGCTCATCGAATATTGTGAGAAGTACCACAGCAGCGAGCTTTTGTGTGGCGTCAGTGGCACTTTACTTAGTGACCACAGGCATTTGCTGAGAGGGACCAAGTCAAGCACAGAGCCCTGGCACATGCAGCGAAGGCCCCCACTTCCCACTGGGACACACAGGCAGTGGAGTAGCTGGCCCGTGCGTGGACCCCACATGCTGTAGCTCGGCATGCTGCAGAGGGCAAAAGGACTGAATACCGGAGGCTGCTTTTCAGTCATCTTTATGGCGTGTGCTTTATTAAATAGAGAAATGAGCTGCCCTGATAGCTGAATGATTTTCTTAGCACCCTGGCAAATGGTGGCTAAGAGCCAGATTTAATTTGAATGAAAAATTTAATATGCTTTTTCTTGCACCTCAGTGCTATGGAACAAATTTATGACTTTGTGTTTATTATCCTACTTAATCTTCACTCTTCAGAGGAGGTATTGTTTATATCTGTGAAGGCACATGAGGGTAATAAATGGCTAATAGATGGGCACAGATGACGGAGCCAGAGACTGAGAACATCCTTGCTCTGTGAGCGATTAGTGGGAAGGTGTGAACTTGCGCAAGGACACGTCCGGGAGCCCTTGGCTTCGGGCAGCAGTCACAGGGTTCACGGGACAGGATTGCGACCTTGGCTTTCTCTTCCATGTGGCACCATTGTCAGGTGTCAGGTGGGGTCAGCTGGCTCCCAGCAAGCTGAGCAACTCCTCTCTCTAAGTCTGGGTGTACAGGAAATGCAAGGCCCTCTCACAACAGACAGTACCAGTTGGGTCATGAGCAGGTATCATGGCGACTTGGTCAGTGCTCTTGGGGTCAGGTCTGAGCAGAGATGAGAATGAAGACAACATCACAAGCATACATGGGCAAAGGCACAGATGAAAGTAGTTTCCCCTGACAGCAAGGGAGCCCCAGTTTACAGAATGTGAAGGAATAACAAGCGACAAAACAAAACAAAGGAGAGGCCCACCTTAGCTCTGTCTCCTGGCCCAGCTCCTACTGGGTCTAGGGTCTCAGCACTGCTCCTCAGGCTCGGAAGCTTGCTGTGAAATCTAAATGCAGGTTCTTTGGAAACCCTGGGTGGTGGGGAGGATGGGGCTCAGGAACAGGACAGAAATACCAAGAAGATGCCATCCAAGAAGCTAACTTCCCATTCCTGTGCCTTTTCATCTCACACTTCTTTCCCTCCTTCTTTCCTGCTCTCTGCTCTGTAAGAAGCAGCTGGGTCCCTCTCTGGACAAACCTCTCACTCCCTTTGGCTGAAACCCTAACTTGGCTGAAGACCCTCCCTCCCGCACTCAAGAAAGCTTTGCTTGTGCAGGAGTGGGTGTGCTTGCAGTATGCAGCTCAGTCTCACTCCATTGTCCTGTGCCAAAAGATCTCGTCATCTGCGATTAGGAGGATCAATGGACAGGCAATGCTGCAGAAGGGGAACTTGGCACCTGGAGATATAAGCTGGAGGTGGGACGCCAGGCTGCTTTGTTCGGGAGACCTGTCCCCTGTGATAAGGACTCAACTGTGTTCACAGTGGAGGGCACAATTGAGTGGAGGGAGAGAGCAGGTTTTATGAATTTGCTTGTCACAGTGTGTGACTGAGGCAACACAAAAGATGAAAGGGTTAATGAACAGTAACCAAAAATCAGCTATGGCACTACTTGAAAGGTATTAATTTTCTCAGTAATTCCATGTATATTTATTCATATGCATATTTATTGAATGACTGCCAAGTGCTAATCACTGGAATTCACATCACTGCTTCCTCACTTAAAACTCTGACCCACCCTAGTCAGCAGACTCGCTGGCCCCGTTTCATGGGGGGACTGAAGCCTGACAGAGGTCTCACACCCTGCAGGTGAGGTATGCACCCCTACTTCTCCCACCGCAGTGGCTCTCACACATTTGCTGCTGTTGGCTTACTTATCTCCCCCTTGGACATCTGTCGCTTCACTGCTCTGTTTCCGGTTGCTGCAAGCATCTCGTGGACCCTTCACAGCCCTCAGGGGGTAACAGCCACAGCAGAGACCCCAGAAACTGGCTCCACCCAGCGCTCGGCATGCAGCTGAGGGATAGTCCCTTGTCTTCTTCCAGTGTCTGCATGAACTATCTGAAGTTGCTATCTGTTTACTCCTAAAATGGCAATTCTCAGCAGAGACCAAAACAGGATCTTTGGGGATGAACATGGGTAGGGCAGACGTCGGAACTGGAGCTGCCGTTTCTGTCTGGTGCTTACTAGGTGTACAGAGGCCTCCTCACCAAAACCAAGCATAATGTTCAGTATTATTCACGAGACAGAGTGTTGGTGGCCACCTACTTGATTTTTAAGTACGCAGAATATCTGCAGAACAAAATCCACCAACATCTCACCTTTGAGGGGTCCCTGAGCCATGTCTGAGGCAGAGAGCAGTGCTGAGCCTGTGAACATCCTTGCTCAGGCCCTAGAATCCAGCTCCTGCCCCAGGGAGCAAAGTTTACCTGACAGTAGAATGTGTTCATACCCGTGGGTGCAGGGACAAATCACAGGAAAAATCAACTGGTAATCACATGCAGAAAGCTCTTATCTGAGTTTTATAAAAAGAAAAACTAGAAGAGTTTCCCATGTGAAGTTATTAAAAGGAAGGAGCACAGAATGCATTACTTTCAGCATTAAAAATCAAAATTATGAATAATAATTCTGAAAATTCCTAGAAAAAAAAGTGCAAAATTGGGCCGAGCTTTTCATTCATCTCTTGCCTTTGGTGTTTCCCCGAAGTCATTTAAGAGGACCAAAGGCAATGTGCTAAAGGCACCGCCTAACATCCCCAGGCTAGAGCAGTCTCTCCCCTCCTGACACTGTGTCCATGAGCTCCACGGGCAGCCAAGCAATACAGTGAAGCCCTCCGAGGGGAGCTCAGGAGGCCCTGGCTTGCTTGGTGCATCCTCCAAGGAGGAGGAGCTGGGAAAGGGACACAGCCCCTGGGCAGCCAGAGTGGGAGGGAGCTGGGCTATGAGCACAGTGTCGGGTGCAGATACTCTCCCTTCTGACCTTGGACCAGCTACTTACTTCCCTCACTGTACATGGATGACCCTTACTATTATTGTCATTTTCCACCTGAAACTCAAATTCTTGGGGCTCTCAAGGTATAGTTTCCCCAGTGTCCCCCAAAGCCAAAGCCTTTCTACTCTTTTAGAAATTCCACCCGTGACCCAGTCTCCTGGTTTTCTAGCTTCTCCTAAAGAAGCCAAGCTGCCTGGCCTGATGCCTCTTCTGAAACAGGTCTCTGGACTCCACTCCACAGTTGCCCATTCCAGGACGGACCGGAGGCTGTAGCTGAGGGTGAAGTGAACAGCAAACCCCATAAGGCACAGGAAGCATGAGAGGACCACAGGGCAAGAGGTGGAGGGCTGGGGTGAAGCACAGGAGTCCTGGTAAACCTGCAGCTTGTTCCTCACTCTCCTCCAGCCGTGGACCACGTGTCCTCATTGGGCTGCTGTCTGCAATTCCCGAAGCTCAGCCAGGCCTCTGGCCTGAGGGAGAAGTGAGGTCAGCTGCAGCAGACTCCATGTCTGCAGTCCGGGAAGACGCCCCTCCTCTGTTGCCCTTGGTTCCATCTGCGCCCGGTCCTCTCTAACTCTGCCAGCTCCTCTCAGCAGACCCTCCAAGCCGAGCCCTCTGCCCACCCTCCCTGTATTTGCCTTCACCCTCTCCCTGCCCCTTGCATGAAGGCAATTCTTTTGGATTATATTTTATTTATAGGTATACTACTTAATTTCCAAATGTTTTGGAGTTTTCTATTTTTAACTGATTTCTAGTTTAATTCCATTGAAGTAAGAAAACATACTTTGCATAAAATTCTGAAATTTATTGAGACTTCTTTAGGGTTCAGATCATGGTTTATTTGTGAGTGATCTATATATTCTTGTAAAGACTTTGAATTCTACTTTTGTGTGACATATTCTATAAATGGAAATTAGATAAGTCAATTTGTGGGTCCATTCAAATCTCTGCATAATTACTGATTTTCCAATTATTTCCTTAATTACAGAGAGAGAAGTGTTTAAATCTCCAAGAATAACAGGCTGTCTGCTTCGTGCAGCCTTACCTGCATCTGTCCCAGGCATCTAATACTTCTGCTGCTACAGAGTCTATGCATTTAGGACTGCTGTGGATGCAGTGTTCGTGGCCTCCTGAGTCCTGTGTAGAAACTAATCTGCTGTAGTATCTGGAGATGAGGTCTTCCTGAATAACAGGGCCAGAGGGTGGACCCTGTGGTGTCCTTTATAGAAACAGACAATAGAGAGATGTCTCCCTTCTCCTTGTCCTTCTCTGGCTTTCTTCTCTCTCCTGTCCCATCCCACCTTGTGAAGACACCAGGTGTTATAAAACTAGTACCTGCAGACTCCTGATCTTCTAGCCCTTGGCTTTGCACTTCTCCTCAGCCTCCAGGAGTGTGGGAAATGAGTATTTGCTGTGGAAGTCACCCACTTTACAGTATCTTGTTATAGCAGCTCAAACTAAGACAAGGACTGTTCTGCCCCCTTGATAAATCGATCCCTTTGTTTTTATGAAGTATCCTTTTCTGCCACGATAACACTTCTGTTCTGTGATATACTTTATCTGATATAAACATAATTGTTAATAGCTTCCATTCGAGCAGCATTTACATGACAGGCTTTTTTTCTGTTGTTTTACTTTTAAGCTATCCCTGTCTTCATTTGAAGCGAGACTCATTAAGATAGCGTACGGTTGCCTCCGGCCTCTCCTCCCAGTCTCACAGTGTGTGCCTGTCAGTTGGATTCCTGCGACCGCACACCTGTGTCAATTGCTGACATGTGTGGGTCCATCTCACTAGTCACATCCTGTCAGTTCCATCTGTTCCTCAGCTTTTCCCACCTTTATATGCATCACTGTGGATTAATTGTATTTTTATAATATTGCAACTTAAGTATTGGCTTAATAACAACTAACTAATAATGTTAACATAACTAATAATGCTTTATTTAATTTACTTAATTTTGCTTCTGTAAGATTCACAACGTACATTTTTTACTCACCACAATCTACCACTGATCAATAGTTTGGTTATTGTAGAATGTCTACAAAACGTCACATTATGTATTTTGTCTGGTTTTCTGCATTTCAACCTGAAGGTGAATCCAAACCCTGGAGCTCTGTTGTGAATAAAAGTGAACCTGAAATGTTTCCTGATTTGTTTTCATTTGTTCTTACTCTGTGACACTGACATAATGTGGCACCATAAATAATATTCCCCAAGATGAGAGGTGAAAAGTGGCTGAGTCTGGCCAGCCTGAAGGCATCATCCCCAAGAACAGGGTTTAATCTGGGGACGCTGCCATTGTCTTCGCCATTAAGTCAGATGAGTGCTTCAGACTCTCATTTTGTACAAAGTTAGGAGACTTCTTAATTGCAATTTCTCAGCTGTCAGTATGCAAGTCTGGTTACCAACACACTGGTGGCCACCGTAGTGTGTGAAACTAAAGCCCACTGAAAATGGCCAAGAAATTAAGACACAGTGAACATGAAAATCATTATCTAAGTTCAGGACTTCAAGGCAACGCTGCTCCCAAAGAACCTGATATTTATTCCACTTTCACATGCTGCTATGTCACAATAGCTGCTCTCCTCCTCCACTGCAACACCTGCCAAAGGTTAAACCTAAGAGGATGTGAAGGCAGTTCTCTCACTGCAAAATAAAAGATACATAGAGGTCATATGATGACCTGTTAATCTAGAAAATGGAAAGAAAAAATATTTAAAATAAATTTTGAAAAAATGTATAACACAAAACATGGTCTCTCTTATATGAGAAACCCAAAATATAAACAAAGAGCAAAGTAAAAGATAGATAACAGGAAGGAGGGAGCCAGGCCTTTGTCAAATGAGAAGGGGATCCAGCGATGGAGGAGAGAGAAAGGGGGTGAAAAAGAATCAAGATGTGCTTTGGACCTGCACCAACACCACATGAGGGCTACAAGTGTTCTGTATTGCAGACACGCACTAATAAAAAGAGGAAAAAATAAAATTAGCTGAAAATACAAAAATTTTTAAAGAATGCAATTAGAGATAGTTTTCTATTCATTTTAATTGTAGAAAAAAATGGGGAAAAGTGGGGAAGGCTAATTATTTGCAAAGAATGAGAATATTAACATGAGAATATGCATTCTATCATATTATGTAACTTTATAAGCATGTTTTCAACAATATTTTAGGGCTATTATCAAAAGTGATAGTGTAAAATATGACTATTGAAAACCACAATGTTTTCATTGGCATCACATTTTAATCAAAAATACAAACTACAAGTAAATATTATCCTTGCCCATACCAAGAACAAAAGATAATGCAAAGTGACTAGACCCCTTGTGGCTTGATTTCTTTGACCTACCTTTGGGAATATCATTCCCTGAGTTTCTTGTGTTTATAAGAAAAATCCAGACTAATAAGAGAAATTCAACTGCTATTCTTTTGAGAGCCACAATATTATTAACTTATAGCATGAGTATTTCTCTCTCCAATAAAGGATCAGAGCTCTAATTTCATTACTGAAATGGAGTTTTCTTCTTCCAACTGGCAAGAAATATATATTACAGGAAAGCAATGAAACCAGTTTCTGTTCTTGCTGCAGCCGTTTGACGGTAATGAGGATGAATATAAAATTGCAAATATGGTATAAATATTAGATGGGAAACAGTGATGTTACCATTATTCAAATTATCTCTCATTATTTCAGCTCAGTAATTTTTTATAGTCCATGATTGAAATAGCATTATTCAATCTACAATACACACTAATTGAAACTGTGTCTGCAGTTAGCATTCTATTAACCAGTCTAACTTTCAGGTTTAATTTTAGCTACCACAATCTTCAGCATCAGTACTTTGCCTTGGAGTCTTTACTTGCATATGCAATGTGGCTGATGAATTCCATTATTCTTATTTTGGGAAATTACAGGCAGACAAAGGAGGAAGATCCTGTTTACTACTGATGCTTACTTGCTTTCTGTTACCAATCCTGGGTATCATTGCAGGACTCTGAAGCTGAGTGGAAGTAAGGACAAGAAATTCTTTTAAAAACAACGTTGAAATTATTTTCTTTTACTTCCTGATAATAGATGATTTCATTTTCGGTGGCCCTGAATGTATCAGAAACTCCAAAACAGGATCACACCAGACTTCTGAAAGAATTAATGCCGGGTGGTTTGAAAATATACCAAATTGGCATATTTGGAGCCTGAGGAGCTCACTTCAGAAAGAGCCGTTTGGCCTGACTCTTGCTATGCAGCAAGCCATGAAGGTTCTTAGGCGGGGCGGGGTCCTCTGCACACAAAAGTGGCAATGGCCCTGACCCTGGAGACCGGGACTGCAGGATCAGTGAGCCCGAGCAAGCCAGCTCTCTGCAGCACCCTCTGCATCTCCTCCGCACCGTGCATCCTTCCAGAACATCCCTGCAGTTTGCTGTTTTAGTCCAGATATCTATTTGTACTGAATCCCTTTACAAATGTATTGCTCTTTGTCTACAAGGTACAAAAGTGTCCTGCTTCCTTCAGATTTTGCCCTCTTGTGAAGATTTCTCCATGCTTGAAAATGTCATAAACTTATTCTTTCCTCTGATTAATTGGGTCTCATATTAGTTGAGCTCCCAGGCACAGCCATTGGTCCCATATAAGGGGAGAGTGGAAGGGATGTCCTTCTCCCTGCCCTTAGCTTCCTTAAAATGCTATTTTCCTTTCTCTTCAAAAAACTGAGTAGTATGCAGTGCAACACTTAGCCCTCTACCTTTTAAGTTACAGAAATCAAAGTCACAAGTACTTTGAAGACTACTGAAAGTATGTATGTCCTCATAGGAGAACATCCTTGGCCAGAGCCTTCTTTTATTTGCATTCAGCGATAGTTCCTAGATGTAAAGTGTAGGTCACTACTGCAAGAGTCTCTCCTGGCATGTGGAAGCTTTCTGAGGCCTCTGAGAAACACCCAGATGCAGTGCCCCGTCCAGCAGCAGCGCATCCTGCTGTCCTCTCAGAGTCTGCAGCCTTCCAGTCTGTCACATAATCAAGTCTTCAGCCCTTCCCAAAATGATCACCAAATCCTAACTCTGACTAGGGTGCACTTAAAGATCCTTAGATGGACAAGGCAATGGCTTCACATCTGATCACTCTTGCCTTACACTGGAAACAATTTCTCATTATTAGGTCTTCTCTCCTTTCAGATGTCATACCCTCCCCTGTCCTTGCAGATATCAGCTTTGCAGATGTTATCTGGATTGTTGCTTTTTTTTTCCAATTAGATGTTGGGTTTTTAAAATTGATTCTCTCTTCTGTTTTCCAAATCATGCCTTCATTTTTCCTTTCATTTAAGTGTTCTTTAAGAAATCACTCTTAAAACAAAATTCTTGATGTATATGCCTGGTTATTAACACTTTCCCTCACTTTTAAAACATACTTGAGGAATGACTTTAACTCCAAATAGTCTAATTTCTTGGTAAAAACTGTGGTGGGCTTGTGGTTTTGTGGTTCACATAAGCCAGTGTGGTTGCCTCCTGTCTCTCGCTTCCCTCTGGGTCAGAGACAGTGCGTTTTCCTAACCACTGCTCAACAAGCCACACTGAGCACGGGCACATCTGCACCCACCCACAAGCCCTCACAGATGAGCCCAGTCAATACCACCTCCACCTGCAGAGGGTTGCATCACACAGGGCAAACTGAGGCCTGGGACCTGAATCTCCTTTAGCAGCAAACACGACCGGCCTTAGCTCTGGGTGGAGAAACTCTTTATTATAATGAATACACTATCCCAGTCTTCAAGGCCATAAACAAATCCACTGCCCTATGCTTTTGGAAGTGGAAACTAACCTCTATCTCTAACTAATAAGGACATCTATGCACATCTGCTTTAAAATACAGTCTGTAACAAAAAGCAGGCAGGACCCCACTCACAGGCATGCAGAAAAACAAAAGATGCATGAAGAATGGTCTTTCAACAATATGAAATTTTATCCACAATTTTGGCTTCTGGCAAAATTTTCTCTGTGAGTATGCCACTGACAGATCTGCACCAGTCTGTTCAGATTGTCTCAGACAGCACTTAATCAAGGCTACAGTCAACCTGACTCCAAGCAGCAGGATGAATTCAACTGTGTTTTTCAGAGTTTCAGACCCAACAAAGTGAATAAACCCAATAAACCTCAGGATGCACCTGAGAAGGCCTGCGTGTTGACCTTTCCACCTGTCCTAAGACATAAATGCAAGAGATTTTAGTCATTGTCCAGGCTCTGCTCTTCTCCTCTCATGAAGGAGGAAATTGTTCCATTGTCATCTAAGGTCAGGAAACAGTGACAGAACACTGGCTGCTCAAGGCAGGGGCACGTGGCGGGGCTTGGTGAGGGCCTCGCTCCCGGGGTGTAGACAGCCGTGTCCTCTCTGGCCCTTCCCCAGGGTGCGTGGAGAGGGAAGAGCGGCAGAGGGACTGCACTGGCGCCTGTTACTCTTCCCGAGGGATGCTGACCTCATCACAGGGGCCCGAGCCTCATGGTCTAATCCAAACCCAATGAGTTCCCCACCCGAATAACATCACAGTGAGGGTCGGGCTGCAATGCAGGGATTCTGAGGGACACTGCTATCTGGCAACAGAAATCAGCCCAAATAACTCCACCCCAGGTGAGTTGGAGCTGATTTGAAGGCCTTTCTGGGCCAATGTGGGGCCTCTGATCAGTTGAAATCAGTAACTAATTTCATACCACTGCTCTGGTTGCAGGCCTCATCCTAGGACGAACAGGGCACATAAGGAAAATGTCATTTCTCCATTTTTTCTCTCTCAAAGGATACCGACTTCCAGTTAGAGAGAATGGTTAGGTCCAGAGACTGCGTGGACAGCAAGAGGACTGTGGTTAATCGTATGGTGCTGTACATTGGCATTCTGCTGACAGTCATTTGGAGAGCAGGAAAAGGAAAGTGTACGCGTTCATTTGCTTGAAGGAGGGACCGTTCCACTGTGTTTGTGCATCACAACGCTTTATCCTGTGCACCTGAATGGCGTACAGAGGGAAAGAACAAGCGGGCATTCCTGCGGGAAGGGCGCTGTCCAAGGAGCAAGCGCAGCTTCATCCTGGGGCAGTCTCTGTGCTCCTCTGAGGGCCACGCAAGGCAGCGGACACACCTTCAATCACCTTTGTGCATTCTGTCAACCCTGAGGGGCAAGCTGTGGTGTCGACAGGAGGCAGGTGAGTGAACGCCTGGATTCCACAGAACAAAGCCGAGTCCAAAGGGCACACAGTGCTCTCAAAGAGAAAGAACTGTTCAAGTGGCCTGGGCCCTAAGTGAAGCTGCTTGACTTACGGCCACGGCCTGACAGGGCCTCCAGTGTGGTGTCCAGGTCAGTTTAACCACTGGCTCCAGTCCCTGGTTCTGCAGGCAGTTTTCCCTCTGACTGGTCCTGCTCCTCTCCCTCATGGCGAGATTCTACCCAAGGAGGACTGAGCAATGGATGTGGGTATGGGCGCATGGGGGTCCGAAGGGTGGGCGGGGTTTGTTGAAAGGGTGAGAAAGGAAGCACTGGCCCAGGTTCCAGCAGGCATCTGGGAAAACTAATGGGAATGTCAAGCAACCTGACTGGTGGTGGCAGATTTGATGGTCAGTTCAATTTACAGTGTTGCCAACAGGTGGAGAGAGCTGTGCCCAAGTGATTTCCTTCATGAGCAAGGCTCTGGGGTGATTTGGAAAGACAGAGACAATTAAAGTCCTTCCTTCACCACCCACAGTTCCCAGTATCCAAAATATTCCCTTCCAGACCCCAGGGCTGCGATTCATCTGCCATGACCACTGCAGTGTCCTGTTCCACGCTATGGGTTTACCGCTGGTCTAATCGCCACTTGTTTGAGCCCAGCTCTTTCACCGGAGGTCAGGCTCAGGAAGGGTGATCATGTTTAGAGGACACACCGAGGTCCACAGGCCCATGTGTCTCAGGATGGGGAGAACCAACAGCCAGTATTGCATACTCAGCCAAATGAGCATCACTGCTGTGACCTGTGCCCGCGACAGGGTGACACCACATTCTTGGTGTGTGCTTCCTCTTGGCCCTGACCTACCCAGCTTCTGGACATGGAAATGAGGCTGCCTGGCATTACTCTTATGAGCATTAACACCATGTCATCTCCAGGAACAATCAGGGCAGACTCCTGAAGTTTAGGAATAGTCCGTACCACCTCTGTTCCTTTCATCTTGATCATTACATAGGAAATGAGATGAAAGAGAGAATTCATTTCTGAGCCTAGTCACAGTGAGTGACCAAGCTGTCTTGTTAAGTAGGAGACAGAGTCAGAAATCTTTGTGAATCTACTTGAAGGAGGCTGTTCTAGCAGTTAACACTATCCAAGGATAGGGAGTGTTGAAAGTATTCTATTGAATGCATTGGTTTTCCATTGATGAATTCTGTAAAGACAAAACAGTCTGGTTTCATGGGCCACAAAAGCATGACTACTAGATCAGTCTAGAGGGGTAACACCATAAGATTAAAACAAAGTCATAATGAGGCAGCCACTGGTAACCAAGACAGAGGGAAAGATCCACACATTGGACTTGTCAGGAGTGGGGGAGCACTGCTGTATGGTCACATTGCCTTCCTCAGGGAGAGGACTCTGGTCACATGTGGGCATCAGTCACCTGCGTCAGTCCTTGGTGTGCCTGTGAGGCTTCCACCGCAGAGGTGTTGCCACACTCAGTGCCCAGGTGCATCCAGGTACCACCGTGGCCCTCCTGTGCTGCGGGTTTAGTGGCAGGCTGACTCCAGAGAGGCCCATCAGAAAGCAAGCCCTGTCCGTGGTGCTGCCACTCAGTCCAGAAAGTTAGTCAGCAAGCTATTTGTTCCTAGAGTTCACCCAAAATGGGAATCTTTTACCCATGAGTTTGTAGGTAGTTACCACATGGCAGACCAAGCATTTGGAAGTGAGCAGAATATAATGAGGTTTACAAGGCTGGACTGGCCAAAATGGTGACAGTGGTTTCCTGCACTGCCCACAGAGTGGGTGACCATGACTGTTCGTTCTGCAGCCTGGGCTGGTGCTGAGTCCCTGCAGGACCTGCAGCACTGTCAGTGCAACCATCAGAGCCGGGCATTCAGGGAGTCTGTGGGTCAGGGCCCTGCAATAGGTGCCTTGCTTCAGACACCAAAGCAAAGTGGGGACAAAGTCCCCCTGAAGGGACAGCTGCTGCCTGTCCATGGGAAGCTGAGTTACGGCAGGGCCAGCTGCATTCTTGAAGAGGCCATTGACATCCGACAAGCAGAGCTCATCATCAGCAAGGCAGAAAAAGCCTTGCTCACTGCCTGTGTTGCCCACCCCAAAATGTGTTATCCAACAGGTGAGTTATGAGGTCTTGCTAGATCAGGCATTCGGTTTTGACAAGGGCCTAATAAAAAGTAATAGCTCAGTTTTCTCCCAGAGGCAAGAAGGCCCAAACCCCAAGAGGCACCTCGAAGAGCAGGCATTTTCCTTTACCAGAGGCTCCCACTAGCAAAACCATCAGTCACAGAGACGCACAGGAGACACAGGAGCTGCAGGGTCCCCAGGCACAGCAGTTCTCTAGGTACAGATCTTCCAATTTAGGAGAATTCATTATGGCTTTTATGGGACACAGTTCCACAGTGGGGTAATTAAAAATTAAAGCAAATGGTTAAACTAAAAATTATATTACAATAAAAGGCACACTGCTATTAGCCTACCTATTTTCCCCTTGCTTTGAACACGCCTCTCCCATCCTTCATGCCACTTTCTGAGGCAGTTCAGGAGTCCTCTTTCCTGAGTGGCGCTATGAGGTGTGATCAAAGATATGGCCAACACTGCTCCAAGTGCATCCTTAGGATCCTAAGGGAAGGCATGCAGGCTTGTGAAAACATGACAATGCATCCTCATCCTGCTTATTCATCAGGTCTGGCCCTGTGGAACTTCTGGCTCATTCACAAAGTTAAAATGACCATGAAAGGTAAACACTTTGAATCCATTCAAGACACTGAGGCAGCCATGACAACGCAGCTAATCACAATCATGAAAGAAGACTTCAAGAACTGCTTCTGAAAGTGACAACTGAACCTACCACCACTCCCAGCACAGAGAAGGAGGCTTCCAGGCCAACATGCCACTGCTCCCAGGGCAGAGTAGGAGGCTTCCAGGCTGATGTACCACCACAACCAGCACAGAGGAGGTGAGCCAAGTGGGCACCAGCATACCACGTTCCCCCACGCCCACCCCCATTGAAATGAGAAGACTTGTAAATAAGCCTCAAAACCAGCCTTCAGGATCATCTACAGCAACCCCAAAGGGAAATGAGATGTAACACTCTGGTACGCAACCACCTGGACACCCTGAACTGGCAACAAAAGAGGATCTGGAAATAATGCGATCAGAAATAATTTCTCAGATAACAGGAGAGATTGTGCCCATAGTGCAAGACATGATAAATAAATCTAGAGAGGACACAGATAAAAAAATAGAGGAGCTGAGGAACATGAGGGAATGCCAACACAGGAAACAGATGGAATCCATAAAACAGATACAAACAGATTTCTAGGAGATTAGAAACTCCATTGAAAGTCTGCACAGCAGAATGAGCCAATGTAAGGACAGAATTTGAGTTAGAGAAGATAAGATTGCAATTAGTGGCCAGGAAAAGAAAAATTGCTTTAAAATTGTAGGGGATCACAAGAAATCAATTCAGCAGCTGCTAGATGATGCAAAGAAGAATAACATAAGACTGATTGCAGTCAATGAAGAAACAGGACAGAATGCAGACAACATAAAAAAACCTTTCACAGAAGTGATGGCAGAAAACTTACCAAGCAGGAGAAAAGAACTTGACATACAGATAAGTGAGGCATATAGGACACCTACTGGCCGGGATCAAAAAAAAAAAATCTACACATAGGCATATAATTGTTTAGATTCCAGAAACCCAACAGAAGAACAAAATTCTACAAGCAGTTAGAGAAAAGAAACAAATCACATATGAAGGAAAGCCCATCAGAATCACTGCAGACTTCTCAATGCAAATTCTCAAGGCTAGAAGAGCTTGGAGTGATGTTATTTCAAGCCCTAAAGGAAAACAGCCTCCAACACAGGTGGATGTACCCTGCAAAACTATCTTTCAAAATTGATGATGAAATAAGATACTTTCATGACAAAGAGCACCGTAGGAAATTTATGAATAACAAACCAGCACTGCAGAAAGTTTAGACAATATCCTAGGAAAAAACAATGAGGATCACAACCCCAGGAAGCCCAGCACAATGAATCCATGGGGCATGACAAGAAATTAAACACAAAGAGGGAGAATCTAACAAAAAGAAAAAGTCTTGACAATAATAAGTCAATATGTATCAGTTATAACCATCAATGTTAATGGTCATAATTCACCAATCAAAAGAAATGGACTGACAGAATGGGTCAAGAAGCAAGATCCAACAATATACTGCATCCAAGAAACACACTTAAGTCACAAAGAAACCAATAGACTGAAAGTTAAAGGGTCCATGCAACAGGAACCTGAAAAAAAGGAGGAATACCTATCGTCTTTGCAGATCAAGTGAATTTTAAACCAGCACTGATTCAGAGAGACAATGAAGGACACTACATCTTTGTAAAGGCAAAAATCCAAGACAAAGGCATGACAATCATAAATATCTATGCACCAAACACTAGTGTGCCCAACTGTATAAAACAAATATTAACAGACATGAAAAATCATATAAGCACTAAAACAATAGTAGTGGGGGACGTCAATATAACACTGTCACAAATAGACAGATCAACTAGACAAAAAACAAGCAAAGAAATACTAGAACTCAACCAAACTCTTGAACAAATGAACTTAACAGATGTTTACAGAGTGTTGCACCCCATAAAATTAGAATAAACATTCTTTTCAGCTGCACATGTGTCATTCTCCAAAATAGACTACATACTCGCTAAAAGAACATATGTAGGTAAGTGCAAAGGAATTGAAGTTATCCCCTGTATATTATCAGATCATAGTGCAATGAAATTGGAGATCACAGCAAAAGAAACCGCAAAAATTTCATAAACACAAGGAAATTGAACAACACATTTCTGAATAACCAATGGGTCACAGAGGAAATTAAAGAAGAAATCAGACAGTTCCTACAATTAAATGACAATGACAACATAACATATCAGAATCTATGGGACACAATGAAAGCAGTCTTATGAGAGAAATTCATAGCAGTGAATACTCATATTAGGAAAAAAGAGCGAGCCCAATTAAACAACCTGATATTGAACCTCAAGCTTCTAGAAAAAGAAGAGCAAGACCAACCCGAAGCTCATAAGAGGGAGGAAATTATAAAGATCAGAGCAGAAATCAATCCAATGGACACTAAGAAAACAATACAAAAAAATCAATGAAGCCAAGAGTTGGTTCTTGGAAAGAATAAACAAAATTGACAAACCCTTAGCCAACCTTATCAGAAAAAAAGAAAGAAAAGGCCCAAATCCATGCAATTAGCAATGAAAAGGGTGAAATTACAATGTACCCAGTAGAAATCTAGAGGATTATCAATACCTACTTTGAGAACCTATATGCCAATAAGATAGAAAACACAGAAGAAATGGACAGATTCCTAGATACGTATGAATTAACAAAGTTGAACAAAGAAGACCTAAAAATTCTAAACAACCCAATATCAATCCATGAAATTGAAAACATAATTAAAAACTTATCAACTAAGAAAAGCTCAGGTCCTGATGGCTTCACTGCTGATATCTACAAGACATTTAGAGAGGAACGACTGCCACTACTATCTAAACTCTTCAATGAAATTGAAAGGGAAGCAATACTCTCAAATTCATTTCTGGAAGCAAGCATCACCTTGATCCCCAAAGCAGAGAAAGACCCAACCGAAAAGGAGAACTATAGGCCAATCTCACTAATGAACATAGATGCAAAGATCCTTAATAAGATACTGGCAAATAGATTGCAGAAGATCAAGAAGATCATACACCCTGACCAAGTGGGATTCATCCGAGGGATGCAGGAATGGTTCAACATATGCAAATCAATAAATGTAATACACTATATCAATAGAGACAAGGACAAAAACCATATGATCATCTCAACAGATGCAGAAAAAGCATTTGACAAAATCCAACATGCATTTATGATAAAAACACTACAAAAAATTGGAATAGACAGTCTCTACCTTAATCTGATAAAAGCCATCTATGAAAAACCAACAGCCAATATCATGCTAAGTGGTCAAAAACTGAAATCCTGCACACTAAAACCAGGAATAAGACAAGGATGTACACTATCACCACTCCTGTTCAGTATAGTTTTGGAAACATTAGCCACGGCAATTAGACAAGAGAAAGAAATAAAAGGAATAAAAATAGGAAATGAAGAATTCAAATGGTCATTATTTGCAGATAACATGACACCCTATATAGAAGATCCCAAGAACTCCACCAAAAGTCTTCTAGACTTAATAACCAAATTCAGTAGAGCAGCTGGATACAAACGCAACACACAAAAATCAATAGCTTTCCTCTACATGAACAATAGACTCACTGAGAGAGAAATAGGGCAAATATTTTCTTTCACAATAGCATCCAAAAAACTGAAATACCTAGGAATCAACCTAACAGAAGAAATCAAAGACCTCTTCTATGAAAACTATATCACTTGAAAGGAGAGATTGAAGGTAAAATGGACAGACATCCCCTGCTCCTGGGTAGGAAGGATCAACATAGTGAAAATGGCCATACTTCCAAAACTGCTATGTAGAGTCAAAGAAGTCCCAATTGAAATTCCAGCAACATACTTCATGGACCTTCAGAAAACAATCCAAAATTCATTTGGAACAAGAAGAGATCCAGAATAACAAAAGCAATTCTAGGTAACAGAGACATGGCAGGGGGTGTTACAAGCCCCAACTTGAAACTATACTACAAATCTACTGTGATAAAAACAGCATGGTACTGGCAAAGAAACAGACCTGA
>NW_004624848.1:4634372-4686367 GCF_000247695.1 Heterocephalus glaber | reverse complement strand
TCTGGACCGGGAGCAGTGGGGTGGCAGCTCAGAAGCCCCTACCTCTGGGCCGGGAGCGGTGGGAGGGATGGTGGCCCAGAAGCCCCTTCCTCTGGGCCAGGAGCAGTGGGACTGAAGGTGGCCCAAAAGCCCTTTCCTCTGGGCTGGGAGCAGCAGGAGGGATGGTGACCGGGAAGCCCCTTCCTCTGGACCAGGAGCAGCGGGACTCAGTACCGTGGTCTGGTGGTCTGGTGTCCCCTGCATTTTTGTAGTGTGGAACCAGGTGGCTGCCTGTCTGCAGCAAGGTGATTCGGTGTCTTCCACATGACTTAGGACCTCAGTAGGGTGTGGGCAGACCTGCCTGTCTGCAGCGGGATCTGTTTTCAGATTTTAAAAAGTAGGAATGTAAAAAGTACCAAAACCCTCTTATTAGTTTGAAAACTTTGGCAAAGTTGGTGTGACAGAAGAGAACAAAGGCAGGGCTGTGTTCGTAGCCTAAATTTGGGCTTTGCGAATAAGTCTATTAGCTTACGGAAATAGCTAGGTGGGGGTACTCATGAGGACTAAACTATGTCTGCAGAAGAAGAAATGGTGTTTTTCTAAATGTGAAACTATGCAGAACCCTGCTTTGCTCTACCAGGAAATGTGTGTGGGGAGTGTGGAGATCAATGTCATTATCCAGAAGGCATTACTGAAATAGATTTTAAATCCTTTGAAGTAATTGCTTGCTGAGTTTGCCATTACAGCAGCTCCATCCTTCTGATGGATCGAGGGCCTTTAACAGCTCAAGCTTTACTGAGACTGCCAGCATACCCCTGTTGGAATCTTAAAATTAGACAGATGTTGGATGTTTAATTTAACTAATATGGCACATCATGAGTCAACAAAACACATTTTGCATTAATGCCAAAAAAGAAAAAGGTGAGGAGCAGAAACGCATGCAGAGTTAATCTCCCATGGCAGCAGACAAGCCTCTGCTCTCAGAATTATGAACAAGAATTCCGCTGGAACCCCATGGCTTTTTCTGTCCCTTGGGAAAGCAGTCTTGATTCCACTGGAGCCTGAGGTCTAGAACTCAATGAATAAATTAACAGTGCAGGAAACCCCCGTGTGAAGTATAAGCAGCAATGAGGTGATTTTGTTCTTATACATAGACCCTATGTTCCATGATTCCTTGAAGCATTCTTGTTTCTTTGAAAACCTCTCTTTTTCTTTTTACACAACTACCTAAGACAAAGAGACAATAATGCACCTGATAAGCTTGTCTCTAGATTTTTCTGTCTTGCTCAAAAAAAATTGATTTGTATAAAAACAAACATTTCATTCACGATATTTTCGATAAAAACAGTAGTGAACATACTATATTTAATAGCTCACAGAAGATATTTTCCTCAAAAAATGGTGGCTGTACATTTTGTTTACATTTAATGTGGTTAATGCTATTAGCTTTTCTAGTTAATATCATTTTCCTAATTTTGAGGGGAGAAGCTGAATATGTGATTAATTGGTTGATTTGTTTGTTCATTTGTTTTCAGTGCTGTGGATTGAACCCAAGATTCCACAAGTGCTAGGCCAGTGCACTACCACTAGGCTAAACCGCTGGTCCCTAAAGATTATTTTTTAATGTGATTTTTAGCTAAAGAAAAATAAAACACATATCAATGTCTCTGGCCTTTTTGTCCTAAGTTTTACAACTAGTAGTTGTAACAGTGGAGTGGTTGTAGGGGTAGTGACGGAAATACTGGTTACAGAATTGGAAAAAGTGCAATTCAGAAATTACAAAAACAGCACTGACCAGCATACAGTCGAATCTTAGCTATAATCTGCAGTGGGCTTTGCCAATGCAGTATCTTGACTTCCACGGCAACTTATGACACAGGTAGAGGAAGTTTAATTACCTCTAGTACACAAATATGGAAACCAAGGCCCAGGAAATTTTGGTGACTGTGATAGTTTGGGTCGGGAGAGTCCCACAAAGCCTCGTATGTGTGTGGTGTGTGGTGTGTGTGTGTGTGTTTGGGGCTCAGTCCCTGGGAGCAGTGCTCAGGGTTGTCCTTCAGGGAAGTGGCCTGGCTTGGGGCTCTGATCTCATCAGCACACGAATGTAGTGGTGGCTCCTAGTTAGGTGGACGGGTGAGAGGTAGAGGACACTGCAGGGGTGCCTGTCCTCTCTGGCCACCATGCCCTGAGCAGCTCCACTGGTCCCTCCACCTTGGTGCCATGTCCTCCATAGGCCCAGAAGAACCGGCCGTGCACTGCAGTCTCTGAAACCATGAGCTGAACTGCATCACTCCTCCTCAAAATTGATGTCCTCGGATATTTTTTGTCATGGTGACAGAACACTGACTGGACCAGGGACTGCGTGTTAGCAACATTCGACTGTTAACTAGGATTGCATTTGTTGGGAGAGATCTGTTCCTGGCCCAGGTCCTTCCATAGAAAAATTGTTCCAGAGGTGGAACTGATGCCAGGAGGCCACAGGGTCCTGCCTGGAATCGAATCGCTGTTGGCTCAACTGCCGGGGGTGGCTCAGGCTTCAGCAGACAGGATGCTGACCAGGCAGGCAGGCACCCAAGGCCTTGGAGAGGCCTCCCGGGCTCACAGAGAGCAGGAAGCCTCTCCGGAATGTGCATGGGCAGCCCTGCCCTGATCAGCCCATACTCGAATGAGTCTGCGCCTTACATTCTAATGATGTTTTTGAGATCTGTCTTCCATACTCACTATAAGCATTACAGGCAGGCAGTGTCTGAAGTTCTCCAGCTTGCCTGACCGGAGTGTGGTGGGGTTTAATTTACAGAAATGAGTGAAAAGATGAGCTACGAGAAGAATTGAAACAGGATCTGAAGGACGGGGGCATCTTGGGCTTTGAGAGGTTTTGTTACTGTTTTTTAGATTCTTTGGATATATTTGAATTTTTTCTGTTTGAACTTGATTGTATTTAATTGTCAGAATTCTGCTTGATTCCTGAATATTTCCTTTTTCTTTAAAATCATTTCTTTATGTCCATGTCTTATCACTCTTGGCTAAAAGAAAATTAACCTTCCAATACTCTGTTTGAAAGTCTTGTTAGTCAACTCTATCATTTTATTAAGTATATTTTATTTTTAAAAATTAATTTTATTGGTACATTTTAGGGATACAATATAATGACAATTAACATTGGAAATTTGCACCTTTACATAGTCTCTCTTGGTTCTTATTTTTCCCCTTCCCCTGCCCTCCCTTCAACCCCTCCAGTCCTCCCTATTTACAAAGATTTTGTTTCCATTTTTTTCATTTTCTCATATTTATTCCATTCCCTTCTTTCCTTTCCCCTACCCCTCCCACTTCCCCTTCCCCTTTGCCTCTTTTCTTCCTATTTCACATTATCTATTATACCTTTTGATTTTTATTTACACTTTCAGTTTCTCACACCAAAGAAACTATTCAGTATTTACATGTGTGTCCTATTTATTTCACTTAAGAGTATCGCTTTAATGTGGATTCATTTAGCTATAAATGTCTCTAATTTCTCTTTCTTTATGGCTGAGTAGTACTCCATTTTATTTTTAAAAGTAACTTATATTTTCTTTATCCAGTCTCCAGTTGATGGGCATTTGGGCTGTTTCCAAGTTTTAGCTACTACAAATGATGCTGCTATGAACATGGGTGAGCATATACCACTGTGGTATGATGCTTTTAATTCTTTGGGGAAGATCCCCAGCAGGGGAATAGCCGGGTCAAATGGGGCTTCCGGTCCTAGTTCTTTGAGGTGTCTCCACACTAATTTCCACAGTGGTTGTACCAGTCACCAGTCTACACTTCCACCAGCAGTGGAGCAGGGTTCCTCTTTCCCCACAGCCCCGCCAGCATTTGTTATTGGTTGATTTTATGATAGCCATTCTTTCAGGCATGAGGTGGAATCTCAGGGTTGTTTTCATTTGCATCTCTCAAATGACCAGTGATGTTGAACATTTATTCATGTATTTATTTGCTGTTTCTACTTCTTTGTCTGAGAAATGTCTATTCAATTCAGATGCCCATTTTTGGATTGGGTCTTTAAATTTGGGAGGTCTGATCTTTTTAAGTTCTTTATAGATTCTAGATAGTAGACCTTTGTCTGAGTGAGAGCAGGTGAAGATTTTTTCCCACATTGTGGGTTGTCTCTTCACACTGATGGTGGTTTCTCTTGCTGTGCAGAAGCTTTTTAGTAAGAAGAGATCCCACTTGTTGATTGTTTGTGCTAGTTCACGTGCAACTGAAGTTTTGTTCATGAAATCTTTTCCTACACCAATGTCTTCAAGAGTTCTACCTAACCTCTCTTCCAGCCGATTTAGTTTCTGTTTTAATATTTAGATCTTTAATCCATTTTGATTTTAGTCTAGTGCATGGTGAGAGATACAGAAGTATATTTTATTTTTTCAACATGACTGTACCCAACGGTTCTATCAGACTGTCAGCCCTGGATGCATAGACCCTCTCCTCCATCCTCCAGCTAACTATTGTCCCCTCAAAGCATTCCCACTGGAGCTGCCTTTCTGATCCAAGCAGGGCCTCATGCTGTGTGTGGGCTTTGATACCATAGCACTTCAACTTTGAGTGCTGTTTCTACTCAGATTAGGTTTTGTTGCATAAAAACCAACTCGAGACTTAGTGTCCTAGGACCACAACTCATTACTGCCCAGGGTCAGTGGGCAGCCATGGCTGCTGCGTGCCTCTCATGTGGAATTTGTGAGGAGGTTGCGGTGGAGTGACAGCTGGGTCACAGCCCACGGGTGACAGTGCTTGGTGCTGCAGACCGCTATGCACATGGCTGGAAGTTACTCCTGATTTAAGGGAAGAGCTCGAGCAGGTGGTGTTTTGAGCTGAGTATGTGTATTCGCCCCAACAGCTGACTCCTTGACCAGCGAGACAGTATGTGGAGAAGGAGCCTTTGGTAGCCAATTCCAGTTAGCTGGGATGGTGAGGGGGAACCTGGGGCGAAGCTCGGTCTGGTCTCTCTCCCTCCCCTCCCCTCTTCTCTTTCTCTTCTTTTTCCTCTCTTTCTCCCCCCGCCACCTGTGTGGACTGTCCATGTGGTGTGGCCTTCTCACACCAGGGTGTGTGGCTCACAGGAGGAGAACACAAAAGCAATGCCCCCAGGCCTGAAGAAAATATATATTCCATTTTGCCATTTACCTATGATTTTACAGTGTTTGTCATTCTTTAGGGCTTCTCAAGAAAACCTTAAACATCAGTGTACAATACATTTTTTGCCATTATTTGTGCTACTGTAGCAGGAGGATATGCCCAGTAACAGATTTCTATTTGCTATGGGAGAGATCATTTCTACAGGTCATCTGGTCGGTCATCTGGGATTCTTTACTGCAAACAAACAGGATCTATGGGTAACGGCTCCCTGGAAAATGTTCTGTGTACACGTAACTGTGTATAAAACAGGGATGTCATGTGACATAGCAGTCTCTCTTCTGTGCAAACAGTTTAGCCACGTACATGCATAGAACCATCACATGCTAATCTAAGTCAGGCAGAGCATGTCTTTAAGGAGAGAGGGGAACTAGAAACCTGCACTGACAGCAGTCCCCCTGCTCTGCCTGTGTGTCCCAAATACTTACACCCTTGAGGCTGGCAGTAGGGGTAATGTTCTTTGATGCTTCGGCTTTCTGTTGCATCAAATGTGACAAGATGATCCCTTGCATGACTTGAATTATATTATTAACTGCTATCTATTGACTGATGGGTAATGAATATATTCATTTAGTTCAGACTATTGAAGAATAACTATAATATTAATATCTGGAACAAAAACCCTGAATTTATTATTAGCATGTTAGGAGAAAGCTACATTGGTCAGGTGTAGTCTTCTCCAAGCAGAGCATGCTGTTGATATTAGGCAGAGTTTAAAGATGGCAGGAAGTGCAGGGGGGTGGGTTACATCAGCAAGGACTTGACTGAGGCCCTCAGGCCCTTGGAGCATGGGTGCTGGGTAGACACAGCTGGCAACACTTGCCTCAGAGGTGCATCTGCCAAGGCGAGTCTCTTCTGACTGGGCCTCTCCAGAGGAGGGGTGATCACCACCTGGTTAAAGGCAAGACGTGCATTCACTGGGGATTGTCGTCCATCCGTCAAGTACACCAAGACTCTTTCTGGCAGCTGTCAGGGCTCTGGAATAATCTTTCCCTTATAGCGGGATCTTTTTTTAATTTTCCAATTTAAAAAGAAGGAAAGAAGAGAGGTTGAGGGAGGAAGGAGGAATGGGAACTCCTGTGTTTGGGCTTCCATATCTTGTGTATTTGCACTTCAGACCTTTCTGAGAGCTATGAACTCACCGACACAAACACAGCCTCGGAGATGTATCTCAAATGTGTCATAAATGTGCTTCCAAATACTAAACAATATGCAAAATATTTTTACACAAACAGAATACAAACTACCATAACAATGCCTGCTCAAAAATTTAGAGTTGCTGAACACTGAAGTATAGGTTGGCCTACAACCGACTGAAGAGATGACTGCACAACTGACATTCAAACAGGGACAAGGAAAGAAGCAGTGAGTTTTACAAGAAACATGAGAGAAGTTCTGACCTGTAAGTAACCAATTTGGCAAATAACGAGCTCTACTAAAACGTTTTAATGGTCACCAGAGTAAGAACTTATACAATGCAACTAGTCTCCTTGTAAAAAGGAAAAATTTGGACAAGAGACAGACACCTACAGGGAGAATGTCAAGCAACGATGAGCATGGAGATCAGGATTTTACAGATGGAAAAAGCCAGAGGCAGCCAGAAAACCCCCAAGGCTGAGGAGGGGCTTGGAACCCACTGTCCTCACAGTCCTCTGCAGTGCTTTGATCTTGGGCTTCCAGCTTCCAGAGGCCAAGACTGCAAAGCCATAGTTGTATTTATTTAGCCACCGATTTGTACTGCTTTGTTTCAGCAGCTCCAGGAAAGGGCCATCTCCACTCCGTGTAGCTCCGTGACGTGGATGGGCCTGATGGGCCTGCAGCCGGCAGCAGGAGTGCCCACATAACGAGTGACCCCCCCCCTGCATCCTGCAGGTCAACCGGGCTGAGTCCTGTGTCCTCCCACAGACGTCAAGCCAGCCACCAAAACTCAGAATGTTCATTGCCTTTTAAATATCCACTTTTTATTAGATTGGTTCCTTAAAATTAGAGTACGACCCAAAGAGGGCATTTTCATCATATAAATAAGACCAGAAACACTGTGGAATAACCTTGGAACTCATGAATTTACTTGGAGTATGACTAAATTTTAAGTATAGTTATCTTCTCCTAAAGTATTCTAATAAGAAATTATATTGAATATCATTTCTTTCCCGATGTACAAAATAGTTCAGACAGTCTCGAACATATCCAGATAATACTTGTGCATTACCGTTCACTCAGGAAAGAGTCACTCAGCATCTACCTCGAGGAAGCTGAAGAGTAAAGTGCGATATAAAACAACTGACGTTTATTGTGAACTCTCGGCTCACACTTTTTCCTATTTGAAAAACATTGAAATATTTGAAGTACTGAGGCAAGCGCGGTGTGCTGCCTTGTTGTCCAGTGCGCTTAGGGCTGCTCCTCTCCTCTCGGGTCCCTGTGCTCCGCCGGGTCCAGGATCCGCAGTGACGCTGTCCACCGCCCATCACGCCCTGTGGAGGAGAGGCGCTGGCACAGGGACAGGGGGTAGAGAAACGCACTCTGCCCCGGCCTTGCTGGCATCTCAAGTGCCTCTCAGCGGAGCTGCTTGAGTCGCCACAGTGACTCGGGGACCTGACCTCTACCTCTCAGCTGCAGAAGTCTGCATTGCATCCTCCGTGCCTACGCGGAGGCTGGTTTCCTGCGTGCACTGTGCCTTAAAGACGTATCTCAATCTGTACACCCTTCCAAGGCCATTAAGTTCCATCTTTGTTTACTTGTCATGTGCCCCATACCAATAACAAATTACATAACAAGGAAATATTCAATAAAATGCCTGCTTATAAAAATGTCGTTAATTTTCGAGCTCCAGTTGCATAGAATGTGCTTAAATGCATTACAATTACACAAAAACATAAGAGGGCTCGGGTTGATCTTGCCATCCTGCCATAGTCGAACATGGAATTGAACAAAGCACCCGAGATACGTGCTCTTCGGGTGCTAGCAGACAAGCACCACAGAAAGGCGATTCGCTCGGCCGGCGAGCACAGCTCCCGTGTCCCCTGGACTGGTGCCGGGATTACCTTCCGGACCACAGCACAGGTGGTGCCAGGAGCGGTGTGGACTCACTGAGCAGAGGCGGCTGCACCGCAGAACAGCACCAGTGATAGCCCAAGGAGAGCAGGAGACGCTAAGAGCCTGAGAGCTGCTCTTCACAAGACTTTCCCCAACAACCGGACTTTGTAACTCCTTTGTCAAGACTCTGGATGTGAAGATGAGACGCCACGGAGGTAGGGCTGATAGGTGGAGAGAAGAGTGTCAGATTAGGCAGTGCAGACTGCTTAGAAACCGCAATGATTCTCAGGCACTCAGCTGAGACTCCCCAAAAGCCCTGTGACTGACGAAGGTCAAGACCTAAAGAGAACACAAAACATAATAACAAAGAAAGAAGCCAAACTTGACAAGATTAAAAAGCCCCACAAGAAATTTAACTGCTCTCTAGGAAAACATGCAAACAAAACCACCATTTAGAGGACAATTAACAATGTCAATAATAGAATTTAAAATGTCTGACACATTAGGAAGGAGGATAGTATGATCTGTAATCAAAGAAATGGACAGTTGGTAGAAACAGTTAACACGGATACCACAATTAGCAGACAAGGGCTACAAATGAGTTTTTATAAACAAGTTTATAGATTTAAGCAAGATGGGTGGAGTCCTCCAGTAGCAAAAGACTCAGAATTGTAATGCACAGAAAAGAATCAAATAAAAATACAGAACTGAAGGACCTTCTTGAAAAAGAGTCACTTTGCAGGCTTAAGAATGGATTGGAAATGCAAAAGGAAGGAGCAGTAATCTTGAAGACAGTGTACTGGAAATTACCCAACCTGAAAATTAGAGACAAACATAAGTAAAAAAATAGAGACTTAATGAAACATGAAAAATACCAAGTAGTCAAAAGCATGTTCAACTTCTTTCCCCAAAGACAGCAGAAAACCACTATACTATTTTAGGAAAAAGTTTTTTTAAGAAATGATAGTTCATAAATTTACAAATGTAATAAAAGTAACCATAATCTAGATTCAAGAAATTCACCAACCTCCAAGCAGAGCAAATAAAGATATGTTCTATTCAATAATGAACACTTTAAAAACTTTAAAAGTAACACCTTAACAATATTGACACTAAGTTTTCTAATCCGTGAATATGGATTTTATTCTCATTTATTTAGGTTTCCTCTCAGCAGTATTTTTAAGTGTTCAGTGTATATAACTTGTGTAACTTTTGCTAAATTTGTTTCTAAATACTTTTTATTTAAAAAATAAATATTGGTATTATATTAAATCATGGTATTATACAACTTTTTGCAATATTAACTGCTAGTTTACAGAAGTGCAAATATGTAAATGTTATCCCAGTGGCCTTTAATTTACTTAACTTTATGTTTTTTATGTGGGTATAAATACAGTCTACTCAGTATTGTTGAACTATTTCATCTAAAAAACATTCATCTTTAATTCTTACTGTCTTTTCATTTTCTTCTTTATATATTTCTTTCTTAACTGTACAGTAGACCCTTGACTTACAAGCTCAATTCATTCCGAGGGCTGGTTGTAACTCAAGTTGGTCAATGAAGGCTCAGCTCCTCTACACAGCCTTCACAGTCTCTCTTCTGTACACAGGCGGATCTCAGTCTCCTTAGACAGACACTGGCCCAGGATTTCTCAGTGAACCCTGTATGGGAAAGTCTGTTGTCTTGTTCCTTCCAGAGCTCTGTAAGGGTTAAATCTGTATCTGAGACCATCTGGAAGGGCAAGTAGCCTGCATTTGAGTCATAACTCAAGACTTTGGTTGTAAGTTAAAACTAAAATTCCAGTCATAATCCAAGTTCTTTGTATGTCAGGCTGGTCGGAACTTGACAGTTCACTGTACTATAATATATAAATGTTGATGTGTCTACTTTCATGATATGTGGCATTTTGTCATCAAAAAATGCAGTTTTTTATTTATGATGTTTTGTGGGAATTTTTACAGATATTCTAGTTCATTAATTTGTTATTTTGCTATCTCAGTTCTGCTATTTAAATAAACAAAGCAGAAAGCTTCTTGTAATTTTAGAATCGAAACCTTTCCCTTGGTGAAAAATATCACAAGACAAATTAAACATACTGTGTCATGCTAAAAGTTACAGCAGATCTAGAAAACATGAACATGAGTCAAGATAACAATATATATTTAAAGTATATGGAGCAGAATTTCTTAAACCGGTGGTGCTAGAGTTTGGTCTAGACTGGCCCTGAAAGGGCCGTGCATTCAGGGCTTGGTCCCCAGATGATGGTGACATCGTGAAGCGGTGCAGACACTCAGCTTTGGGAAGTCTTAGGTCCCTGGGGGACCTCAGAGTGGATCCCAGCCTCCCTCTGTCTTCCTCCTGCACACTCCAGCCATGAGGCAGATGGCTTGGCCCCACATGTGCTCCCACCATGATGTGCTGCCTTACCACAGGCCCAAAGCCACAGGCTAGCCAACCACAGACTAAACCCGAACACCGTGAGCCAAAACAAACCTTTCCCTTTGGTAAGCTGAATATATTACTGGCATTTTGTTACAGTAACAGAAAGCTAATCCACACATATGGAGAAAGTAAGAAAAAATTTGGTGGGAGATTTTAATACGGTGCTCAGAAAATAACATTAGAATAAGTGAAGATGTACAACATTAAAAAAGCATAGTTTAAATTCATAAACTCAACAGCTCTATCATTATTAGTTACAAAAATATGCTGGTTCTATTGGTATAAAGACGGAATATTTACCAAAAAAGAATCAATTGCAAGTGATTTACAAAGGGTGCTTTAGTATATTTGAGGGAAAGCAACATGTCATGTTCTTGTACTGCAACAAAATATTAATACAAATTAACAAATATGAAATAAAAGCAAACAATAAAATGAAATTTATATAACATCCTTGGTATGTGCTAGTAAATAATCAATGAATTTAAAATGGAACCTGTACGTTAACTCAAAAATGTTTTGGGTTTTTTTTTGAGACAGAGTCTTTATATGTAGTTCATCCTGGCCTTGAACTCACTATGTACCCCAGGCTGGCATAACTCTCAGCAACCCTACTGCCTCAGCCTCCCAAGTGATGGGACTACAGGTGTGCACCACCATGCCCAGCAAATCTAAAATGTTTAGAGCTAACAAAATAGAGAAACTTACATTCTAAATTGATTATGCAACTAAAAATAAACTGAAAGGAAAGCATTCAGTTTATTGTATCTACATATACAAAGTTGTTGTTTTCATAAAATTTTTAAAAATTTACACTTAAATTTTAACATTAAAATAAATCTCCATAAATTGCTAAATAACATCTGAAAAATTTATGCAAAGAGGTGCATTAAACCTAAAAGATTTTTAAAATATGCTGAAGGTAACTATAATAAGTGGTGAACAACCCTGATACTGAACCAAAAAATGTAAAAATAATAAAATATGGGATAATCAAACTATTCAAGAAAACCAAACATATAATTTCTAAAAAATAACAATATTTGAACTTTGCCAATGCTTTAAAGCATACAAATCAGCTGCAACATTTAAAAATATTCACACCTTGGCAGTAATAGCATCCATTCTGTTAACTGCCTTGACTTTGAACTGTCATTTGCTGAAATTTATACCACAAATTAGAGGCAACAGTCCATACAAGAAGTTTTTCTTATTTAATAGAACCCTTCAATTCCAAAGAGCAAAGAGCTCAACAATGTCAAATACAGTGGAATAAACACTTGGGATAAATATCTTCTAGAAGAGGCAGGGTTCTTTCCCCATGCTTTCCTATTTGTTTCTGGTGAATAATTATTATAGATGAATCCCTTGATTGTACTAAGTGGTGATTGTTTTCCTCTAAAAATATTAGATTTCTTAAAACAGTCTTTTTCATTCTGACCAAATTTATTCTTTTTACTTTGTCTTAAAAACTGTATTGTAAGACATCAGAAAGTTTCAGGCTATTGAGAGTATCAGACTTATGCAAAGCTAGCAAGGTTGTAGTGATAATGGAGCTCTGTTAAATGTTAAGCAGACTATTCTCTAGTTGTCTAAATAATTTTTAATGTGGTAGAGAAATAGGCCTAATAGGCTTGTAGCCATCTTGTCTGTCACCACGGCTGTCTTTAAATTGCTTTCCAATTTATTCTCTCCCAGTTGGGCACTCCATGTATATTTTCCAGTCAATGATGATTAAGCCCTTTTAAAATTTTTCCAGTTTTATTCTTCATCTGTATTTAAGATTTCTTTTCTTTCCTTTCTTTTTATACTCACTTCCCCCTTTTGAGCTTACATTTCTGTACTACTTATCATAGTATCATATTCACCTTCCTAATTCTCCTCCCATTTTCCAAGTTTGTGCTTTATTACAATCGTGCATCATGTTACGGGATGAAACACTCAGCAATTTAACTCTTCTGTAATTAACTACCTAATTTAGGATGCCAAAGGCTTAACTTATGAAGAACTCCTTATTGATAGAAATAGCTCTGGTCAGTTAATAATTACAGTATTTTTCAAGAAGTATAAATGCTTAATTCCCCAGCCTGTTCCTAAGTCGGTGGTCCATGAAACCATGCAAAGATGATAGCTGGGGAATGAGCCCTCCAGGAGAACAGATGGGATGCAGGGCTGCTCTGCTGGGACTCACCGTTGCAAAGGTCTGCGTGCAAGGTCAGGATGTGAGAGTGTGTGTGTATGTGTGTGCATGTGCCCATGCATATGTGTGCATGTGCCAGGGGGATGGAGGGCAGATAATGGAAAGGTGGAAAGTTGAAGTTTTGATAAAAGAGCTACATTTCAGTAATCCATCATCAGCTCTTCCAAGAATCAAGTTAGAAAGGAAAACTCATCCAAAAAGATGAGAAGAGCCAGCAAGTCAGAGCTCGAGGGTAGCGCGAGGGAAACCGCAACTCTCTTATTCCTTCCTCTCTCCACAGAAATACTTTTGCTACTACTACGGAATAAGAACTATTGCACATCACAACAATAAGGGACACTGGGTATTAGGATTTGTTTTGCTGATACATAATAAAGTATTTCCAGATTGAATACTCACCTAAATTTGTTTTTCCTGTGAATTTCTATACCTATCTTATCCTCAAAAGACGTTTCATGAATTCATTTCTGAAACATGCAATCTGAACACAAACTGCAGTTATTAACAATTCACCACCTTTCACAGCCACAATAGAAGACAAGAGGTTTACACCCCAGAGAGCCTGAAGTGGACAGACTGGACTCCACCAGACACCAAGAGCGCAGCGGAAGGCCGTGGGTGAGGTGGAGCTGCCTGAGAAAGGGAAAGTGACTTCCCCAACAGCGGAGACGGCGGTCTCCCCCAAAAACAGCCCAGGAATTCTGGGAGCCGCATTTTCAGCAGAAGGGCAAGAAGGTTTCCTAGGAAAACTGAGTGGTCGGAAGAAAATATCTGCGGACTGCAGACGCTGAGATGTGAGGATTCCCCACCAAAGGGGCGGAGCCTCAGCCAACCATATAGGGCACTGGCAGAAGTCGGAACAGCACCAGTGCCCCAGGCTGGAGGGGAGACAGGCGAGGAAGCCACCGACACAGGCTGAGGAGAGATTCTGCTATTACAGAAAGAGCCTGGAACAAGACCGATGAGGGGCTCGGAGGAAACTGAGACTATTCAGGGACAATAGAAAAGTAAGGAAGACCTGTAGGTAAAAGGACAAAAGGACGGGTTATATCTAAGATAGGCACATTGGTTGCTAGGTTGTTTTAAAGGAGTGTGTTCACGTGTTCAAAAAAACTAAAACTAGTTCTTGTTAAATATTTGTATCAAGGTTTGATAAAAATTCAGTAAAAGTGATTGAATTTAAAAGTGGAAGGAATTTCTCAGATATTAGAAACAAACAAACAAAAGACAAAGAAGTTGGGAATTGAGAGAAAAGTTAAAAAAAAAAAAAATTAGAAGCCCCGTCAATGATGTTCTAATAAGTTACGTGTTTCAGAAAAAGAAAAAAAAAAAATAGGGACAGAGAGAGGGGAAATTATCCAAGAAAGTAAAAGTTTATTTCCTGGAACTGAAGACACCAGCTGCCAGTTTTAAAGGGCAAGGCCCATGCGTGAGGAAAGGTGGGGAGAACAGACCGAGATTGAACATCATCCAGGTGCTCCATAATGCACTGCAGTCAGGAGAGCCACGCCTTCACCTTCTGCAGTCACAGTTCACGGCAGCTACGACCCCTGCCTGCCTAGGAGCCCGTCGGCAGATAAGTGGATAAAGGAACGGTCTACAAGCATGATGGAGTGCATGTGCACAAAGAAGAATGAGGCCTTGTAATGCTGCCAATACTAGAAAGTGGGTGGAACCCAAGGACATTATCTTAAATGAGATAAGCCAGACTCAGAAAGTAAGGATCACCCATTCTCTTCCACGTAGAAAGCTAAAAAAATCAACTTGAAAGTAGAATGATTATTAGTAGACACAGAGACGAGGGGAGGGAGTGGGGAATGGATGTTCGGATCTATCAATGCAGGTATGGAAATATCACACCGACCCCACCAATAGGTGTGGGGGGCCTTGCCCCCCCGCTAGAACTCTTGAGTGCCTTTTACGGACATATCCGGGCCTGCTGCAAATCTACCCGGCAACAAGGACGTAGCCCCAGTACCCTCCTCTTTCTCCTCCCCTCTAGCCCTATGGTATATATGTTGTAGCAGCTTCCGCAATAAACGAGACTTGATCAGAAACCTGTCTTGTCTCCATCTCTCGTGTCCCCTGTCCTTTGTCATTCTCACCCCCCCTCTAGGGTCTCCGTTGACTTACCCGCGGGCCGGGACAAATAGGTACAATTAATATATGCTAATTAAATATCAAGTAAGTAAGTTCTGCTATTGAAGCTTGAATAGAGACATTTTTAGACTACAAAATATCAAAAGTAAACCTCCCATGAGCTTATAAAAAATGGGTGAGTAAATCGAGCAAAAGGAAGATCCACCTGCATGCCGTGAGGACACCCTGAGGAAGAACGTCAGAGGCAGTGAGCTGGGGAGTCCTGTCCATGGTTCTCGGAAGCTTTGCACAGAGCACTTCACCTGGGTGTGAGTGTAGATTTCCTCCACAAAACCCAAGCCATCACTTTTCCTGATGCTTTGGAACATTTTAAAGCAATATTTGCACATTGGTTGGAATGTTTTATAATTAATTAGTAATGGATACATGAATAATTTTTAAAGTTTTTCAAAAGCCAGTCAAAGAAAAAATATATGGCATGAGAAAGCTGCAAAAGATTTAGGACTCAGCTGTAGATATTTATAACCACAACATGTACATTGATCATTGGTTGATGCCAAAATACGGTATAACTCTTTTGAGAATGTGGAAGGCAAAGGAACTATGCAGAGTAAAGATATCGGGGAAAAGAGCTACATTCTCATCTTTCACAGGGCAAGAAATATTTGCAATCAAATCTTATATGTGTAAGCTGTAATTCTTAATTTGTACCTCGAGGAGGCAAAGTTCCATACAGACAAATGGCAAAGAATCCTTAAAATGGCCTCACAGGAGCAGGCTGGTCTTCATTAAACCTGGAGAGTAATGAGCCCCATCCTGTTCTTACAGTCAGAAATTCCTTCTTTCCTTCCATCCCACATCACAATCTGACCCTCAAGGGTTAGAAAATGGAGAAAGGGAAGCATAGAAGCTCAAAGAACAGGGAGCAGAGATGAAGGACAGAGCCCAAAAAGAGTGGAGTGAAGACTCTAACCAAGTCTCCCTCAGGGACAGAACTACAGGAACTGACAGTGGTGGGAGCAGGAAACCCTGCACTGCAGGAAGTCTGAGTGTCTCACAGTTATTGGGGTCAGGTCCACTAATTATCAAATCTGGAGATTTTTAAAGCCTGAAACGGTCTACCTGATGATTTTCTCCAAGATCAAGTACAATATTAGCTCTACAGAAGAAATTTAAGGGGATGATAGGAGACATATTAATTCTTACCATTACAACATGCCAGGAAATGTGCCTGTCCAGTGAAACTAGTACAAAACCTAGGAATCCTGGGTTCCGTCTCCAGCATTGCATTTTGGAAGATCTTTTTTAAAAACTTTAAAACCCAAGAAATAAAAGTCTGAGCATATTCTTTGAGGTACACTCTGTAAGTGCCATCTGCAAAAAGAGATATTCTGGCCTCTAGGGTTAGGAATCAGGGAGACATGGGATAGAGACCGCTATTTTATATTATTTGATATTGTAAATATTCCGATAAAATAGGTGGTACTATGTAATATATGACATTCTTTATCATCCAATGCTAGGAACAGGCATCAATTTACTAAGGATATAGAAATTTTCGATACTAAATTTTAAAGGGCAGAGTCTGCACCTCCAGCAGCTGAAGAACTCTCAGAGGCCCCACCAGTGCCCATATGAAACACGGGGTGTGGGGTGGAGTCCGCACCAATGTCCACTCCACAGCAAGACTCAGATCCCAGCAAGGACGCCAAGAACAGAGGGCCCCAGGGGAAATCGGCACCTCTGCAGAATTCAGAGCTAACATTTGCAAAACTAATGGGGGTGGACAGGATTAGCGTGCATTGGATGTGCACATGGAAATATCACTGCAAACCTCACTAATATGCACAATTAACATATGTTCATAATAATGGATGTTTTAAAAGAAGAGATTGCAGGGCAAGGGGGAAAAATAAGAACCAAGATAGATTACATAAAGGTACAAATCTCCAATGATGATTGACATTATATCATCTACCTAAAATGTACCAATAAAATTAATTTTAAAAAAGGGCCAGGGATTTAGCTCAGTGGTGCCGCCATCCGCCTCACAAGCGCAAGGTCCTGAGTTCGATCCCAGGTACCAAATAAATAAATAAATAAATAAAATGCTATCGATTTTTTAAAATTAATTTAAAAAAGAGAAGAGATTGAACTACACAATGTCTCTAGTCTTTCCCGCTCTGACACAGGAAGTTTTATGACCAATCTGTAGCAGTTAGTGTTCCCATAAGAACCAACACTTCCTTCACCTCAGTCCCTACCCTCTTTTTATAATCCAAATGAAACTCAACATCATCAGAGATATTTTACAAATATATATGTGTATTTAACATGTTCATTTTCCTCCTCATACCTAATGTAAGATCATTGAGAGCAAGGATTATTTATCAGTTAACCTTACTTATTTTATTTATATTGATGTCATATTTACTACCATTCTTTAAGGAAGTAGAATAGTGCCTAAAATAAATAAATAAATCTGCCAATACAAAGCATGAAACATGCCACTGCACAATATCCAATCTTCTTTGTTTGAAATACTGATAAACAATATGAGATATAATATCCTTTGTGACAAGTTTTGTAAATAAACCAACTGGAAAAGGCAATATATGCAAGCCTGAATCCCATTTATTGCAGGCTTCTAACATAACGTCAATAACTGAATTTGATTGCAAAACATTTTCCTTTCTTTGCAATTCTCTGTGTGATATTCCTGCAAAACAATACTCAGTGTTCTCTAAGGCTTTTGTGTCTCCTTTTCCTTTGCATTCAGCTTCTTTATGCCATTGAATAATTTGATAAACAGATCAAACTAAATGATCATAAGTTGGAAACTTCAGTCCTGTATTGGCTCTCAATTCCACTTCGTATCACTCATTGAGGAATAGAAACGATGAGTTTAATTTTATTCTATTTATTCAGGTAAGAATCAAATGAAAATGCTCTGGCTGTCTTTGATCTCCTGTGAAAGAATTTCATCTTCTGAGTAAATACAACTCAAACCATTGAAGGTCTGTATCCCAGAGAGTTGATATTGATGTTTGAATATAATTTAAACAAAACCGATCAGACCCCGGTGAATTAAGGATGAACCTAGGAACAATAGCCTTCTATCCCTAGCACTGGGACAGCGCTGCTCAACTCATGAAGGGAAACCCATGACTCAAAGATGAAAGGGCATAAACTCAGCTCCTCCTGTAAGACGCTGGCCTTGGTTGGTCTTCAAAGACCTGAGTCATGCTCTTTGGGAAGATCTTTTTCCAAATGTGATTAATCTCCTTTGGTTGAGTTAACATCATTCAAAGAAAGCTGAAAGTAAACATTTTTTCCAACCAAATTCCTAATCCACTAAAATTTTGTCACTCCTCCTGTCTTCTTTCTTTTCGTCCAACTTTGAACAATTTAGTCAGAAAGTCACAGGGAGTTTCACACCACTCTTTCCCTGCCCTTTGCCTTCCCCAATACTTCAGGGAGGCAGCTGAGAAAGCCAGGTAGTCACCCTTGCAAAAGACAGGCCAGGCAGGGTGTATCAGTCCTTTTGGATTGCTAAGACAGAGTCCTTAAAATGGGATAATTTAGACAGAGAAGATGTTTGTTTTGCTCATGGTTGTGGAGGCTGAGAGGTCCAGGAATGGCACCAGCATCTGCTCAGCTCCTGGAAAGCCTCGCCTTCTACTTCTGCTCCAGACAGAAAACAGAAGGACGGCAGGTGTATGTGAAGAAGGCAAACACTAGAGAGGCGCCTTGCCCTGTGACAACCTATCTCACAATAACCTGTCCTGTCCTGGGGCAGCAAGAATGCACTCCCTGGAGATGAGCATTCATCTCTTCTAGTGACCCAATCGCCCCTTAAATGTTCCCCACATCTCAAAACCGTGACCCTGGGAATCTCCCCAGGGTTCAGATCTGGATAAACACAGGACAGGCTCTGGGGCAGAAGCTCTATGGCTGATCAATGACAGAGGTTTTGAGAAAACAAGCAAATGAAAAAGTAGGTTTCTCATCATCAGAAAAGGGAGATAAATACAGAAAGGAGAAAAGTCAGAATGAATTCTGAGTTTGGATTAGACGTGGTGTTACTAGGTGAATTACGGTATCGCTGTAAATTTAAGGTGAGAGAGAGAGAGAGACAGATACATAAGCATACATGCACCACACACACGATTTTCTTTCCTGGCTTGCTCAATTAGCCCACCGAGAGGAAGTGCAGGAAGTGAGGTCAAGTGGAGTAAGCGCACCTAGCTTATTATACCTTGCTCTCCAAATACCATTTTCCACTAACAGGAACCAGGACTCATTAGCGAAACGGCTGGGCCAGGGGCTGGGCCAGGAAAGATACAAATAAGCCTAGAACACACTGAAATGCCAGAAAACAAGGTCTTCACCAAATGATGGGAAATGTCAAGATACTGACACGGAAACTATCTAAAAGTGGCTCCACTGGCTAAGTTTGTAGCAAATTGAGCAGCAAAATAAAGGATGACATTGTTAGTTGGCATCTTATGTAAGTAGGAAATAATAGAGTTAGAAAACTGCTGTTGGCCGAAAAGCTTAATAATCACTATTTTAGGCAAAACTCTTCAATGGATGCTACAACTAGTGAGTGAAAGTCTGATGAGGAAAATTACATTTACATAGTTTCAAAGTGTCTTCTGGCCAAATATAAAGTAATTATTCATCACAAAGAAAAAATAGTAACTTACCTTGGAGACATGTCACTTTAATTAATCAATCCGAGATAAAAATCACCAGTAATGAGAAAGAGATATGGATATTGGAACAACTAATGGGACCAAGTGAAATAAGCACACAGCATGATCTGGGTGTATCCCTGCCAGACACATAGCTACAGAGGGGTAAGAAGGTGGATGTCAGACAGGTAAGTGTAGAGAATACAGCAAAACTAGTGTAGACAAATGGCATCCATTGTGGACTCAACCTCCCTACTCTCTTTTCAGGTTTTCTGTAAGTTTGGCTTTATGTTGAAATAAAAAGTGATGGGAAAGTTCATCTAAGAATTCTCCTTTAGAAAATGAAAATAGTTTCTCCATAAGATAAAACCAGCTTAATGGCAGTTGCTTGGTGGTGCCGTACTAGTGTGTGCAACCCAACTTTGGCTGCCATCTTCCTCGAGCTTGTAGAGAAAGAAGCTGAGTGGCCAGGTACTCAGCCATGAATGGGACATTGAGGAAATTTATGGCCGAGTAGAGAAAATTAGTGAAATGTTGACTGTCAGTGGGCCTGCAGGGGCAGCACATGGGCCTGCACGTGGGTCTTGCACTCGACCTGCAAACACAGCCTGTGTGCATGCCGACTGCCAAGGTGATGGTGCCATATGTCATTTTGTGCTTGGATCTCCTCAGAAAGCAGGAGTTCAGCCAGCTAAGGAAGTTCAGATAGATGTAACCTTTACATAATGCTGCCAACTACTTCACAAATACACTGAGCAGCCCTTCACCCACCCTGTCTTTTCAATGTAGGTACTGAATCCTTGTGCATAATTTTCCTTTTTAAACATAAAAAATCATAAGAAGATATAGAGATAGGTATAAAATAAATGCAAATATTTTACCTTGGAACATTATATGCCAATTAATATGTAATATATTATTCTGAGGTAGACTGTCACCATGTATTGATTATACGAGAAAAATCATTGTACTATTGACTATATGACCAAGATCAAGAAATCATCCAAATGTCCAAAATACACATCTGGTAAAATTACTACTGTACACCAATAGAATAGAATTCTTTGTAGTTATTAAAATGACGTATTAGAAAATGAATTACATTTTTAATATTTCTAAATATTACAGGAAAAAAGCAAAATCAAATTAGATAAGTATAGTCAGTATTCTCCCAAAAGTGCACAAATACATACAACTCTGAAAGTCAATTTCTTTGAGTGATGGAATTACGAATACTTCTCATTTTCTCATTTGTAACTTTTGCATTTTCTGAATTTTTTTCATGTGAATTTATCTTGCTGTCAAAACCAAAGATAGACGCTTATTTCTTTTTGCAAATGAAACATATATATGTTTAAAAGTGCTTCTGTTAGCCCAGGTTTCATCATATTTTTCATAAGTTTTTTACAGAGTGAAGGAAATTGAGGTTATATTTACTTTCAGAAGTAAAACTGACTCATTTTACTTTCTATATTTGCATCAAGTTGGGTTGAATGTCAACAGAGATTAATGGATGACTCTTTATCTATGGCCTTCCAGAACTGTCTCATTTTAGAAGCAAAGAGGTATCTGTAGCATCCTTCCATTTTATGCCTTCACTCCACCAAAAATATTCACCTTCTTAAAAACCTTGTGGTTATGCCTTTCTTCAGAATATTATCCATCAAACGTATATGGCGGACAATTTCTTCCGCTCGTTTACCAATTTCTGTCTGAATTTATATTTTTAACAAATCTTTGATTAAAATGACTCCAGTCCATGAATCTCTTATTTACATACCTGGTCCCTAAGATTTTAAATTATTAAATCTTTGTTAATAATGAAATGTCACATCTTGAAATTTAAAATATAATTGTTACTTGAAGTTTTATGATACTGTAATAAATTAAAATCTAGGTAATAATAAGAGACAAATGAAATTGAACTGTTTCCATAATATAAAATATAATCACAGTATCATAACTCTTTCATTTGTCTAATAAGAACTAATTGGATAGCTACTTTTTACATAGTATTATAGCCATGTGCTGAGGGATGTGATAGAATATCCAAAAAATTGATTGGATATTTTGGGAGGGGAGGTCTGGGTTAAATTTGGGGGTGAAACCAAAATGGCAAGATGATTGCATCTAAATCCAGCTGAAATAACTTTTTCTTTATAAGGAATGATAAGCACTAAATGGCACAATAATGTAATCCCAGTCAGTTTTTGATATGCAGTCTAATCATTGTTTAGGAGGGATTCATTCCATCAGTCACCAGGACTGGAAAATGAACACGCAGTCAATCTTGAAGGCAACTGATACAATGAAAAGCAAAAACATTAATTGTGCTTGCTACACTATTAGTAGTTTATGTACTCACTCCAGCGGAATCATGTTTCCATGGCCTCCTAAATCCTATGCGACATGTGCTCTGCAATCCAAGGAGATGACATCAATGAGTCATGTCTTGGACCAGTGAATAGAGAAGGAAGGGAAGGAAGAGTTGTGAGTGAATCACCATGATGGACCTCCTCCTGTTAATGCAGAGCCGGAGTTCCTGCAAGGTGACCTTCCAATACAGCTATTTCCTTCCTGGAACATAATGGGATGATTACACGTTCCTGTCATTACCGTGACTCTGCTTTGTCATTATACAGAGACCCCGGCATATTCTTCACCTATCAATAGAAGATGAGGTGAAAATGGGAGCGGAAAAGGTCTCCTCAGAAAATGTTAAGGAATTCTTTTTCCTTCAAGAAAAAGCTGTTTGCAAGCACTCTGTTAATAATGCAAAAGGTTTCATAGCCCCACCTAGTGGTCAGCAAACAATTTACTGCAGAGTCCCAGAGATCCGCAGCTCTATGCGCAGTCTTCAGGCACAAGAGATTTCAGCAGTCCTGGAGCGTTACTGAGCTCCTACCCGTCAGACTCAAGACCAGCACATCGAGTGCAGCAGAAGTTGAATATTAAGCAATTTCCTCTCCATTTAATAGTTCTTAAAATAATTGGAACGTTCTCCTGCAGGACTAAACTCATTTTGGGGTTACTTTGTCTATTTTAGAGCTGACTTCTTAATTATTTCGAGTATGACATAAACCTCTAATGGCTCTTGGTAAAAATGTTGCTATCAGAAACACATCAGAAGTTCTTCTTGATATTTCAGATAACTTTAGTATTGTCTCAGTCTTAAAAGAGAAATAGAATTTCAAAAAATGTTTATAAAGAACTCCGCGTCTTGGTCCCATTGGAGTATTTATAATATGATATGATATTTGCAGAATTTGTGATGTAAATAGAGTAGACTGAACATATTGCCAAGCTTAATCCACCCCCCCAACAGCCTCAGTGCAGCTCTATAAATACTCAAGAATTTAACTGTTTAAGTTACCAAGAGACCACCATTCAACTATGAAAATGCTCCTCAAAGACATGTGCATGGTCAGAAAATAATTTTGAACATGCACACTGTGTAGCTGAAAGAAAGAAATTCTGGTGAGTGCACCAGTCCACTGTGAGCTTCTACATAGGCAGCAGTGGGAGTGGAAGTCTCCGGGGGCTGAAAGTCACTCAGCCAGGAAGAAGTGTGTGTCCTTCAAGAGGCGGCCGGGGGCGGCGTCCCTGCAGAGCATCCTGCAGGGGGAAGCACACTAACCAGCTGTGGAGCTGCAACTGCTCCTTGTCGCTGCATCTGGCCTCCCCCAAAGCTTCATGGCATCATCAATAAGCCATCACCAGCGTGTCATGGCCTGACAAGATCACCAGCAAGGGCTGGAGGTCAGCCAGTCTGTCAGCACCGACCCAAGCTCACTGCCAGGAGTCATCCTGCACCTGACACGCAGAGGGCGAGTGACAGGAATGTAAAGAGCAGCTATGGGTGGGCAGCGGAGCAGCAAGACCAACAAAGCCCTACTGCTGAGCAGAACCCTTGACAGGGCAAAGTGGCCAGCCACATTGAGGGTCAGGACAACACGGGACCCGTTTCCTGCCCGTGCAGAGTAGCTGTGACTCCCGCCGCAAGCACTGGAATCATCTGCAGAATTTAGGATACAATGAAAAGTGATAGGCAAAATATTCCTGGGTTAGTCCATTCAGGTTTCAAGGGGGAGACGCAGTTCCTAACTTCACGAGAGATAATCAAGCTTAATTACATCCTACCAGAGAATCGGCCTGAGTTTTAAGCAACTATAGTTTGAGACCTTGGAATCTCTTACAATCAAGAAACAAAAATGGACTTACGCATTTCAAAGCAGGCTGTGCCGATTGTGCGGCCAGGTGAGATTATAACAGGCAGATTCTGGCCCCACACGGCCCTGGTGGGTAGTTGCGCCCACCATGCAGTGAAACTGATTTCTCATCCCTGATTTCTAGTCACTCTTGCACAATCACAATTCCTTTGATCACACTCGGTCACAAGGGAATCTTAACACAAGAGAATCTCACCCTGGAATGGCCAGAATCTGTGGATCGATTTGATCATAACTCCAACTCTCCCCTTCGCCTAGGCCTGGGAATTACTGGGGAAGGGTGACAGTTGGCTTGAAGAGGACCTAGGGCCAGCCTGACTGTGCGGGCTGGTGGGGATTAGGTGAGGGAGGAAGTGAGGGAAGCACTCCCTGTGCTTCTCCCGTCGGTACCCAGTACCTCCACTGGCCTGGCCACACTGAACTGGACTCTTCCCTCACTTCCTGGGGACCCTGAGGTCCCGCCTTCCCCACTCCCACCCCAGCCCTTTCCATCCTCAGGAACCCGTCACTTGATTCCCTGAAACCAACACCCTCTCCCCAGCAGCTGTGACTCTTCCTTCTCCCTCTTGTGTTGCTGCATGGCCCAAACCCTCCTCAACACCGCTGGATTCACCACGCTGCCCTGCAGCAGATCTGTGAGGATCGCTCCTAGCCACCTCACTCTTCAGGTCGCCCTCTGGTCCATGCAAACTCAACTTTCTGTGCCCCCAGAAGTTCTGGGAGTGAACACAGGTCATGCATTATCAAGGCCACATGGCACTCACCACAAGAGCAGTTCACAAGTCACAGATGGCCCCATGGGCCCCACAGACTGTGGGAAGTGTGTGGGCCTCCTAGACCTCGCTCTGGAATCCTCATCTCTGCACCTGAGGCCAGGGCAGGTTAGACCCGGCACACCTGGACCTCCCCCGAGACAGCCTCCCCTTCTCCAGGTTCACACCTGTGCCCCTCAAGCCTTCCATGGTCAGCAGCCAGGGACCACAAACGCTTCAACACTGCTCCTTTGTGAACCTTCTGAGCAGCTCCTGTACCTCCTGCTTGGGGGACTGCCTCGGTTTCCTTCTCCCTGTCCACCCTGCCCACCTGTAGCGAGGACCGGAGGGTATATGGGGCACGCTTTGTTTGGGGCATGACCTGAAAAACACCAGTGGGGAGTGAAGTGTGAGTCTAGGGAGAGAAGACAAGAGAGCAAGCTTCTACTTGGGCAAATGCAGCCCCATCCTGCAGGGGCGCTCTGGAGTCGGTGCAGATGCGAGCCTCAGAATTACCCTGCAAGGGTCAGACAGCACGCTGTCCCTACCGCTGCTCACCAATCACCCACAGAACACGTGTTCTCGGATGCATGGAGTCGGGGTTTCCTCTCCAGCTATTGTGCCGAGTGCCCTGTATGAGGGCAAAATGGGCTCTGACCAGGAAAACGCTCAGATGTGCTTCCATCTGCACCTGGCCTGGTGCTCCTAATCATAAGGGCCGAGCACAAATGGACCCGACAGCACCGGTGACCGATGCTGGCAAGACTGGCATTAGCAGACAACTGAAGGAGCCATTGATGATGCCGAGTAGAAATCCTACTCCTCAAGGCAGGCAGCCACACATCTTCCTTCTCCCACAATGTGGTCGGTGCCTATGAGACCTGCACGTAGTGGTCAGCATCGTCCACCTTCCTTGGGACATGCTAAGCAGAGTCCCCGACTGAAATCCTCGTAGGATTAGGTCCAGGATTGGGCCTGGCAATGAAATGTCTCTCAGCAGTGTTCTGCTAGGAACCTTAAGGCCAGGAATCTGAAGTGAAGTCTCTTTCCATCCCCTCTCAATTTCAGATCTACTGCAAGCTCTGAAGACAAATTTCTGTTTCGCATGTTCCTCTACTGCGTCACCAACCTTTTCTTCAGAACCCTGCCTCGACCTCCTTTCCCAGAGAAAGCTGCGCCTCCTCTCCACTGCCTTTGCGTTCTACTCACAAGTGTACGTGCGCACCCTTCCCTTTTTGTAAAAGCCCTTCAGAATCCTCTCGGCGGGCTCATCTCAGTGTTCATTTCGAAGCTGGCACAGGGCTCAGGTGTCCACCACAAGGACACAGCAGGTCTCCGAATCCCTTCAGCTTGGGGTCACTTCATTCCCTCTGCAGCCTACAGTAGTCATGTGACATTCGCAGTCACCAAGAATCACACAACTTCTGGGATCATATTTCTCTAGGATTGCATTGCCTAATATCTCACTTTCTTATTCCTCATTTCGCGCACTGTTTGGCTCTCCGTGGGTCCTTCGATTTCTCATCTCCTTCTAATACTCCCCCACCTGCATCCTCCTTGCCTCCCTGACAAAGCTTTTTGTTAGTCCTTGTGTCCTTTGTCCAAAATCCCCTTGTCCTTATGTCATACTCATCAGGTAAATCCCTGACCCTGAGTGAATCTGTTATTTCCACTCTTTTGTCAGATCTAGTTAAAACTGCGAAAGAGGAGGAAAGAGATGAAAGTGACAGAAATTAAAGGAGGAAGAAGAAAAAGAGAAGAAAGTAAATGAGAAAGAGGAGGAGTAGTAATAGGAAGAAGTGAAAGATGACAAAAAAGAAAAACAAATATTTTAAAAGATTAAAATGCATGCACATACTTCCTTCTTTGTTTAAATCTTGAGTATCAGAATTAGAATGCCCAAGTATTCTACCTGTGGTCCCCTTCATGCTCTTTCTTGCTTTTTAAAAACTTTACACTATTTACTTCCGTGAATGATCTCATTAAGTCCACTAACTTGAACTCATACTCGTACTCCAGGGATGAATAAGCTCACACGTCAGCTCAGATCCCTCTCCTGTGCCCCAACTCACACATTTAATTCCCTAGTGGACATATCCGTGTGGTTATTTAAGTGCAGCAGAAATGAAAGAACATCAATCCCAGTGTCCGCCATGTGCCTGGATTTTATCGCCCGGTCCATGGTATCCCTCAGAAGCTGCAGATCTCACAACCTCCCCAGAGTGGTTCTGGTTTTCCCCTTTATCTTAGCTCAAAAGTGATAACTCAGCTTTATCTATTTATCTTCTCTTCATCATCCCTTATCTTATCTCAGTGGCATACTTTTATTCAGGGCCTGGTGCTCCCTGTCTAGCTACAAGGTTCCCACAGTGCCATGCACACCCATGGTATCACACACAGTGCCATGCACACTCACAGTGCCCCATTCACATCTCTGAAACTTTGTTCCCTGCTCCAGGGATGCAAGCCAAGGGCCTCACCCTCTGCGTTGGCTGATCCCTGTTCCTCTCCTCGACACGTAGTTCCCTCTTCATTTCCTTCAAGCAGCCCTTTCTCCCTCTCAGTGACTCTTCCACATTCACGGAACACTTTTCTGTCCCAGTATGGCAATAATCATTTGCTTTGGAACTGCCTTAATAGTCTATTTATCCTGAGCTATATTTCCCGAAAGCAGTAATCACATACTTTGTCTTCATTTTATCCCTAGCCCCAAGTAATACAAGTAATTTCTGTTACCTGTAAAAAAGGATGGTTTCCTATTAGTCTTGTATCTCATATACATACAACAATCAAGTCTCAACCAAGTTTCAAACAGACACAGATGATAGATGATAGATAGATGATAGATGAGAGAGATAACGTGCTGTGAATTATCTCTCTACTTTTCATTGTTTAGATTCAAGTTTTTCACCCTGACTGCTTTGTAACAATATTTAAATCATCAATGAACATAATTCCTATTCACTTCTCTGAGACTGAAATCTGCTCCTGGTCTTTATCTGGAACACAGATGTGGTCAGATGGCAGTTAGGTGCACAGTCTTACCGGGAGGGCAGCCTCGGGGAGCCTGGGGTCTCGCGGGGACAGCTGGGGAGATGCCTTCAGGGCTGCAGTCTGCCCGCGGTCACCCACAGGAAGTGAGTGCCGATTCTAGATGGTACACTCTCCAGAACATTGGCAAGGCAGTGGTTGGTCATCTGATTAAGATTTTTCCAGAAAGCAGAAGGATTAAAGGCAAGAAATGGGCATCGGTGCTAAGTTGTACCTGTCTGGTTCCAAACACCATCACAAAGGGCCGTGTCTAGGTCTTGATTCAAGCATTGTTTATATCTCATTAGTATCGCTGTAATCTGCTGGCCCTCCATCCACTTTTCACCTTCACAGTAACGATTCTGACTTGCAAAGTAATTATATGACATTCTGATTCTGATTCTTATTCTTACATGACAAAATAACATTTTAAAGTAATTCTACAGTTTTTACTCCATCCTTCCGATTTTCTAGAACTGCATTGGATCCACTTGGTGCCCACCTCTCTGTTGTGCTCAGGCAGGACCTGCAGTGATTCATCCACTCTTCCACTCGGCACCTCTGCCTGGGCGTCTCTGAAGGCTCCTGTGCTTGAACATGCTTATCAGGGCGGAGTGCCGTGGATCCCAAGGCCGACTGGTCTGCCTTAGAGAAGACTTCGCTCCTTTAGCCATCCTTTCCCTAGTCTGTATCTTGCTACTATTTACAATTTCTTGTACTTGAAAGAAATTATTGCAAACAGTTTCTTGCATGAAGAACGCAGTCTACTACAAAGCATTGAGCGGTCAAGGGTCTACTACTTCATTAGTGGCCGACACACGGTGTTTCATACACATTTTGTGAAGTTACCAAGACGTAGTGCTATGCAAAACACCAGACACCAAAGTCACAGTAAATATGCCAGACTACACACATCAGCCCAAATTTACATGAACTTAAAATTCTCAGGGTTTATGATAAAAAGCTTCTGAATCTCATTTTTATTTTTTAAATAATTTATAAGTGGAGAAGTGACATAATTTAATATTAATTTAATTTGTTTTATTTGATCCTGAAATGAAATTTTAAAGCCAAATGCTAAGGGCGGGAGTACAAACTGAGGTGACAGAGGCCTCGTGGAGTGGGGGTGTCACGTCGGGATGCAGGTGGAGTTGTTACATGAGAGATCTCTGGACAACCACAGTGGCAGGTTGCACCTGGAGCATGCAGGGAGGCATCCAACGTTAACTCTGAGCAGCTTAAGCCAAGGAAAACCAAGTCATCACTATGTCATTAACCTGAATGAAATGATGCAATTCCAGGTCTTTGCATGAAGAGAATAAATCTAGTTTTGAAAGCATTTAGCTGGGAATGAGGACCAAAATCTTACTAGGGTTCTTCCATGAGGAAATAAAGAAATAGAACAAGAGCCGCCTTAAAAATTCAAAGCCAAAATTATTAATGTATGTCTTTATTATAAAGACAAAAGTTCCACCTATGAAACAGGGAAAGTGGATTGAGAGAGGAAATTTCAGTGTATTGTTAAAGAAAAATCATAGTGTTCTTCTCTTGACCAATATCTTTCTGAATGAAAAGAGGCAAAGGATTTTATATTCAGAATAAACAGAAAGAAAATTCTGAACTCCTCAGTAATGTTATGAAACCATTAAACGCACGCCTGATTTTCTCAGCAGGTTAGGTCTTGTTTCATTGTCCAAACCGGCCTCAACCACCCAGGTCCAATTAATTCTCTTGCCTCAGCTTCCTGAGCAACTGGAAGCACAGGTGTGCACCCCTGTTGGCTAAATAAATACTCTTTTAAAGACCCCACGTGATCTGTGAGTTCAGTGGATCCCTCTGTGTTCCTCACTTAAGAGCTCACGATAAAACGTATTTTAAACACTTTCCCTGCGCAATGGTAAACTTGTGTCTGCCGTGGCCTGCGGTGCCCTCCTGCCTGGCGGATTGTGTTCCTCCTCCTTGTCCTCAGGGGCTGGAATCGAAGGTCCTGGGCAGGAGCAGTGTGAGGAGGAGGGAGAGCCAGTGAACACGGGGACGAAGGAGGGGACCTGACCCCGAGCCCCAGGAAGCTGCCCACACAGGCAGATTCTGAGAGTTCCGTCCACCCCGCAGCCTCCGCTCCACTTACCCTGGGGCTTACCCACAGCCTGAGAGCTCTCTGGGAGCACTCTGAGTTCTCGAGTTCTCGGGTAAATACGTATTTCAGATCGTGTGCTTATCTGGAAAACTCCTTTTAATTACCCAGCAGACATTAGCAATGTCTTCCCAGCTGTTCCTTCCTGTTACGTCCTGTAAATGAGCCTTTCAGCTCTTTTTAAAAATGCATCTTTGCCCTGGCGATGATGAGGGTGCTTGAGCAGTTGTGACAAAGGCAGTGTGAGCTCCGCTCGGCTGGGAAATGAGAGGCGGCTTCCTAAGCATCGCCAGGACTGGGGCCTCCCCACATCCACACACTGTGCTTAAGATGTTCCCAAATTACACCCTCCAAGTGTCTGAGCTAGAACCCATGTAGCCTTGATGAGAATTCTTCTACACACAGCCTCGACTCGACAAGGAAACAATTACCAATTAATTGGTGCTTCCAGTCACTGGAAGGGGCAAGAATAAAAAAAACAAGATCGAATCATAAAACTTTCTGCTTAATGCTTTACATCACTGTGTGATGCCCTTTTAGCTGTAGGTACACATTCTTGTTCAATTAAACAAATTTCACTCTCTTTGATCTTAAAGATCTAACAATTTCGGCCACCAAATTTGAAGTTTCTGTCAGTGTATGAATAGATATGACTACACAGCAAACTACAGGGTAATATTGGCTGCAAGTAACTAAAAAGATGACTTACTTCCTGAATTCAGTTATTTTCACACCTCCTTTCTTCTCAGACACCTGAAAAGAAGTTTGTACTTGGCTATTTCCTTTCTTCTAAGTCATTTTGTAATAAGAAACCTGAAGAATAATTTTAAGAAAACTCTGAGTATTCTATTAGACTTCTTTTTCCTTCCAAGAGTGCATTTCTGAAACACAAACGTCCATCCGAGAATACTTTTTTTTTCATTCTGTAGCAAATAGAAATTTATCCTGCAATTCCCTATGGAAACTTGAGAGAAAAATCAATGATCACTTTAACAAGAACAATGTCACTTTCTTTTGACCAGGTCATCCCACTCCTAGTAACCTGCTCTCCCAGGACACATTAGAAAATCAGACCAATCACCCCGGAGCTTGTGCAATGCCCTGGTTACCAGTCACACACAGTCTAGGAGAAGCCTCAACTCCCCAGCCCTGGGGAGCTGCTTCCAGGGGAGGCCACTGCCTGCTGGAAGAGAGAGCTCTCCTGCGTGCGTCCCACTTGGACTTCCAGAGAACGGAAGGAGCACAGTGTTCTTTTTAGGAGACAAATCCCAGTAGAACATTGTTTGAGAACCCTGGGGCATTTAAACCAAACCAATTGGGTTTTGAATCCTGATTCCACTACCTAATAACTTTATATCTTATATCTTTATTTAAATATAACATGAATTTCTTGATTCAAATATAAGATTTAAGATAAGGCTTGTGTTAAATCTTATATTACTTAAATCTCTGAACTTGGACAACAATGGCAAACAAGATTGTTCTGTCAATTTACTGCATTTTCAGGATGCTTTCAAAACCTTTAGGACACAGCCTATAGCACGCTCCATCTTCAGGAACCGTGCGTGGTCGTGTTTGTTGCTATGATTTTAGTTCCTCACTCCAGCTAGAGAATAGCCTATATATTTATATTTAAAACCTAATAGGATGAAAGCCTGGAAGTATAATGGCCACGACAGTCGGAAAACTTGAACGCGCTGTAGTTATGATGCTATCATTGTCTTTTTAAGTTCCAAACATAGAAATTGAAATGATGCCTAAATCTAAATGATCCTCTAAAGGGTCTCTGAAGTTTTCATCGACTTCCAAAGGGGAAGAAAAGGAGGCAATATCTGAGAGGAGGGATGACAGCGTGGCGCCAGGCTCCCCTGCAGGTGCACTGGTGAGTGGGGGGCTCACTTAGGGTTAGGGTTCCCTCCCGTGTTCCCTCCCTGTGCAGCCTTCTTCCTCTCAGCGTTGTTCCCAGCTGTAACGCTAAGCTTGTGAGTCGGCTGCCTCTAGGGAAAGCTCCGTCGTGACAGGCTAGGCGATAGGCAGCTCCGTGCCGACAGGCAGCCTCAGAGTACCACACGGGGGGCCGGTGCCCTGGGAGCTTTCTGTGGCGGCTCCGCAGTCGTCCTGACAGCGCCAGGAGACGAAGCCCACCGCGCCGGCTTCACAGAGGAGGGAACACGGGCGGGAGTCGGAGGAACTTGCCGGCCTGAAGCGCTGCTCACCACGGTGACAGACACGGGCAGCAGGGCCACGGCGCTGACACAGGAGGCCACGGTCCCGGGAGAAAGGGAAAGGTGACTCTGAGTTTTAATGATTCTACCTGCCAGCATAGTTAATCCATCCAATGGAGCAGATAGTGGGAAACGGGTACATTAAATAAGCTATGCATGATCGCAGCGCTTTTTGGAGAGGAAGGCGGATGTTTTCCAAGAAAGGCCACTGGTCTTTCCCAGTGGTTGTAGGACAAGACGGAGAGGAGTCTGCAACTCGCCCGAGTCTTGACTGTGTTTTACCTGGAGTGAACAGGTGTCTTCACCTTTATAACTAAATAAATTCTGAAAGCTTAACAGTAAAGCATCATCAAAAACCACACCTTTAGGTAACAAATACAGATATTACTGCTTACAAAATATTTAAACAAATCTGTTGAATTTGGATGAAGAAAACCAAGATAAAACGAAGCGAGCAATATATGCACTTGGAAATAGCTACTTGCAAGGGTGACTCACCAAATAAAATGAGGGATCGAATTTTCTCTGGTCTCACAGAAGATAGCATTTATAACTTTAAGATATACTGGCAGGTGGAGGAATATCTTCAAGTTTGAATTTGGTGTAGAACAAGCTGGTAAGATAATCAAAACTACAGATCATTACTGGTTAATTAAATTCTGTGTCATAGATTCAAAATTGTTAAACCAATGTTACCACGCATTTTATTAGATCACAGAAAAGCAGAGAAAATAACAGTTAGTGTGCTGGAATCGTGCAGGTCTATTCAGAAACATACATGGAGCCTTGAAGAATAAAAAGTCAGTTTCTCCCTGGACACTGCAAGGCTTAGCAGTGCCACGAACCCAGGCCTTTCACACACCCACCTCCGGAAGGGTCACGAGGTCTGCACCGTGCAGATTCGCAAGCAGAAAGAGACAGTCAAAGACACACATGCGTGTGACAAGTATACTTAAACACCACAGCTGTGTTCACAGTACATTCCGTGGCTGCAAACGCCAAGGACATCAAACTGATGCAACAATGAAATAAAAGGAGAGAGGAATCGCCACGTATGGGATCGCTCTGACTTCACACAGAACTTTACTTTCTAGAAGTAATTAAGCAACTCTACATGGATGGTCCTGTTGTGGGTCCGGGTACCCTTCCTTCTGGCTCAAAATTATCAACATTTTCTTTAACAGTTAGAAATAAAAGCCTTAACTGCACCTTGCTCTGCTTGGTGAATGCTTTGGATGACCCTACGGACCCCTGTGATGGCAGGCTCAGCCAGGTGGGGCTGTGGGAGGATGGCCCTCGGAGTTGGGCCTGACGGTGACCCTAGGTCGCTGGAGTGTGCTGGGAAGCTCACCTTGCTGGAACACAATTCCAGACACTCGCAACAAGGAGGAGAGGTTGGTTTGGTTCATGGTTTCTTTTTCTTTTCTTTTTTTTTTTGGTACCGGGGATCAAACTTGGGACCTTGCACTTGCGAGGCAGGCAGTGGCGCCACTGAGCTCAATCCCTGCCCTGGTTAGTGGTTTCGGGGCTGCCGTCCTTGTGGTCTGGGTCCAAGCAGAGACATCTTGGGTGGGGAGGGCACGGCAGAGCAAAGTTGCTCGGTGCAGGGTGGTGGGAAGCAGAGAGCAGGGAAGAGAGCCAGCGGGAGATAGGCCGGGAAGCCTGCCCCGGGGACACCTGCTCCCGGGCCCCATGTGCATGAAGCCATAAAGAGCGCAGTGCCCCGCGACCGCCCTCCTCTCCAGGAGTCTCCCAACCCAGTCAGGCCGACGAGTAAACTCAGGAGTCCAGGGGGTTTGCCCCACACACACACCCTGGACCCCTGATTCTCCAGGCAGGGTGGTCACAAAAGCCTGAGCCTGGCCCAGCCGGCTCTCTCTGCACCTCTCTGTGAGCCCAGACGCTGCAGCACCTGCCAATCACCAGCGCAGTCCTCAGAAGAAGCAAACCCTCAAAATCATGAGTGAAATGAAACTTCTCTCTACGGACTTGGCTGAGGCTTTTTGTTATACCAGTGTGCGGCTGGCTGGTATACGCGGGTTTTGACTTTTGGTTTTCTCTTTCCCTTCATCCATTTTCCTGTTGAGGCATGCTGGCCCCTATGTACAGCTAATCTCGCGTCCCTCTGAACTTCTGCACACCAGTGTCTATTTATACACAGTGGATGAGCTATCTGTGGGCAGAAATCTCATCTCATTTGCTTTACATTTCCGAGAGCTGGGTCAGCACACACTTGTGAATAAATAAATGGAGGATCAACAGATTGGAAATCCCAGGAGTGCCAGATGTTTGGTTCTAGACATTCTTCTTTAGCTTAAAAGTTGATTTGTTTGGTTAAAATGAAGTCCATTATTCTTTACTGTGTGTGGCCCCTTGGTAATGCTTCTGGAAGGATACGATCTCACAATGATCCCTTAAATGTAAAGTTAGGGTGCAGCCTACATCTGAAAAGCACTACCAAATAAAATAAAAGATGCTTTGATAGGTTTCTCTTCTCACACTGGGAGAGAGGAGGAGGCGATGGAAAATATGGACATTATATTTTTAAGAGTGAGTGGAATTGAGATAAACTAATAAAGCAAGGCAATATGTGTTTGAGTGTTGCTTCCCACTTCTGAAATAAATTTCATTCTTACATTCCAGGCATTAAAACTGTAACAAACTGAAATTGATTCCACCTGAACAAAACAAAACAGTATAAGTAGTTCTTCTACCCAAAAAATGTTTAAATTCATTTCTCACCTTCACTTTTATTAATGTTCTTATAAAATAGATTCTCAACCTTGGAGCATATTGATGTTTAATTTGCTTTAGAAACTTGAGTATAAATATTTAAACAGCAAAGAAAAGAGAGGGGTCAGGAATTTGGAAGTGTGGTATTACAGGCTTAGTTTTACCATGGAGGACAAAATGAAACTTTTCTTGCTGCAGCATTTCATACTAGTTAACCATAAAATAAAACTGACAGGTGGCCAACACTGGAAAAATCCCATACAAAATAGGTCATGGTCCTCAGCCCCCAGTGATGTCTCTTGATAACAATATTTCTGAGCATTCAATTGGACTAAACTCTGCTTTGGAATGTCAGCTTGGCCTGGCAGGGGAGCCTGACACAGACAGGTGAAGCTCAGTGAGACTGGCCACAGAGGAACAAACCACAAGGACCTCGTCATTGCGCCAAATGCGTAACTACCGATTCTTCACTGGAAGCCCTAACTCCATTGGATCCTGAGCAGTTTCCCAGGCTGGATGGGGGCGTTAACAGATCCGGGGTAATGAGTTCCCCATTAGACCCCCAGATAATGTAAAAGCACCCACTGCTCATTTGCTCACTCGTCACCTGCCCTGTCACACACTGTCCAATACTGGGGCCTTTGTGAGCCAATCCTGCCCTGCCCTGCCCTTCACAAGCTTTTCTTTCTTGAACCAGACCTGCACTTTTGCTGGCAGAAGGACTTCCGTTAACCTATTGGCAGGGAGAGGCTATCGGTTTGAGAAAGGAAAGATCAATTAATCAATAATTCCAAGCATCTGTTAGATCCTAGCCTATGTGTAAAGCCGTGTTGAGGGAGAAAAATACAAGTTGTAGATATCATCCCTGCCTTCCAGGAGCTTATAACACAATGGAGGAGAAATGAAATGAAGAGCAAGCTCAGGGCTGGACTCTGTGATAAGCAGGTAAGGGTTAAGCCCATGGAGAAGAGTAACAGTCAAGCTACTAGGCAAATGATTTCCAGTAGAAAGGGATCCCTGCAATTCTTCGTCCTTCCATTTCCCTGTATTATGCAACACCTCAGATGTTTGTTGCAGAGACTTCTTGGTGTTTTCACTTCCAATTACCACTTTTATTTCTTATATTCGGAAGTCTGAGTGTCTTGGAACAAAAGAAACTTATGTTTGATTAATTCATTACTAACAGTCTATGGTTTTATCATTTAACTTTTTTCTTTATAATTTTAATTCATAAATTCTCAATAAGATATCATCTTTATTCAACAAAGAGAAGCAAATGTTGAGTAAGTCATAGGAAAAACAGGAACAGCCCAAGTCCGCCTCAGCAGTTAACTGTGGACAGTGCCTCTCAGCTGACACCAGAAACTAATGAAAAATATCATCTAATCTGACAGGGGCCAGGATGGATTCAAATTGGCTGAAGACATATTATACTCATTCTGAAATGTGAAAAAGGAAATTCATTCCATAGAGAGAGAAAGGCTATCACACCTTATAAATCCTCTTTCTGGAGCCTAAAAGGAAGTGTGAATCAAGTTTGATTTATAATATCGGAATGTCCACGCAGCTCTTTACGGTGATGCCTGAGGGAGGCTACGGCACTGCCTCTAAGCATATTTTGACCTGATGGAGACATAGTTACCGGAGCACAAAAACGCAGAGCATTATTTCCATCAGAAGTTGATATGTCCTCGAGGGACTCTAGGGTTCCAGGGACATCCTGGAATACAGCCAAATGTGTCAGTCCACGGTGCTGGTGTGAGTGCCTGAGTGTGTGTGTGTGTGTGTGTGTGTGTGCGCGCACAGAGATATGTGTGTGTGTTCGTAAGCTTTTCATCGGTCTGAAATTCCTCTGACAGCAATTTATCAATGACAGGGAGTGAAAGTTAATGATTCTTTATAAATTGTGTGAAACCACTAAAGAAAATAAACTGCTCAGCATTGTCACACGTACATGACAGATGCTAGGATAACCTCACCATATCAGTGACCTCATGTGGTGACTACTAAGAAAGTAATCAAGGGATTTAGAGTTACTGCCATTGCATTCACCCTTAGTAGCATATTATTTGGATCCTCCAAGGTGGAAAAGTGCTGGAATCCTCCCATGAATTTCTGCTGTATTTCAAGGGGAGGATGAGAGATTTCTGCACAAATTTGAAGCATGGAGATATTTTGAGAGAATAACTATGTCAAAGTACTAGAGAAAGTGGTTCCACAGTCTGGTTTCTGTGGAACCAGTGAACTGACAGCAAGACCCAACAAAATAGTCTTAGACCATAACAATTTCCCAAAGCAATAGAAGATTCTCCTTGGGGCAAAATAGACAAAGATATCTGGGAAGGAAGATAGACAGGCAACATTTGCTGACAAGAGACAGAGCCCAAGTTAGTACTAGAAGCTGTAGTTCAAGCTTGAAAACTGGGATTGGTATGAACTAAGTCTTTTGAGATGAATTCATGTTAAGAAAGACCCCAAGGAGTGGGATATACAGTTAAGTTCTTCGCTCCTCTGACAATTCCTGAGCCCCAGTAAGTGTGACACAGAAATGTTCGTGCGTGCAACATCCCCCTCCACCATGAAACAGTCAGAACCCGAACATCTGTGACCACACAGGCACCAAACCCTGTGAGCAAAATACTGGAGGAACAAAGAGGCTCTGAGAAACCATATTCTTCTACTCACTCATACGTAGATGTATCCTATTCCTCCCAAAGTGAAGTCGGGAACGAAAACGGTGGTGGCTGGAAGGGGGTCTTTAAAGAGATTGCCTGCCCAGTGGAGATGAAAAGCACAGGCCCAGCCCACTTATAGTCCCGCCCATGCAGGAAGACCAACCCCAGGGCGGTGAGCGGCTTCTCAGAGAAAGAGGACACGGGCTATGGTTTCTGCTTACCTTTTCAATCTCTTTTGAGTCCTCTCAGAGAGCTGAATCACCCACCTACCTGAGCCATACGCAAGACTTCTCCAGAGCAGCAGAGTTCTGCCAGGCAACTCGATGGAAGGAGTAGCTCTTTCCAAGGTGGACTCAGGCCTGAGCTGAATCTGCTGCCCCAGTGGAGTCTGGAGCGGTCCCCCCGCCTTCCTTCCAAGCAGGAGCCTTGGGAGCAACGCCAAAAGAGACCTGGATTGCGCTGGTTTTCCCAGAACTCCAGTTTTATCCCCGAAATTACTGTGTGTCCGGAAGCCTCTGTCTCAGAGTGGTTGGCTGCCACACCTCGGTAGGGGCTCGTACAGTACCGAGTTCAAGTTTAGAGCTTGGACGACCCCTCACCTATGACTGAAGAGGTTAATTTGTGAAATGACACTGAAGGAGAATGCAAACCTACAGAGCAGGCAATCAGCCAGCAGAAAGAGCTGCTATAAAGGATAAAGACCAAGGGCACTGTTTTCAGATTTGGGAATGGTGGAAGGTAAGCCTTGCCCGCATCACACCCGCAATCTCGGGGCTTCGCTGTCAGTTGCCTGTGCTGCAGCAGGAGTCATGAGAGGCAGGAATGCGAAGCTGCCTGAGGGGAGCCGGCTGCATGAACCCCCACCCAGCTTCAAGGGGGCAGCTGACTGCCAGTGCTGGCCGTGATTTTTCACTGTGAAGTGGAAGAAGGGCATAAAATGAGTCCGTCTTGGGGAGGACAAAGCCCAAAGAGAGGGCAGCAAGGGAAGAGCACTGCCCGTGGGGTATTACCGGAATCTGGGTCGGCTCAGGCAGGCGACTGCTCAATTCTAGCCAAGGGTCAGTGAGAGCCTCGGGCGGCATCGGCACTGTTTGCCTTGGAGGTGATGAGGGCTGGGGTGGGCATCTGGGCGGACGTGTGCTGCCCGCCTTGTCCTGCGAGGAGGGACTTGCCGACCTGCTGCCCAGCTGCTGGGAACGGCCAGCCGCCAGCTGCTCCTTGCTGCAGAGATGTGCAGGAGCACACTTTCCCGGGCCGCCTTGGTCCAGTGAGGGAGAAGGCGGCCCTATAACCGGCACCCTGAGCCCACACACCCCACCTGGCTGGCAAGAATCCCCCGGAGCCTCCCGCAGGCATCCTGGCTCTGCAGGATCTGCACCGTGCTCCAGCATTGCTCTCTGTCGAAGCCTTCTTCCCCGCATGGTTGTGTTGTGCATTAGGCATTGTGTACACCTAACTGCAGCTGCTTGTGTAGACCCCAACCTGAGACAGGAGGGATCTCCAGCAGAGAATGGGATACATTCGTATGGAGCTGGAGGACAGACATTTCCATGTGGAGATGCCAATTTGGAAAGGATCACCATGCACACGCCCAGTGAAATACCAATAATCCACAGTGGGTGAGAACAGTGAGGGTCAGAACAGCAGTTACAGATAATAAGAGAGAGCCCAAGAAAATGCCAGCATGTAAGGGAGGAAAGGAGAATCTATGATACAGCAGAGCATCTCGGAAAGATAGGATGGAAAATGCCCACCCCATTCTGCAACTTAAACAACGTGGTGCCCCTGAGGAAGGCAGGGGAGGAGGTGAAGACTCCAAGGTGGAATTGTGAGCTGGGGACCCAGAAGTGGAGACAGCAAGGCCAACCTGTGCAGGCAAGGGCTTTGGGTGGAGTGAAGAAGCTGTTACAGCAGCAAGGACAGATAACAGGAAGAGCGGAGAGGAGAAGGAAGTAACAGCAAAAGTAGACACATCAGGAAGCAGAGAATGAAGGCAGCAACAGGAGAGCAAGTGGCGGTCACTGCCCAAAGGAGCATACAAGGAGGAAAAGAGCAGACTGCCAGCTGTGACGTCCAGAAGAACAAATACATTCAGGAAGGGAGGCACAAGCCTCAGAGCTCCTCAAGGGACAGCCGCGGCTCCACACTAGGGAGCGGGCCCCGAGAGGCTTCCTTTGTCTTCCCAAGAGGAGAAAAACACCCCAAGCTGTTAAAACTGCAGCCACCACAGTATGAACACCCTCCCGAGGCTCCTCCCCGCAGCCCAGGGTGAGGACAGAGGCAGTGCCTCCTGAGCAGGTTCTGCAGGTCCCAGCCGCAACAGGCTCAGCGCCTCCTCCTCTATTCTTCTCACTTTCTGTTCTCATTCCCTTTTGTTATTTTTATTTTTTTGCTTACAGAAATTGTTTTATTTTTACATAGCTATCCATAGATTACTAAACAGTTTAAAGTTTTGATGCATGTAGACCAATTTGACCTAACATTTTGGGCTGATCAAATCACGTGATCACTTGTATAAAACTTCGAAATGACCAATTTCTTTAGATGTGGAAACATCATCCAGGTAAAAGGTTGTAAAACACCATCTGCTGTAATTTAGTATAGGACAAATGGTGCAAATGGAGACATACTTTAAGGTCTTAAGGTGAATTTTTTTCTTTATCAGTTTCTCCAGTTATAAAACGGTAATCAATTACGTATTTCTTCAAAAATTGAATTTTTAATAAATGCTGCTAAGGATTGGGAAAAAGGAACTCACACACTGGAAATGTACATTGATACAGTTCTTAGTAAGAACAGCACAGAGCTTCCTCTACAAACTAAAAATAGAGTCGGCACTTGATGCAGCTACCCTATTCCTATCAGAGGGAGATGAGATCAGCACACCAAACAGACATTCACACCCATGTTTATTGCAGTGCTATTCAGGGGCAAAGATGTGGAAACAGCTTAAGTAGCCATCAGTAAATGAAGGGCTAAAGAAAATGAAGTATACATGCACCAGGGAATACTATTCAGTGATAGAAAAGCAAAATTCTGCCATTGGTGGCAAAAAGAAAAGACCTGGAGGGCATGATGTTAAGTGAACTAAGGGAGTCACCGGAAGTTAGTTCCACATGAAGAGCTGAAACCATTGACATGAAAGGAGAATGGTAGTAGAGCCTGTAAGGGAAGGTGGAAAGGGGTATTGGACTTGATCAGTGCGTGCCAAATGCATGTACAGAAATATTGCACTGCACCTCATCAGTACATACAATTAATAAAAATTAGATTCTCCTTGGAGATTTCCTTATACCTTTCTGCTGCTGCACTAAAATAACTGAAATTGTTAACATCCTAGCATTCAAACATGTCCCCCATCTTTCCAATTCCCTGGTTATTCGACCAAAGCCCAGTCTGAGTACTGTTGTAGCAGGAATTTTCAGAAGGAACTAAGGTGACTGATTAGCTGGGTATAAAACAGGAAAACTAGGTGGGATCATGCAGTGGCCCGAGGCAGTCCCCCTCAGCAGCAGCTCCTCAAAGTGTAAAGAAGCGGAAGGCGGCAGAGACGTGCAGAAGGTTGCTGGGAGATGATGTGTGAGAAGAACCGGACCCACTGCCCCTGGATCTGGAGGCAAAAGGCCACATATGTAATGAAATGGGGTCTCTGTCTGCTGAGAGGGACCCCATCTGACAGCCTGCAAGGAGGTTGCAGCCTTCACTCTGCAATCAGAGGAACTGAACTCTGACAACCGACAGAGCTGCTCTGGAAGCAGGGTCTCCCCCGACTGCCTCCAGAGCCCAGGGGGCCACACTGCACTAGAACCCATGGAAAAGAAGATAATAAATAAATAGGTGGTCTTAAACTGCTAGCTTTGTGGTAATTTGTGACAGTGATAACAGAAAATATAGCTAATATCTAATTAAATAACATTTGAGTGTTTACTCCCCATTTCTGGCCCAATGCAGGTGGAGTCTCCCTCCTGTAATTATAGATTTCAGCCTGCAATTTGTCTAGACTTTATTGCCAAAGCATTTAAATTGATAACTGTTGGTTCTATGCTCATAACAAGGAAATACCACCTATGCTATGTGAAACAATGTTACCATTACTGATAATACCAGTATTCCAAGAGTATGGTCTACAAATTGAAAACATTGTCAAATGGCAAATTGTAGCTAACAATTAAATGCACTCCACCTTAATATGCATGAGCTTAATTATGGGTTTATCAAGTACATCTGACATGGTTAAAAATCTCCTGGAATCTGCTAGAATAATCCAATTTACATAGAGCTAAAGCACAATGCGTAACTTGTAAAAAGGGCAGAACTTGATACTGAGAGTAAACAGTTATCACTGAAGCAAACTTTTCTTTCAAGGTTTTGAACACCTAAAAACCACTAAGTTCTGTTGGCAACAGAAGTGAAAACATTTGGCAGGAACACATTGGCATGAAGTGTCACAGCTGGCACAGATGTGTGTAACACTTACATTCTGAATCCACTGAGACTGTGCTGCAGTTCCTAAATTAATACCTGAATCGACTCTTCGTTTTTGTTCATCTTCTTATTCTGATTCTAAATCCAGATGGCTCCTAAGCATTATAAAACATGGTTCATTAATGACCTAAAGGCCACTGGGGAGGAAAATGCCTGTGTTATTTATTAGCCACCTCACAAGGAAAGAACAAATGACTCCATCTACTTGGAGTTAATTGACTATCTGCTCTGCTATCCTGTCTTTAAAAATAGCTCGCTTTGAGTTGATTGGCAAATAATTACCATGATTACTCCATAAATGTCATCATTCTACATTTTCTCATATTTTTTGTGTTTTATTCTAATATAATCACTTGGCTATGCTTCATCCTCTCAGAGACTGAAAAGCCGTGGCCAGTTGTTATTTTTCCAGCATACCTAACTCTTTAGCTTCAAGTAAGTGTTAGTTATTCCAACAAGAGCGCCTAATGACAAGACTACGTTCAACTGCAAATTGACGGTATCTTCTTTGAGTTGTCAGAAAATATCTAAGGTGGTTCTTTCATTTGTTGAACCCAGATAGACACCTGATTAGAACAGGCACTCCTAACGCACGTCAGACAGCTGCCTGGAGCACACAGGCACTATTATAAGAAATTACGTCCCATTTGGATATGATGGGAATGTTTTAGCGAAGGGCAATGAGAATATAATGAGAGCTGACAAGGGCAAGATTCAATCATTACAGTACCCGATTTCTCGACTGTGCATTAAATAAGAACATGCTGCCACTACAACCAATCTGAAAGGTAGAAAAAAACCAGCTTGCCCCTTCTCGGCTCTAACCCAGGAAGTGAGGACCCTGGGACAGGATGGGTCCGGTTCCCATCTGGATTGGAGCCTGTGTCTAACCATTCCTACGAGCTGCATGGGTGATAGTCACAGCGCTCAATCCCTCTGGGCCTCGGTTTTGAGTCCTATACTTTAGAAAACGTGTCTCGAAAACACCTCGAGGGCTACAACACATGATATAACATCCGCACCGCATCATACCATGGACAAAGTATTTGTCAGCACCCCAGTCGCTGGGTTCATCGTGCATCCGTGAGCGGGAGGTCCCAGGACCCCATCACCCCACAGACGTGGGGCTCGTTGGGATGCTCCGTGCTGATCAGCCCTGCCCTCGCTCCCTCGGCCTCCGACGGCAGGGCCCCGCTGTCTCTGACCCACTGTGGCAGCTGCCCGTGCGAGTCTCCCACTGGGTAACGTGCGCTCATTTTCAAGCTGCGAATCTGGGGACACAGTTCTTAGCCCAGCCACGAGGATGCCAGCAACTTCAGGACCGCAGATTTTGTGCGCAGCGCCAGGGTTGTTCCTCCCAGAATCCTGCCCCCCTTCACGCTGCTTCCCGAGGACGTAAGCCGGGGCTCCCAGCCTTGCGTTTCCTCAGCATCTCATACATGGGTCCAGGTTAGGCATTCGCATGAACCAGGCCCCTTTCCTGGACTTTTAGACTCTGGTCCACTTGCCCCCACGCGCAGGGGAGGAGTGGACTGTCTCGCCTTCCGGGGATTCCTCTGGTCTATCTTCTCCTTTCTCTCGGCTTTGCTGGGTTTTTTTTTAAATTTTAACCTCAACAACATTCAAACGGGACACACTGTTTCAATTTCCGGTCTCTAAAAGCCACTGTTCACGTAATTAACAGGTGTAACCGAAGAATTTAAAAATTCTTCAATAAATTCTCTTTACCTTTATTATACAGTCCAAGCATTATGCAGTGTATAAGAGCTGCATGCTATACCTCCACCTCCTCTCTCATACCTCTTGGAATATTCTGTTTTTCCTACCATACTAAACCATTTCAGTATCCCAAACATGAGAGCTTGAAGTTATGAGACAAGACAATGTGTAGTTTCTTGTTACAGTAGTAGGCCTTAAGGGCAAGAAATCTCTCTCTCTTCTCTCTCTCTCTCTCTCTCTCTCTCTCTCTCTCTCTCTCTCTCTCTCTCTCAGCTTAATATCCATGGTGCCTGGGAACATGAAGAATTTACAGTACATAAATGAGATAATGGGATATATGAATGGAAGACAGTTAGCAAAGTACTGTCTAGGCATGTGGCCTGATTCTTCATTTTTGTTTTTGTTTTTGTTTTTTGAGGGGAGAGGTATTGTCTTGGCTGCATATAAAATACATAATAAACTTGATATATATGAGTAACAAAGCTTCCTTTATTTTTATATTTTATTCGAACATTTTAAAAGGGGGAATACAATGGTGGGATGCAGTTTGGATGTACCTGGCTGAAAACAAAAGGACCGTGGTCTTTAGGAGCTTACTGCTTCGGAGGTCAGGAAATAATATTCACAGAAAATTGTTATAAAAATGCACAGTGATAAGTTGCAAAGAATAGGAGGAGCACATAAAAGATCAAAAGCATGAGAAGGAAACAAATGGGACTTCTTCTCTCTTCTGAAGGATGAGCAGGTGAGAGCAGAGAAGGCTGGAGAGAGACACAATACCTAAGCCCATCCTGGAAGGATTGGAGACCCTAAACAGGAGCAGGTTCCCCAGTGTGTCCTGCTGCTGCCCATCCTCCCCCACTGGGGTTCTGCTTGATGAGTAATTAAATTACTGAATTCTTAAGAGAAGTAAAAGGCACAGTGGATTGGCTCACACTGGGGAGCCCGCTAAACATTATGCTGCAGAATGTGAGCACCTTCAGATGAGCAGTTAAAATAGCTGTGTGGTTCCTTCCGGGAAATATGTCGGTTTCCTTGAAGGAACACATGAAAGACATGGGGGAATGTATAGTTTCACAATAGTCAAAGACACACTTTGTCCCTGGAGATTCATCCACGTTGCTTGTTCTGACAGATGGGGGCTGCTTCAGGTGTCTCCTCCCCACAGAGACCCCCTTGGGGACCATTATTCAGCTCAATCAGACCCTAGGGGTTCTATCCCAGTAAGATGTCTTTGACTTTCATACACATCTTATTCTTAATACATTAACATCAAAAACACTGTCAAGCTTTGTCTGGGATTTCAAAGGTCTAAACAGTTGCATAGGAAAACAGAGAAATATTTGCATTCTCCCTCCAATCTCACCAGTCCCCTCCTCTGATGATGAACTCAGCCATCCTCTCAAACAACACTGCCATTCCCTCGACCTGAATTTGATTCTTCTTCAGTTTTCCAGCTACATGTCTCAGATGAGCCTGCTGTGATTAAAACTTAATGTTGTTTTATTCATGTCTTCTTTCTCTTTAATCAGTCTGCTACATTTTGACACTGACTAGGTGAATAAGAAGCAGCATTAATGATATTTCCTAGGTTGTCAAGCATTCTACATGCAAAATGAATTCCAGCTTGCAAATCTAAGAAGAAATACAAAAGGGAGAATGAAGCTTTTTAAATTCATGTTCTGCTAGCTCCAAGAAAGTTAAGACATATTTCCAGAAAGCTCAAAATACTTTTTCAATACCCTTCACTTAGGCCTGTGAATGACAGGTACAGGACACAAATCCAGACTGAGAGAAAACAAAGCTATTTCAGTATTTGTCTGTTGTTTATCTGTAAAGAAACACCACCACCCAGCCAGACCTGAAGCTGAAAGTCTTGTAAGTTAGGCTGTAGTAACTCACTAATGCTAAGAGTTTGGGTTATAAAGGGCATTTTGATCTGTAATAATGCGTTGTTTTTTATCTTGCATTTTTAAATATAGAGATGCTAAAAATTACAAGTACAACATGAAAAAGACAGGTGTGAATCGGAAACAGTTCAAGAAAAAAAATACCAACTGGAGCTCTAAGCAAGCTTCCGGTCACTTCTGTGTCTATTTCAAGCTTGTGTCCCAGCTTGGCCGGCCTCACTCACCTGGGCAGCACTCTGAAGAGCCTGCAGTCCCTGCCAGGTCACTGAGTGTGAGAAGAGCTCCAGTGTGAAGCCTGTCGCTCAATTAAATATTTATGTATTCAGTTACTTGTGTGATGGGTTTAATTAAACTTTGCTGAATAGCTAGGTTTAGTAACATTGAGGGAAGTTATTAAAAGTGTATCACTCCCCAGAAATGCCATATAAAGACTTCACGTATATTCAAGTCAAAGTGTTCCTGATAACATGATTCACTAATGGTACACACAGATGTTTTAACTGCTTTCCAAACTACCACTATTAAAGTTAAGCAATTATATAAGCTTCCTTGATATATAAATTTAATTTTACATTGTCTTAAGGGAAAATGTTTTACTAAATTAAATTTATTTATAAATAATGATCAAAGAAAAATTATAATTTACATTTCTAAATTTTAACTTACACATTTGTCTCCTAACAGATGTCATCCTAACAGAAGAGTGTATCACTGATATCCAATTTTATTTCATGTTCTTCACAAATAACTAAGTGAACCAGCCTGCTGGAGTCAGAGAGCTCATATGGGACTCTACGGTTTTGGTCCTCTGAATCCCTGAAGGCGATTAGGGTTACACACATCCACTGTACAGACTGAAACATTCATCTTTCCGGTGAACAGTGACCGATAAAGCCGTGGTGACCACGGGTGGTGGAGGAGCAGAGACTGCAAACCCTTTCGGACACCACTGTGAGACTGAGGTTCGGTGCCTTGTGAGAAGCAGGCCTGTCGTCCTTCTCAAATTAACCCCACAGCCCTTTGTCCACAGCTTCACTTCTGTTGTTTCAGTTTCCTGCATTTAGTGGGAAATTCCGGAAATAAGAAATCCATAGATTTTAAACAACTCCTCTTGCACAATGTTGTTTTACAACTGCTCCATTGTATCACTGGTTATTGTGGCTCATCTCTTACTTCACCTAATTGATAAATGAGACTTTATCGCAGACAGTCATGGCCAGGTGGTCTTTGACTTACTGTGGCTTGACTTACAATTTTTCAATATTACAATGGAGTAAAAGCAAAACACATTCAATTTAAAACTCATGCTTTGAATTTTGAGTTTGTCTTTTACTGCAGGCCAGTGACATGCAGGACGAGGCCTCTGCACTGTGCAGGCAGCAGCAGTGAGCCACAGCCCAGCAGCCACGTGACCTTCAGCGTGGACCACGAATGCCCCGTAGCTTGCTGTGCCTGTGGGTGCTCATGTTTGGGAGGCCACAGTAGGCTAAATAAATGTTTGCCTTGCAACACCCTCAATTCACACTGCTAACAGAGCTGTAACCCATAATAAACAGAGGGACGTCTACGTAGGAGGGAAATACAGTGCACGTGGGTTTCAGTGCTGTAGACACTTTCAAGCGTCCACTGAGATTCTAGGGTCATTTCTCCCACAGGTGAGGGGACCCATGCTGTGAAAACTTGGGCAAAGGATCTTTTAAATGACATTTTAATTGCCTAGAACCAAACACTTGTTGGCAGATTATTGGCGTCTCATATTACATTCTCAAAGTCCCATGCTTCAGATCCCATTATCCAAGAACTGTGGAGAATTGCTGTGGCACTTTCTGTTACCTGGCCAGTGGACATGGTCCATGAACTGTGTGGACCAAGGCCTAGGAAGCTGTGCCTTCCCAGGCTCCTGAGCACAGTGTTGTTATCATGGGTCATCATGGCCAGTGTCTCAGTACGTTGTTATTCTTGTTATACGTAGTAGTGACTGCTAAATGCTTTTGATGTGTCAAGCACTGAATAAGCTTGTTTTTATATTTGTTTTGTTTTGACCACAGGACTTCACTGATCCTAATAATACTTTGCAAAATAGGTGTTATTATCTCCACTTTGTAGATGACGAAACCAGACCTTAGAAAGACTATCTAACCTACCCAGCCACATCACCTCTGCACCCTGCTATTTCCATGTTAGTAGTGCTCCAATGTGAGAAGAAATGAGGAGCTTGTGTTTTCATTCTCACTAGCTACACAAAACACAAACACTCGAGATAACCCCCAGTACACTCAGAATGGCCTCCCTTGGCATGCCAAAGCCATCAGCCTGTGCCAGGAATTCATCTCTTGGTGCTCAATAGCATTGCACTCTACACATGCCCAGTTGCTCCAGCAGAATTAATCCAAACCACAGGGATTGATAAGAATGGATTCACGTATATTAGTTTCTCACCACTAAAACACAATACCAGACACCAATACCTCTGAGGAGGACAGATTTGTTTTGGCTCGTGGTTTGTAGAGGTTTCAATCCATAGTTGGCTGGCACCAAGGTAGGGTGGCATGGAATGGAGCATGACAGAGGAGAAACAGTCCATGGCAGCACAGGCAGGAAGCAGAGATTAATCAAGGGAGAGAGGAAATAGACCCTGCAAGCCACACTCCATGGTCCACCTCTTCCAATCAGGCTTCACCTCCCAACATCACATTTAGCTATGAGCTCCTAACTGGCATAACCCACTATGAGGATGAAACCCCTGTAATCCAACCACAGCTCCACCTATGGACACATGAGGCTTTGGATTGGCTGCTATCTAGATACAAACCACAACATCATCTCACGATAAGGTATCATATTGAGTGATTTGGTTATGGCACTTTCCTGAGACCTGCAGATATCAGTTGGAAGGAAGAAAAGAAGTATCAACAATTTAATATCTGTCCCTTGGAATCCAGTACTGCTGCTTTGGAGCCAGTGTTGAGAGTGAAATGTATTCCAGCTCATCTCTCATTCTGGTAGAGCCACTGTCATCCCACAAAAAGCCACACAGCAATCACTTCCCACGTTTGTTTTCACAGGGGCACCCTCTAATTGACATTCTGTCAGCAGCATCGAACTGACTGTGACAGTATCTGTGAGTTTTATAAGAGCAGTCACAGATTTGCTTATGTTTCTAAGAGGACCAGCTTCTACTCTGCTGATAATGTATTTTCTTTTGAAGATGAACAGACAGGCTGCTGGATTCACCCCAGAATCACCCCAACTGACAGCTCCAGCTGGTTTGTCTACAGTGACCGCCTCCAGCAGGTTTCCCATCATGCACATCTTAGGAAAGGCCACGCAATTGCAAGAGGGATGAAGATGAACGTGGAGGGCAGAGGAAATGGACTTCTCAAAAAATAACAAATAGGACTTCAGAGAATACTTTCCAACCTTACTGAAGTATGACTGCCAAATTTAGAATTCTATGTTTTTAAGGTGTAGAACTGGTGTTTTGGTGTAAGTAAGCCTTGTGTACTCATTCTCACAATCAAGCTAACATACCCATTTCCTTACTTGGTTACTTTTTTGTGTGGTGCTGGGAATTGAAGCCAGAACCCTCACACTGAGCTATATTCCAGCCCTATTTAAATTTTTTTCATTTGGAGACAGTCTCACTAAGTCACTAAATTGCCCAGGCTGGACTTGAACTTGTGATCCTCCTGCCTCAACTTCTCAAAGTACATTGTGTGTGTGTGCATGGTGTGTGTAGTAACACAAGATCATTCAGTTTGCAAATTCCAAGTATATAATAATACATTTAATCACTGTTACCACGCTCTACATTACCTCTCCAAAACTCACTGTACAAACCAAGAGTTTGTACAACGTGATGAGCATACATTTCTTCCACCCACCTGTCAGCCCTGGAGGGGCTATTTTCTAAGTCTGACATACGTGACATTACACAAGTAAGTGGTATCATGTAACATTGACATTTCTGTGTCTAGCTTATTTCATTTGTCATAATGTCTTCAAACTTTATTCACATTGCTGCAAATGGCAAGGTTTCCTTCTTTTTTTAAAGGTTGAATGATGTTCAATTGTATACAGATTCCAAAATTTCTTTTGTTTCACTTTTAAATTTTATTTTACTACCCTATTAGTACATGTTTGCAGTACACAATGATTACATGCATCATGGGGAGTTGGGTACGTGCTCATAACACATTATAATGCCTTTTTTCATTCCCTTCTCCTCCTTTCTCTCCCCTTCTCTGTCTCTTGGTCCACTTCCCTTTTGCAAAAGATCTATTGCCATATTTCCTGTTATCTTTTAGCTTGCTCTTTTTTATATTTTGGGTTTCTCATATAAGAGAAACCTTGCAATATTTAAGCTTGTGTTTCAGATTTATTTCAGATAACATTTGGTCTCAAGGTGCATCTGTTTTCCAACAGATGACTAAAGTTTATCCTTCATGGCAGAGTTGTACTTCACTGTATATGAAGAGCACAATTTTTTCTGCATTTATCCATCAGCACTGAGGCTGTTTCCATGTCTTGGCTATTGTAAGTTATGCTCCAGTGAACATTGGAATGCATATATATCTTCAATGAACCAATGTGATTTCCTTTACCCAGAAGTAATATTGCTGGATCATGTTCTAGTTCTAGTTTCCAGTTTCAAATTTTTCAGGAATATTGTGCTTCTTTCCATAATGACTATATCAATTTAAATTCTCATCAATACTATACAAGGGATTTTTTTCTTCCCCAAGTTTGCCAACCAGTCATCTTACCTTTTTTGATAAGAGCTATCCTAGACATTTAAGATGATGCTTACTATGGCTTTGACATGTATTTTCCTGATGATTGTAGATGTTAGAAATGTTTCATACACCTTTTGGCCATTTGTATATCTTCTTTGTAAAAAATATCTATTGAAGTCACTTTGCCAATTATTAATTGGTTTGAGGGGTTTTTTTCCACAAGGTTGAGTTCCTTTCAATTGGATAATTATGTCTACTTACGTTTTAAGTAGCTATTGACAGGAAAGACTTTATGATGTCCATTTTACTTGTTTTCTGACAGGTGTGCAGCTTCTGTGTTCCTTCTCTTGCTATCTTCCTTTGTGAATGGAGTTTTATCGTGGTATGTTTTGATTCTTTTCTCTTTATCTTTTATGTATGTGTTATAGGTTTTTGCTTTGTGATTACAATGAAGCTTATGTAAGAATTTTTATAATATTCTTTTCCTTTCTTTCTTTTCTTTTCTTTGCAGAACTGGGGATCAAACCCAGGATCCTTGCAATGAGCTGCACACCAAGCCCCTTTTCTTTTTGTTTTCCTTTTCTTTTTCATTTTGAGCCAGGGCCTTACTAAGCTAGCAAATTTCCCAGGCTGAGCTTGAACTTGTGATTCCCTTACTTCAGCCCCTCAGAGTACATAGTTACAGTGTGTGTGTGTGTGTGTGTGTGTGTGTGTGTGTGTCTGTGTGTAATAACATTTAAGATCTATTCTTCTTACAGATTCCAGGTATATTAGGCATTGTTATTAACACTGTGACCTTCCTACTTTAGCTTCCCAGCCTACCAGGACTATAGGTGTGTGGGCCACCTTTATAATAAACTTTTTTAATCAAATAAGTACCATATCAGTCAGATTTTCATTGCTAAAAAAAATATCCAGGCCATGAACTTAAAAGATACTCATTTAACCCCAATTTGGAAGGTTCTCATCAATGACCCAGCAGTCCTATTGCATTGCCCTTTGGTGAGGATGCCAGGTGGCAAAGGCAAGGCACATGAGGCAAAGCAAAATCACTCACCTCAAAAACCAGGAGACACCATACCACCACCTGAATGCTGAGGAACAGAGCACCCCCAGTGCCAAGGAGGTGAGCCTTGTGGGTGCTAGCAGTACATCCCCCCTCCCCCATTGAAATGAGAAGACACATAAACAAGTCTCAAACCAGGACTTCCAGATCAGCTAAAGCAACCCCAAAGGGAAAGGAGATGGAACACTCTGATACTCAACCACCTGCACTCCCTGAACTGGCAAAAAAACAGGATCTGGAAGAAAGGAAATCAGAAATAATTTCTCAGATAACAGCATAGATTGTGCCCATAGTGCAAGACATGATTAATAAATCTAGAGAGGACACAGATTTAAAAAACAGAGGAGCTGAGGAACATGATGGAATCTCAACACAGGAAACAAATGGAATCCATAAAACAGATGCAAACAGATTTCCAGGAGATTAAAAACTCCACTGAAAGTTTATGCAGCAGAATGAGCCAATGTCAGGACAGAATTTCAGATATAGAAATAAGATTGCAATTAGTAATGAGGAAAAGAAAAATTTCTTTAAAACACTAAGGGACCATGAGAAATCAATCAAGCAGCTGCTAGACAATGCAAGGAAGAATAACATAAGACTGATTGGAGTCAATGAAGAAACAGGAGAGAGTGCAGATGACATAAAAAAACTGTTCACAGAAGTGATGGCAGAAAACTTCC
>NW_004624848.1:4616692-4630037 GCF_000247695.1 Heterocephalus glaber | reverse complement strand
AGATAATGTGAAATAGGAAGCAAAGGGGCAAAGGGGAAGGGGAAGTGGGAGGGGTAGGAAAAAGGAAAGAAGGGAATGGAATTAATATGAGAAAATTTAAAAATGGAAACAAAGTCTTTGTAAATAGGGAGGAATGGAGGGGCTGAAGGGAGGGCAGGGGAAGGGGGAAAAAATAAGAACCCAGAGAGATTATGTAAAGATGCAAATTTCCAATGATGAATGTCATTATATTGTATTCCTAAAATGTACCCATAAATTTTTTTTCAAAAGACCAGGAGAGTGAGGGGTCTCCAAATCCCAGGGGCCACGTCCTCTGTTTCTCAAAGCCCTTACACAAGTCCCACTTGCCAATACCCCAGTACCCCCTCCTGGAGACTGAGCCTCTGTGAGCCCCTGTGGGACATTCCACATCCAAACTACACCAACTACTTAGCTTCAGTCCTCTAAGAAACCCTTACACCTTTGACTTGCATCCCACATTTTATACTGCTGAGGTCACAACTTACATATCTATATTTTATACCTTCATTACATTAGCAAAATATTTTAGGCATACTTATTTTAGTATTTTTATGTTTTAACCTTTAAGCTGGAGTCAAAAGGATTTATTACAATGTTGGCATATTGTGATTTTGATACAGAATAGCAAAGAAGATACTTATCTTTACCAGAGAATTTTATACTTTTACAAGTTTTTGTGCTACTTGTTGTCATCCTTTGATTTTAGCTTGAGGAACTTCCTTTAGTGTTTCTTATAAGGCAGACCTGGTACTGATGAACTCCTTTAGGTTTTGCTTAGGAAAGTCTTTCTTTCTTCTTTCTGAAAGTCATTTTGCACAGTGATATATTCCTGATTTACATGTTTGTGTTAGGACTTTGCTCATTTTAAACTTTGAAACATGACCTGCAAAGTTTCTACTGAGAAATCCACTGATAGCCTTATCGCGTTTCCCTTGCTTATGATTACTTACTTTTCTCTTGTGCTCTCAATATTCACTCTTAGTCTTTAGCAATTGATAATCGATTATATTTACTAAGGTTATCTTTAAATTTCATCTGTTTGGGACCTTTGAGCTTCATGGATCTGGATACCCATATCTCTCCCCAAATTTGGAAATTTTTTTTTCCTTTCTTTCTTTGTTACTTTCTTTGTAGCACCAGGGATGGAACTCAGGGTGTTGTGCTTGCCAGGCAGGCATGGAACCCCTGAACTACATCCTCGGCCCCCATTATTTCTTAAATAAACTTATTTTTTCACATTTCTCTGTCCATTTTCCTCTGGGACTTCCATAATGAATATATTGGTTTGCTTAATGCTGTTGCCTAATGTGTTGCAAAACTCATAGGTTTCCTTTGATCTTTCTCATTCTTAGTTATTTTAAAATTAATTTTATTGGTACTATTTAGATATACATAATGATCACATTCATCACAGGGAGTGTGTACCTATACATGACACATCTTCATTCTTTGTTCCCAATCCCCTCCCCTCCTTCCACCCTTGTCTCCTTATTTATAAAAGTTTTGTTTCCCTTTTCCTTCTATTGTTTCTTTCCCCTTTCCTTTCTCTCTCCCCTTTATTCCTTTCTCATTTGAACACATTCTGCCTACTCCTATTTCTTTTCTCTGCATATTTCAAAGGTGTTCCTTTGAGTTTGCAGATTCTTTCCTCTGCTCAATTGAATCTGGATTAACTCTCTCAATTGCGTTTTTCACTCCATATTCCTCACTTCCAGCATTTCTGCTTTTTCTGTTTCTTTTTAAAACAATTTTTATATTTTTCCTTATATCATTTATTCTAAGGAGAAGTCCATCCTCGTTTTAATATATGGACAAAAGGTATGCTGGAATTCCAGTCTGGACTGGTTGAACTCTTAGGTCTTTTTTTTCAGTTTTTATTTTTTATTAGTACGCTTTTGCAGTACATATGATTACAATCCTCATAATACATCTCAATGCTTTTTTGTTGAACTTTCAGTTTTGTCCATGTATTATTACTTGATTTCATTTAATTTTCTTGTGTTCTCATGTCTCTTGCTGAAATTCCTTACAATAATTCCTCTGGATTCTTATTCAGGTCACTCACCTATCTCACTTCTTTGAGGTCAGTTACAAATCGTAGTGCCACATGTTTCCTTGCTTGTTTGTTTGTGGTTTCTGTGGCTTTGCATTGGTGTCTGTGTCCTCTTCTGAGCCTTTTACATGATTATGGTGGTGACGGTGGGCAGCGGTAAGCGCGCCAGCCAGGAGTGGCAGGGCACGCCCACCCAGGTGGGTACAGCAGTGTGCACTCCTGGAGAGGCCATGGCTCAGGGTCAGGCTGCAGGGGTCCGAAGCAGTGGCGGCATCGGGCCCTGGGTCCCTGCTCTTCTCATCCTCCCGGAAGGAGAGGCCTAGCTAAAACACCCTTTTGGGTGCTGGGTCAGGCTCCGTGGTAGAAGTGAGGCCACAGGAACTCAGAGCATAGGAAGCCAGAGTCCTGGCCTCAAGGGTGGAAGGGGTCATGCACTGCCTGGGGCCTGCAGGTTGGAGGACTCCTGTGTTGGTGGACTGGCACCTGGGGCACATGCAGGCGGCCTACAGGGCCTAGGCGCAGCCCCTGGGAGGCGGTGTGCACCTCAGGCACAGGTTCGGTAGGATGAGGTTAGGCAGTGAGCGGTGTCGGCAGCTCGCAGGGCCTCCTCACAGCCAGAGCTCAGTCTCCGCACAGAGCACTGGATCAGTGCGGGACCCCTGCAGTCACGGCTGCAAACCGGGCCTGAGAGCAGACAGTGCAGCAGCAGCTCCCGGCCCTCCCTGGGGGCCTCTTGGTGTTCAGCGATGTGCTGCAGACACGGCCAGAGAGGACTCAGGCGGGCAGCTGAGCCTGGGCCGGAGAACGCGGCTCCTTCCAGGAGGGTGTGCGCAAGGCCGCAGGTCCCGCGAGGGGCGTCCCTGTAGAAGGCGTCCAGGGAGAACCGTCCTGTGGGGTCTCCCGCTCCTTCCTCACAGGGCGGAAGCCACCCACGGACGCGCTCCCCACCCGGCTGCCCGGACTGGAAGCGGGCCGCACGTGTCGCCCTGCTTCGTTCTCAGCCCCTCCGCTGCCGAGGACCCGGGTTTCTTTGGCTTCTGGGTTGTATCCGGGACTTCCCGAGAGCTATTTTGTTAGCGGGTCATTGTTCATTCCTTGTTTCTGCTGGTGGTGAGGAAGTTCAACATTGGGACCACTTACTCCACGGTTTTAAGGTATCACGCAGGGTGAAGCAATGTTAAGTTTTCTTAAAAATTAGGTGGAAAGGGAAATATGAGATATGATCGTGGCTGGTGTGAGTTACACCAAACGCAGAGAAGTTAATAATTTCCTTGAAGAGTGCCATTAAGGAGATCCTATGTTTGAAGTGCCTGTCATATAAAGTACTAAGGTGCAATGTACATGTACCAACTCCCCATAGTACATATAATCATCATATACTGAAAAGAAGTGCTAACAAACATTTTTTTAAAACTTAAGTGTCTGTCAAAGGGAGAAAGAATAGTTTAGGATTAAGGGTGCAGTTAATTAACAGAGCCTCAAAATCTTCTGTTCATTTTATTATTGAAAGCCACTACGAATTCTTATGACTGGTTCTTCAAAGAGAATCTATTGGTGCCACAAAAGTGTCACGTGGCTGCCACGTGGCTGAAGTATATTTACAATCACCCGGGTTTCACCCTCCTTTAACTGAAATTTGAAATTTCTTTTCTGTACACAGAGCTGTAAGACCCCAGCCGCCGACTTTCAGTAACACATATATAAAAGGTCAGATGTCAACCTGTCCTTGTCCTTCGACACAACTTGTTCATTAGTCCTCACTATACACACTGCAGTTTCCTACCACTCTGTCTTACCACTAACTTTTTGCTGATCTTCTGACAGTCATGGCATCTCTTTATACAGCCTAAGCGATACCAACATGGGCAACCAAAGAAGCCTTGAAGGACATAAGGCATCACAGGTGACACTGTGAAGGCTGAGGGTGTGCACGTGGGACCCCAGCTGTCTCTGCTGTGGCTTAGTGGTAAAAACTGTGCCGACTGTTTTATGTATTTCAACTTCACAGATTTTTAGGCAACACTTGTATAGTTCCTTATTCTCCCACTTAGTGTTAACTCTGATAACCCTTCAATTACCCTTTCTCAACCTATTTTGTCCTATGAGAGCTGAATTACTTTGAGTTTGGCATTATCTTTTTCTGCAGTAGTTTTCTTCTTTGAAAAATGAGATATTTGAGGTAAGTCTCCTGTGCAAACCCAAAGTTCTATATAAAGAACAATAAAACTATACTTTCTATATTTTCAATGCACTATTTCAAAAAAATGTATGCAGAGGCAAAACCTAAATGAGTCTAAGTTAGGTGATCGGTAATCATGTGCTTCTTAGTCCAATACTTCAGGGTCAAAGTTTGGCTCAGTTTGTCTAACCTGGAGAAGTTATTTTCCTTTAACAAAGGATAAATTTTTTTTTAATTTAGGCTTTGCTGTATAAAACTGCTGTTTTATATCTGAAAAATGTTTAAATTTTTAAAGTTTACATAGATCAACCTAGCAAAGCTATCTTGCTTATTGTACCAAGCCCTTATTTCACTCTTGTGTAATCATTTGGATCAAAATAAGTAAATCTCAGGTAGAATGGAGTGAGAAATATAAGCTTCAATAAAACATCTTTTAAACACTTGATTTTGAAACATTATTCTGTTCCTTTCCCGTGACTTCCCTCTCTTTCCTAAGTGTAGGTGAAGAGGGAAGTACAGGTATCTGCAGCAAATCCCCTCTAAGCCCAAAGGTGGACTCCAAACCCAGCTATTTTAGAATCGGTGGGGAGGAACCCCTCCCTTTGGGGACTTAACACAGCGAAGGAGCATCAGAGAGTTCACGGTTGGATGAAGTGAAGGGGGTTTTACTCAAGAGAAGGGAGATACTAACAAGATGTGGATTCTGCTCCTATTCCCACATAGGAAGTGTTTTTAAATCTGATAAAGAGCTGGTGGTACAGACAACTACGGGGCAAGATTCCCGTGGGGCTCTATGTAGGCTTAAAGGAAATAACTGCATTCAGAAACTTCCAGATGTGCTGTGGGGTCATTTCCACCTCAGGAAGTGAGGGGAGGCTGCTGGGAAGGCGATGACCAGGAGGAGGGCTGACAGCTGCAGGTGGACCAGTCAGGCCTGCAAGTGGAGCTCCAGACTCCGCTAGTCCAGCAAAACCAATGATGTCCACCATGGCTTGAAGGAATACTGGGAGGAAGGCACTTTCCAGTCAATATACCCTAAAAGGGCAGAGAAGGGTCTGATTCGGGGAAATTGACATGGGGCTCAAACTTGTTCTAAACTGCTACTGCTCCAGAAAAAAATACTCTCTTCCCATTTAAAAGCAGTCATGTTTCCACACTACATGTTGGTCTCAATTATACTCATTTTTGTTTTCAGACCCATCATAGTTTGTCCCCAAACGAGTTACACATTCATCAATAGCCTACTAAAGACTTTTTAAATGCCAACTTGATTTAGAATGAAGATCACTACAGAAAATAGGATCCCCAGCACCTTTATTTTGCAAGTAGTCGCCAGCAAGTGATTTCATCCCACAACTGTGGGGAGCAAGTTCGTGCTGCCTCCGTGTCCCCTCATCTTATGGCTGAGATGAGGGATCCCACAATTGGCCACAGTCACAGAACCAGTTGGGGCCAGGCTGCTGCTCTCTGCCTGCCTCATCGGTCCCTGCTCTTTCAAGCCCTGGCCCCTTGGCCCACGAGGCCCCGCTGTCCACTCCAAACCAGCCAGGCCATGGTCAATGAGCGGCCGTAAACCTGGCTTCCTCGCCCCGAAGGAGAAAGGAGTTTCCAGGATTGTCGATTTGTTGTTCACCAGATGATGTGCTGTCAAGGAGGCAGCAGTGGGCTGGGACAAAGGCTCGATCTTGTGCATCCAGATCTGTGCGTGGCTCTGGCCAGGCCTTCCTGTCACAAAGCTCGCGTGTGCAAGACTCCGAGAGCCCGTGTCAGCAGTGTCGGGGAGAAATTCGGGTGTTCTGTGATGTTAGATCGCAAAGAATTATCGAGGTGATTTCCAATTACCACTTTTATTGTTAGTGTGGAAACAATGATTTGGACTCTTTAAAGAATTTCAATTATTGAAGCAACAACTGCCTTCAGAGACTCCTAATCCTGCTCCTCTTTTTTCTTAAGAAATCAGTCTGTCTTATAAAATCCCCAAATAAAACCATTTGCTTCAGGTTGTAGAACAGAGTTTTGCTACTAATACATCAAAAAATATATTGATAAAACCATGCTGAGAAGTAGATAGACTCAGTACCAAACAGAAAGAGGCACAGGCTTGGGCGTTTTCATTCTTACATATGCGTCAAAGTGCTTTTCAGCTTCTACATCAGAGCACTAATAAAAGATGTAAAAATCCTTGCTGTTATGACAGAGCCAGCACTTTATCAAAATACTCCTCAGTGTTTGCCGAGGTGAAAATCCCGATCTTCAAGTCTCTAAACACGATTTTAGATCCTTCCAATTCTTTGCGGATGTGGTTTTCTGTTTATTCATTTGTTATAATCATTAAAAATGCATAGAAAGGTAAAGCCCCTACCTTTAACCCTTACACTGAAACAGACCCCTTTACTGCCACACAGTGTGCAAAGCCTGGTGCCTTGGCCAGACACGGGCAGGGAATATCCACAGACTGCGGCTTGCAGAGTAACAGGACATGAGCTGAGCAGTGCTCCCTACAGGGATTCTAGGGCAAGAAGCAAAGCAAGCGTGTGGGGTGCGGCCTCAGCAGAGCCGCGAAGGGGCCCCTGCTTCCTGTACAGGAGTGCGCAGGAGCATAACTGCCAAGTGAAACCGGCTCCTGATGCTTGGACTCCATTCTCTGTCTGCAAAGGACGCAGTTGGTTTTCTTTCTGTCTCCACAGCCACTCGTCTGGCTCTTGTTTCTTCCCCCGTATTTTTCATGAACAAGGGAATGAGGGTGAACAGGTGCAGCAGTCCCCCTCTCCTCCCCAGTGTCTGCCTGTCCAGGCACAAGGCCCAGGCCTTCCTTACTCTGGTAGCAAATGTGTTACTGCAGCAAGTGCCCTTCCCTGGTGTCTCTGGTGGAGCAACTGTTATCAAGCAAGCACTGTGCCATCACCGAGACAGATAAGCACCTTCCACTGCCCCATTACCTGCAAGTAGGCAGAACGCAGAGGCTGCAGACTGCACAACAGCCCTGCACGGCAATGAACGTCGGGTCACATTGCAGGGGGTGCTGGACTCATCTGTAATTGGACTCACGACCACGCTGCCATAATGGTTTTTCATTTTCCGTCCGATATTTCAGGCCAGATTGCAAAAGAAGTGATGTCTTTCAGTGGCGTATTTCTACCTGACTGAGGCTAGCAGAAATGCTGGGTGCAGTACAGTCAGCACTCAGAGGGCTTTTAATCAAATCAGTAACATTTTTTCTCCTATCCAACTTTACAACTCAAATGATTTTCCCACCCCGCCCATAACCAGCCTCTCTGTGTGAATACAGTTTGAAGTTGTAGGATCAAGCTGCACAGTACTGGGTTCCGTTTTTAGTACAGTCTATGCTAAATTCTTCAGTGTACCAGTTAGAACCAATCTGTAGCAAATACAGTAATCAGACTAGGGAAGCAGATGTACAACCACCCATGTGGTCATATACACATACGTATACATCCCATGGTATATTCGGTACACATGCACCCACGCACATGTATGCCTCCCTCCCCATGTATGCAAACATACCTCTCTTCCTGAGAAAAACAAGCAACTCCAATGCTAATAGGCTGCCATCTACACAAAATTTATGTTTTTTGTTTCACACTCTCAGTCTTTGTATTGGGAGAGAAGAGGTTCAATTCATTATCTTGTATTCAGATTTTATTAACAGGTAACCATAAGTCGTCCTTGGTTTGCCTCATTTTCTTGTGTCCATTTGTGGAACATGACTTCACTTCCATTGTAAAAAGCCAGTTTTCCTTCCCGTCTGTGTTTTTCGTGCTCAGGAGCGGTATCAACCTCCATAGAAGCTCAAATCCAGGAGTCGTCACTGCAGAACAGGGGCGGGGGTGAGGACTGGAACCTTTACATGCAGAGGAATTCTGAGTGTTTGGGGATGCCTGGGGCTCAGTAACACTCTTTACCTTTTTAGAACAAAATACACACAGTATTAATAAAGAAGATTTCCTCTTCTATTAGCAGTTGTGAAAATGTCTTGCATATGCAGTCATAAGCTCTTACAGAAGGGCCCTTCACTGCTGGTAGCTGGACATGGCTTTATGTGGGCTGAGCAGCTGTATTCTTTGTAGTCTTATCTATCAGAAAGTGAGCTTAGGGCTGGGGACTTAGCTCAGAGGTTTCAGTGCTTGCTGTGCAAGCACAAGGACCCAAGTTCGATCCCCGGTACCAAAAAAAAAAAAAGAAAGTGTGCATGACAGCCTGTAGATACTGTAAATTTCCCACCAATCAGTATGTAAGTTGGATATAACCAATAAAACCGAGTTGGCAGTAAGGTGGTCTGTTCTTAGCATTCCACAAAGCCATGCAGACCGCCTTTCCCTTGAACAGGCCATTGACAATGAGCAGTCCAGGGAAAAGAAATCGTGGGGGCCCCTGCTAGGTGACTTTCATCCAGTCTGAGATGCTGGTTTTCCCAGGGAGCTTCCAGACTGAATCAGTCTCCAGGGTTCATTTACATTAATAATACGTAAGATAATCTGATTTGTTCCAGAATACAAGAAGAGCGTGGAATGCTATGGCTTAGAACTAAAATACCCCGCAGTCCTCCCGAGGGCAGAGGTGGGGCTCCTGGAAGGTGGTGGGGTGTCAGGAGCGCCCCGTCCCTCGGTGGATGAGCTCCCTGTGGAGTCCACAGCCCGCCTGCTGCTCAGAGGAGCGGCCTGCCCCTCAGAGATGGGCTCAGCAAGCACCTGGAAGGGGTCTTCTTGCGGCTGGCTCCTCCTCAGGCTCTCTGCTCTCTGGTTGCGTGGCTTGGGCAGCTTTTCTCCTCCCTGCCTTCTACCACTCTCTTTCTGCCTTGGAGCCAGCCTGCTGTGGGCCACACAGAGCCAAAAGAAACCTCTCCTCCTTCAATTTGTGGGTGTTGAGTATTTCGTCCCAGAAATGGAAAAGTGAGTAATACCAAATAGAAAATAGTTTGTGTTTCCCATAAAATCACCCCGATTTTATCCAACACTTCATACATTAAATCTTATCTCAGAGATCAGGCATCTGCATTTCTGGTACCAACAACTCTAGAGAGAAATCTGCAGCTTACAAGGAAATTTAGCAAAATTGGCTAGGGGCATGAGTTTTGAAATAAGATATGGATTTAAATACTAACTCATAGTTTTTTAGCTGTGTGACTCGTCTTTACTTTTAAGCTAGCCTATTAATGACATAGCCAAGCATGGGCCATAATAAACACTCAATTAGTAGTAGCTGATATGATAAAATTCTAATTATCTGATTTAAATACCTCGCAGTCCACATGTCCCTGCAATGCCAACAAAATGCAAAGTAGAGCAGTGAACATCTGAGACACAGTAAAGACTGACCAATGTTACTGGTAAATACAACCCACCAGGTCTTCTTATATTTTATGAACAAGTCTAATAAATTTTATATACAGGAACAGACATTTTTATTGGTCATTATCAGCCCTTTCTTCTTCATCCCTGCCCTCTAATGAATGCTGATCCAGGCCAGAAACTAGACTGAGCACTAGTATACATATTCTATACTAAGCACATTAATATACATAGTATATTAATCCTCACAAGGTGATCAAGCAGGAATTTTTATTTATTTTGCATATGAGGAAATTAAAAGGTATAAGAGAACTAATTGAAATGGCAGTATGGCTTAGTGGTCAGCACATGTCTAGCATGCAGGAGGTGCTGAATTCAATTTGCAGTTCTAAAAAAATCAGAAAGAATGAAACCCCAACTCATTTAGGAATTTACAGCTATTAAGAGAAAGATTAAAACTGAGAGTCTCTCAATCTAGACACCCAAATCTTCACTGTGAAATACACTTTCTCTTGCTGTGTGTTTGCACATCACCGGAGAGCAGAAAGCAATTTAGTGAAGGCACTTCAGACTTTTCTTGCTGAACAGATGATCCCTCTAACTTTTCATTCAGTTTTGAAGTGTTTATTATCAACAGTCCATGACTTCGTCAGTGTTGCTGAATACATACATCACAACAGAAAAGGATGAAATGCTCTGTCTGGCAGGTCTGCATTGTCCATCAGTGACTGGACAGTGGTAACCAGGACACTGTCTATCCTTCAGGGTCAATGTTCTAATCTGCCTGCATCCTGAGGCTGACCAGAGACACACAGCCATGGCCGCAAGCGCCCATCTGAGAGGTCCCGTGTGTGTGTCATTGTGCTCTCCTCACCTGACAAGTCCTACTGGAAGCAGAGGGGCTGCATGGTCTCCCGCACTCCACCTGCCTCGGGGTTCTCATCATCTTCGGCTGAGGAAGGGTGCACGGTGCCCTCCTCCATCTGCCAGTTCTCACCAAAATAGCAAACGACTCTGCTGAGGCTCTTTGTCACCTGTGAAGCAGCAGTGCCTCCTTGCAGGGATCAGAAACACTAGGCTTTCAGATCAGGTAGCTGTCCTTTCTGCCAGGGACAGGCAATCTGTAGCCTTGCTGATTTACCCACCAATTAATCCACTGATTTTACTGAACTATAAAAACAACAGCAATAAAAAGTATACATATCCAATGGAAATATATTCAGAAGTATAAGCCATATATGAAAAAAACATAAATAGAAATGCAATACTGATGTTTGCATTGTCTTACTGTTTATTTTCACATCTTCCAACAAGATGCTTCACAATATGTTGGTGACACATTACAAAAATCCGTGAAAACAATAAAAGAAACTCCTTTCTAAGAGGCACAGCTACAAAAGATATTAGAGCATTTTTATTTGGTATGTATTTGGCTTCCATTCTAGTTCATCAGTTTATGGTTTTCTTTTCAAATTTTGTTGATAAACAAGTGTATCCCAGGCTGAAAGACTCAAATCACCACCACTCATGAATTCTGAAGGCCAAGACAGTTAGAGCTTCAGTTGGATTTACCCCTAAACAAGTAAAAATTAAGCACTACAAAGAAACGAATTCAGCTACAACACAGATTGGAGGGGAAGAAAATGAACACAAAAAATTACAAGAGTCTAGAAGTTAAAAATTTACCCTAGGTAATAGTGAGTAACCATGTGCATTAAGGGTGAAGGTATGGGTTAATGTCTGGCAAACTATTATATGTATTTTTCAGATTTTCTGAAGAAAAACAAGGGTGCATCAAGAATTTCAGAGAGACTTTAATTTCTGAATTATATGTGCAAATTAAAAGACAACAATCACATTTTACAAGAAAAATTTCTCTCTTAGTCTTGGAAGCTGTAGCTCTTAAATGATCTTCAATTTCTAAATATCACAATAAGCAGTCTAAAATGTTTAACCTGAAATATCCCTGGAAGTATTATATATCAATTCAGTTGTGATTATTCATCTTGTGTAGGAAACTATACCTTATATGAAATTAGAAGCTAGATAGATTTTAATTCTCCAATAACAAAGAACTTGTACCAAGTTAATATCTCATAATTATAGAATTTTGGGAAATACTTGGCTTTCATGGAACGTAAGTGATATGAATCCAATACCTACCAATTAGAAAGAAGCCCAGGAGAGTTAAGACACAGTTTATGCCCAATGTAAAGCAGTACCAAAGGAACTGACAACGAAGTCCAGTAATAAAAATGTCTAAAATAAGAATGTTTGGGTAGAGATGATTGGCTGGACTTGTGGCCAGTGGTGGAGCAGAGTAACTTTCACAGTTCCAACTCAGGTAACGGAAGAGATGATGAGAGCATTTTCTAAATCAGTCACACCAGTAGAACAAACAGGAGACTGAACACAGCAGTCTGTTTTGGAGCAGATTCTTCAGTCTGTGTGTCAGGTGAGTGAAGATGCAGAAAGGGCAACTGTAAAGGAACAGAGAGCACAAAAGAGTTCTGTGCTGAGAACATGGGTTGGAAGTCATTGGTCTGGTGCAACGTTTACACACGGACATGGTTACAATCTGAACGAAAAGAAAACAGGATGAGGACAAAGGGAGGATATGACCAAAGTCTGGAGAATGGCAGCATCTAATAAAATGTAAAGAAGGTTAAAAAGAAAGATGAGCAGAAGTGGGAAGAAAAGTAATGGTAGCAGCGTCACAAAAATGACAGAGAGAGCAACAACCTAGACATCAAACAGAACACATTCCCCAGAGAGCCAAAGAAGTGAGCCTCTTGGGCAGCCTTACCACAGCCCCAGAGCACCAAGGAGATGAGCCACGTGGGTGCCACCACCTCCCTCCCCCTGCAGTGGCTGTGCCAAGCCATTACCTGGATCCATACCACAGAGTTGCAGGGGTCATAAAGGACATTGTTCTGTTCTTGAGAAGATAGAGCAGAAGTGAACAACAGAAAGAGGGCCTCTCTGAGGCCCCTTGATGAAAATTAAAGCCCACTTGAAAAGTAAAGAAAATCTCTGCAATAAAGGCACACCAGACCACTGTAGTTGGGGGAGCAGTGGTGTGGACCATGGCAACACGGCTACAAGCAGATCCCAGCCAGGGCTCCGCCCCAACCCCAGAGGCTGGGGCACACCAGCGCAAGCCAAGGGCCCACCAGGAAAGAGCTCCACAGGCACATAAGTAACAGCCAGAGCTTTGCCTCAATACCAACAGTAAGTGCACAAGACCCTAGCCAGAAGCTTACTAACACAACAGGAACTGGGGTGCACAGCCCTCAGCCAAAATCCTCCTAGACAACAGCTACATAAGGGCCCCACCTAGATACCATCCCAAGTGTGCACAGGCCCCACCCAGAAGGCCATCCAGACAACAGGTCAGCTCAGGGATCCAGAAGGCCTCTACTTCTGAACCCAGGAATTAGTGTACTGGTGAGCAGTAGAGAAAAGGCAGCTCTGTGGCTTGCTGAGAATTGAAGACCACTGGGTGAGCAAAAAGTTACCTCAACAAAGGCACAGCAGGCTGCACCTGTTGAACTGAGAAGGCACATAAACAAGGCTCAAAACCAGACTTCCAGATCACCTACAGCAACCCTAAAGGGAAAGGAGATGGAACGCTCTGATACTCAACCACCTGCATTCCCTGAACTGGCAACAAAAGAGGATCTGGAAAAAATGAAATCAGAAATAATTACTCAGATAACAGCAGAGATTGTGCCCATAGTGCAAGACATGATTAATAAATCTAGAGAGGACACAGATTAAAAT
>NW_004624848.1:4558195-4613802 GCF_000247695.1 Heterocephalus glaber | reverse complement strand
CTTTTTTCTGCTTTAAATTTTGTCATAAAATACCATGCACTGGGTGACTTAAACAACAGAATGTATTTAATTCTGGAGGCTGGGAGTCAAGATCAGATGTGGCCATCCTGGGTGATTATGTGACCTCTCCCTGGCTTTCAAAGCTGTCTTCTGGCTGTGTCCTCACCCGCCCTTTCTCCGCGTGCATATCCTGGAGTCTCTTCCTGTCCCCTGCACACTCACTGTTCTGGGCAGAGCCCCTCTCTCATGACGTCACTAACCCTGTGACTGTAAAGACTCTCTCCAAATACAACCAGCGGGGTGCAGAGCGTCAACATATGAGACTTGAGCAGGCACAACTTGGTCCATACTCTATTGAAATGCCTTCTTGTCTCTTTTTTATAAAGCAAACTGAAACTTATTAGCCTGACATAAAGGTCATTGACACAGTGGCCCATCCAACTTCCCACCTGCATGTCCCATCACTGACCATACACCGCCCCCCCCCATTTCATTCCTGTAGACTCCACACTTTCTCCTCCACATGCCTGATGTTTTATGCCTCTGTATCTCGGGGGTTCATAGTGATTCTCCACATGAGAAAATCCTACTCCTCTTTGAAAATCTCCTCCAAATGTCACCTCTTTTCAAATGGCTTTCTTTATGCCTTCTAGTAAAATAAATGCTTCCCTCTTCTGTGTGACATTAACATTTTGTTCCTGTGTCTAAAGCCTTTATCGAGTTCTATTGTAATTACCACCACCAGAATGTGAACTTATCTAAAACAACCTATATCTGATGCATCTTTTATAGATTGTCCTCTACTACTGCTCCAGATCCATACAAGATGGTTATCAAATACAGACAATGAATAAATGAATGGACAAACATAACCATCATTGAGCTGCTACACTTTGCACAGTAAGTTATTTCTCTATACAAACATTATTGAGAAGAAAACACTCTTCCCAAATTTTCATATACTATATCAACTGTATTTAACTTCTCCAAGTAGTCAGTTTATCAACTGCCCACAGTGCAACTATAAAGAAAATGTTTTTAAAGCACTATGAGAGAGATGATAGAAAAATTCAGAAAATAAATGAAACAAAACATGGTCTGAAAATGAAAGAAGTAGCCACATTGCATGCTGGAAAAATCATACAGCTCACCCCATACTCTTTTAGAACCTGCACATGTGTGCTTTAGTTTGTCTTCTGCTATCTGGACAGTGAGCATATAATGTGGTGGACTTTAAACATCAATGGTTTGCCCAGGGGGATGACACCCGAGTGGTCTCCTTGAATTCCTCAGTTCAGGAGCCCAAAACAGTGCTTCATCATCCAGGATAAGAGGTACTAACCTTTCTTTTCTCCATATTTTAAATAGTTATAGAGTCAAATATCTATATAATTTGCTATTAATTAACCATGATCTTCATATCCTTCCAGGAATGGACAGCTCCAATATCTCCATATTTTGAGGTAATCGCTAAAACATTTAACAGTAAAGGAGATATCCAAGGTAGAGGTCCAGTGAGCTGTCTCCCAGCCTCTGGGTGAGAACCAGCATACTCTGGGTCCCGATTTCCAATCACTAGCTGTCAATGGATGCCCCTGAAGCTACATTAACTCTCGGGGCACAGCGGTGCAGTAGCTCTGCATCACCACCTCAGACTACACTGAACCCTTAGCCTCTTTTCCCAATACCCCTGCTGCCTCTTGGTCATTTTAATGACAGAGCACTGAGATTTATTCCGTGGAATTTGTTAAAAACACACAAATAAAGAGCATCAGGACTCTCCACTGTGGACCTTAACACGGGTTCTCTTCAGGCTGTTTTGAACTCCAAGCAAAATACCACATATCAGGCATCAGTATTTTGTTTTTTCTCAAAGCTGAGCAAATTTGTTAATAGTGATTCTCCTTACAGCTTCCAGACTAAATGTAAATTAGATCATTCACTCTCCTGTTCAAAACACTTACGCTGCAGTGAATCCAAACCCCTCATGATCTGAAAGGCAGAGCATACCTTTCTGTCTGTCTGTCTCTTTCTCTCTCTCCCTCTCTCTAACTTTTGCTTACCTTATTCCTCCCTAGGCTCACACCCACAGTTACTCAAGGATGTCAGGCTTAACCCCTGCCTGGAGCCCTTGCATTTGCTGCCCTCCACTGCTTACACAGATATTTTCTACCTCAATTTTTTGCTGCACTCTTTCCTTCATTTAATTCAAGATTTTAATTAAATAGCACTTCCTCAAACCCTCTTGAGTAAACACACTGTCTAACACATGGAGTATACATGCATCTGTAATTCCTGTCATGGCTCTGTGCTTTACTCTCTTACACTAATCATTAGATGCGATCGTATTACATATTCCATGTATCATAGTTATTCACTTGCCTTTTTTCCACTCACCTCAAATTCTGTAGATTTAGGAGGGCAGAGCACAGAATAGTCCTTAGTATGTGGTAGTCATCTTTTAATGTACAGTGAATTAATAAAGGAAGAATTTGTGGTTCAAGATGAACCCATGGAAATTTACCTAATAGTCATACATTAGAGATCTGTACAATGTGCTTTGAAATTTGCTATTTCCCGAAGCAGAGTAAAATACATTACACCCCTCACCAGGAGACGTCGATGCTACTGCTTTAACTAGAGCTTTTGAACTCTGTTTTATTCTGCATCTATATAATCATGAAAAATTGCCACTTGTTCCAGGAAGTTGGTTTCCCTAGCAGAAACTCGGCCCTGGCTCAGCAGAGAGCTCCCAGGGTTGCTGCGGGCAGGTCCTCCCCTGCTGTTCAGCTGGCTGGGAGTCTACCACATGCTGGGGCATCTCACCACTGCTGATGAATGATGGAAATGCCTGTTTCACTGGATGAGCATTCGATTCTTACCCCACCCTAGGTTGTCAGGGCATCGACATATGTGGGAATCCTAAACAGAATCCACCTTTCAAGGCGACAAGAAATTGAGCCTTTAACAATGTACTGATTTTGTTATTCCATTTTCTGTTGATGATTACACCACAAACAAGTAACCTTTTAGAAAGGGGCTCGCTTTGACTCCTGGAGGCCCAAGGACAACGGGCTGCACCTGGTGAGTAGGGTCCTGGCCTGGCTCGGGGTCACATGGTAAGAGTTGGAGAGTGAGCACACCTGCGTCTTCCTCCTTCCTCCTCCCTCTTCTTCCTCTCCTTTCTTCTCATTCTCCCTGTCTTCTTATGAAGAAGTTTTCAATCATGAGGGTTTAGCCTGAGGAGCCTTCAACATCTGAACAAAAGACTCAGGTGAAGTTTCCACTCTCTTCCCGCCTCACAAGAGGATTAAACTCTAGCACCAGTGTCAGAGAGTAAGAATCAGAGCCAAGCCACAGCAGACCTCCCATCTCTCCACCCGGATCTTCACACTGCTCCCCACCAACAGCCACCAGAAGTGCTCTCACACGGGCCTGCTTCTGGGAGGAGGGTGTCGTGCACCACCTCCTGCCTTCCTGCCTCACCTAAGCAGGAGGTTCTCAGGTGCGCTCAGAACAAGCCCAGCGCTCTCTCACCGCAAACTTGATGTAGCACAAATTACAGTGACCAGAACAACCCACACATGCATTTTAGGAAAGTAGGGGAAGAGAGCTAACTAAATCTAAACAAATAGAATAAAATAACCCCCAAGAGAAATTGATGGAATTAAAAACAGCAAAGGATAAAATCAATGAAATCAAATGCTGGCCCCTTGAAAACACCAATAAATATCCAGGTGGACTAAAGAAGATAAGACAGAAGACACAAATTGCCAACATCAGAATGAGAGGAGTTCTGACTACTGGCCCCACGGACAGCAAAGAGATAATAAGGAAATGCTATGAAAGCCTCTTCACCACATTTGATTAATTAAAGGAAATGAGTGAGTTCTACAAAAATGCAATCAGCCAGAACACACTCAAGGATAAATAGGTGAGGTGAACATCCCTAGGTCTATCAACAGAAGGAGTTAACATGTGTACAAAAGGAAATTGCCAGGACCAGACTGTTTCATTCATTTTCTCTACCAAACATCTTAGGAAGAAGCAATACCAATTCTCCATCATTTTACCCAAACATAGAAGAACAAAAACCTCTTAACTCACCTTGCGAGACTTACACTCCTGCTACAGTTCTGACAAATGTCCCCTAAGGCCCCATGTGTCAGAGTCTTCGTCCTCAGCCTGCAGGGTTACTGGGACATGGCAGAAGCTTCTGAGGTTCAAGTACCTGATGGAGTAGAGCGGTGATAGTGGACATTCTTGTCTTGCTCCTGATTTTAGAGGGAGTTTTGAGCTTTTCTCCATTTAATATGACAGTTTTGTCATAAATGGCTTTTATCATATTGAGATAAAGTCCTTTGAGGTTTTTTTTATCATGAATGGATGTTGGATTTTGTCAAAGGCTTTTTCTGCAACTATTGAGATGATCATATAATTGTTGTCCTTGCTTCTGTTTATTTGATGTATTATATTTATTGATTTGCATATGTTGAACCATCCTTGCATCCCTGGGATGAAGTCTACTTGGTCAGAGTGTGTGATCTTTTTTTATGATATTTTGCATTCGGTTTGACAGTCCTCTTGAGAATTTTCACGTCTACATTCATTAAAGATTCTTTAATGCAGATTTCTTTTTCACTTGGGTCCTTGTCTCATTTTGGAATCAGGGTAATGCTAGCTTCCAAGAATGACTTTGGAAGTACTCCTTCCCCCTCAATTTCATTAAAGAATTTGAGGAGTATTGGTGCTGCATCTTCCCTGAAGTTCTTGTGGAATTCAGTGATGAATCTGTCAGGATCTGGGCTCTACTCAGTAAGTTTTTATCACTGCCTCGACATCATTTCCTGTTATTGGATAAGTGAGACTTTTTATATCTTCTTGGTTAAGTTTTGGTAATTGATATATATCAAGAAACCTATCCATTTCTTCTGAATTCTTCAATTTATTGGAGGACAGGCTTTCAAAGTAGTTATTAATAATCTTCTGAATTTCAGCCACATTCATTGTAATTTCCCCTTTTACATTTCTAAAGCATTTATGTGGGGTTTTTCTTTCCTGTTTTTGGTAAGATTGGCTGAGAGTTTGTCTATTCTAAATTTTTCAGAAAACCAACTCTTCAATTTGTTGATATTTTGTATTTGTCTGAGCTAATTTTCACTAATTTCTGCTCTGATCTTTATAATTTCCTTCCTTGTACTCGCTTTGGATTTGGCTTGTTCTTGGTTTTCTAGGACTTTGACGTGCATCATTAAGTTATTTACTTGGACTTGCTCTATTTCTCTGATGTGACCATTAACCGCTATGTACTTCTCTCTTAGGACAGCTTTCAATGTGTTCCATGGTTCTGCTATAATGGACTGGAATTATTGCTTGATTCTATGAAGCATCTAGTTTGTTCTTCAATTTCTTCTGTGATCTAGTCGTTATTCCAGGGTGTATTATATAATCTCCATCATCTGTTTAGTTATATCATCTTTTAGTGCATGCACTGAGCACCTTAGTGATCTCTTTCTCTCATCTTTTATAATTTCATATAATCTGGCTGTTTAGCTTTTTATTCCCTTTTCATCAATGCCCCATGGTTCAGCTTTGGGAAAGCTGGGAGTTTTGGGAGGCATTTTGTCACCTTGTTTTCTCGTGTTTCTATTGTTTTATTTTACTTTTATCCTCATGTTTGTGGGTTGGTTATAGTGCAAAGACTTTGTTGCTAGTATAGAGATCTTTTCCTTACCATTTTCTTTGCAGGGATGCACTCTGGGTGTGGCTAACCATAAGATTTTCCCTCTCCAAAGATCCAACCACCTCCATTAATTGGGGGGGGGGGTAGGTGTATCGCATTGGCCTGGCATCAAATTCTCCAGAATGAACCACAGTATTGTTGATGACACAAAGATAAACTAGATAATGGCATACATTATAAACCCATTAATATCAACAACTATGCCACCCTGGCAACAGCAACAAAATCAGCAGCAATAATAGAGTCAAAGAACCAATAAGTACTACCACTAGACCACACTCAACATAGAAATCAGTAATTATAATATAGACACAAAGCCAAAGCAAATATTGACATACAGTAAACATCTACTAAATGCCAAAACTGTACTATCATTAAGGATAGAAAAGAATTCAACAACAGAAGCATAGAATCAACTAAATCTATAAAGATTAATAAAGCTTAAAAGTAATATTAGTATAGATGGTGGGGTAGGGAGGGGACATGAAAGAATAAAACTTTGAAAAATAAAGAGAAGGAAGAGAAAAAGAACTAAAGAGTGATGGAGTAAAAGAAAATTAATAGAAGTACATAAAAGCAACAGAAAAGAATGAACAAGAAAAAAGAGAGGGAAATAAAGAAAAGAGAGGGGAAAACCCAAACTCCAAAACACCAATGAATAAAAAAATTAGTCCCAAATTTTCTCCCCGTGTTTTTAAATGAGTGAGTGGTTTCTTTCCTGGTCTGCAGATCTGGCCCCGACATGGGCAGCCCCGAGTCGCTGCTTTGCGCTAGTCTTCCATGCTCATGTCCTGGACATGATGCTGAGTCCTGCCCGCCTTTCCTGCTGGGCCTGGTCAGTCACTGGCTTCTGTCCCAGGGCTACAGCCACTCGCAGTGTCCACGGCCCTCTCTGAACTCCAAGTCACAGCTGTCCCCGCCTAGCTTTATGGCCTGTGGGCTTGTGAGGTGCCCCTCTGTCGCCAGACCCTAGCATGTGGGAACCATTCAGGCTGAGATGCATCAGTGCAGATGAGGAGACAGACAGACCACGGAGCTGTGAGTGGGACTAGGTGGCAGGGATGGCATTAGCAGTCCACTGGACTCGATTCCAACACTGTCAGACCCAGGCCTTCCAAACATCACATCCAAACTGGCCCAGCTTCTCAGCTCAAAAACCAGGCCCCAGAGTCTTTCCCAACCTGAACTTGGACTTCCTTGGGTCTTCCCCTAGCTCATGCCCTCTCTGCAACTCTCTTGTGGCTGCCTCCCACCCAGGCACTGTGAAAGCTGACGGGAGAATCCCTAAATGAAGGTATTCTGTAGCTCAGCCTTAAACAATTAGCTCCTCCCCAAAATGGCTCCTGATTAAGCTCTGAGATATGGCAGTGCTGCACTGATTTCTTCTCTGACTCTAGCCTACAAGGTAGAAGGAGTCACTTTCAGAGTAAAACCACACGTTGTTGCAGTTTACCATATCCATGGGCTTTTCAGGGTGGGTAGTTTCTCCCTGGAGCTGCTGGCCCTCTTTGGGCTTACCTCGTGTCAGCAGACAGGAGTCTCCTCCCGGGAGCCAGGGCTCCTTTCCTAACTGCTTCGCTCTTTCTTCTACATTGTGTTCTATCTTACCAGCTTCCCCAGTTTTCCCATTGCTCCCTTCCGATTCCCGAATATCTGCTTCATTGTTTCTTCACCAAGTTTTTTTTTTATCCAGGTGTCTCAATTCCAGGTCCTAGAGAGACTGTATTTTCTACTGGTCTGTATTCTGCCATTTTTAATCCCCCAAGGTAAAGTTCTTAAACTAATAAATATAAGGGAATGTTATATAAGCATATATATGTCATATGTATATCTTATATACCGTGGTTCTCGGTTCACCACCACTTTTGTTTATGAACAATTTGGTGTGCAAAGCACTTGGCAAAATTTTGTTTTTGTTTGCAGACTTTCCATCGGTGATGAACGCAACCATAGCTATCTTTCCAACACAAACATGAATGTGTTCATCTTTTCCAGAATCATGGAACAAATTAAGTTCATGAACTGAGGTACAGTAGTACATAGACGGTAAAAGCTTAGATTGCAAATAACTTGTTCTATGAGTGTTCCACAAGACAAGTAAACATTTTTAACAAGTTTTAACTTATTAATGAGTGATGTCTTCCAATTGATGTCTTGTACTATGAGTACAATACTAAATAATGGAAATGTCACATGATCACAACTGAGCCAATGTTTCTCTCTCTCTCTCTCTCTCTCTCTGAGTGATTGTCTCCCAACAGCAAGAGCTTATGGAGCTCTCATCTGCAGAGGAGGGGAAAAAGGTAGAGGAATCTCTCACTTCACGTGAGATTAGGGAGATGTGTCAAATGTGGGCAACAGTGAAACATTTTGTAGAAAAGCACCACCTGAACAAGGCTGTAGCAGTGCAAGCAATGAATCTGACAAAAATGCAGTGTCAAGTTTCTATGAAATCCTCAAAAGGAGGCAAAAGCAAGAGTCATTGGATAGGTTCCTTGTTGAAGCTGTAGGAAAAGAAAAAGATTCCACTGAGTCAATAGAGAGCAGTGATTCTGTAGTGAGAGTGAAAGTTGCTCTACACAATAACCTTCCTCTCTCTTGTCTCCCTCACACCAGCCAGGAAAGTTTTCAAAGGTAAATAAGAGTTAATTTGTTTATTTTTCTTTATATTTATATTTTGTATTTTCTTTATTATTTTGTATTATATTACAGTATTATGTTATAGTATTATAATCATTTTATATGAATATTTTGGGGTTGTGGAACAAATCATCAGAGTTCTCATTATTTACATGGGGAAATTCACTTTGATATACAAGTGCCTTGGATTACAAGTATATTTCAAGAACCAATTATGCTCAAACCAAGGTCTAACAGTATATATATGACTTAATAGAAAGAGATAAATGTTTTCCATTTAATGTTGAGAACAAGTCAAGTACACTCGGTCCCCATTCCTACACAACACAGTACTGAAAGTCCTAGCTACTTCCAAACAAAAGAAAAACAAGTGAAAATACAGAGAAAGAAAAGGAAGAAATAACACTCTTTTTAAAGATGACATTATTGTCTATATAGATAAATAAAAAGTAATGAAAAGATATTTGCACAATTAGTAGGTATAGCAATGTCACTTGATATAAGTTCAATATTCAATTATCAATTGTTTCCCTTTACACTGGAGAAGAAACAATATTAAATTTCAAAACACCATTTTCAATAGCACTAATAAGATGAATCCTTAAGTATAAAGCTAATCATATGAATGATCTACATACAAAACATTGACAAAGGAAATCAAAGATCTAAATAAGTGCAGAGAGGTTTTATGATCACAGATTGGAAAACTCAACATAGTAAAGATATTAATTCTTCCCAAAGTAGCATACAGATTTAATACAAACTTAAGTAAATTACCAGGAAGTACATCCGTAGATATCAACAAACTATTTCTAACATTTATATATTATAAGATGGAGCACAATACTAAAAAAGAAGAAAATGTTGGAAGACTCATATTATAAAATTTCAAGGTATACTATAATGGTACAGTAATCAACAGCATGGTGTTGGTAGAAGAATAACACCTTGAGTGAATGGAACAGAATAATGAGTTCAGAACTGGAACTAGATAGATAAAGCTAGTAGATATTTCACAAGGGCAAAAAGACAGTGCAATAAAGAAACTAATCTTTTTAATAAATAGTCCCAAAATAATTAAATGTCCACATATATAGGAAGGAAAGAAAGAAGGAAAGAATCATAAAGGAACAAAGGCAGAAAAAGAGAGAACTCATACATTATACACATGTTAATTCAAACTATAACATAGATGTAAATACAAAATGAAAATGTATACTTCTAGATGACATAGTAGATACCCTGGGGGTTGTTGATGAATTACAATTCATAAGTGAAAAGATGTTGAAATTGGTTAAATTTTTTAAGTTGTTCTTCAAATAATATGGTTAAGACAACAAAAAGAGAATTCTTATACTGGAAAAAAAATCCAAATTACTGAGCAGATAAAGTACATTTAACCAAAACATGCAAAATAATAAAAACCTCTTAAAACTGTGCAATATGAAACTTTTTAAATGGGCAAAGAATCTGAACAAACAATTTATCAAAAAAGAATACAGATTGAAAACAGCACTTAAATACATCTGCAACATAATTTCCCATTAGACGAAAGCAAATCAAACAGTAAAATCCCACTGTCCAGTCACTGGAATGTTGAAACCCAAAATGTGACAAGATCAATAACTGGTAAAACCTGGGGCAACGGGAACTCCCATTCCTTACCATGTGAGTGCAAACCATCAGCCACTTTGGAAGGCATTTCAGCAGTTTCTTATAAAGCCAAGCAAAATTTAACCAGCAATCACTTCCAGTTTTCTCCAGCTGTTTTGAAAACTTATGTCCATTCAAAAACATGCACATGAATGTTTATATCAACTTTATCATAATCATCAAAACCTAGAAGCAACCAAAATAGGTGAATGGATAAAGCAACAGTGGCATATCGTAGGGAGGAATGCTCTTCAATGCTACACATGGAGAGGAATCAATCCATGAAAATCATAATTGAATTTGAAAGTGCATGTTGTTAAGTTAAAAATGCCAGTCTGAAACACAGCATACTATATGATTTCATGTCTATGACATTATGGAAAAGGCAAAAATATAGAGAAAGGAAGCAGATCAGTGGCTATCTAGGCATTGGGATGTACAAGAGGTTAATTTAGAGGTGCACAAAGGAGTTTTCTACTGATGTAACTATTTTGTATGACATATAATGATAGACACATGCCACTGTGTATTTGTTCAAAATCAGAGATTTTTCCCACAAGAAGTGAACTATAAAGCGTGCAAACAATCAAAAACCAATCAAGGAGCCCAGTGGTCCCAAGATGGTATACAGACTCTAATAAAAGAATCTAAATGTATCACAGATGCAATACACTGATGAGCATGGAGAAACCATAGGACAATAGAAAAAGGAAACTGTATATAAGCACTGTACCCTAGTCGGTCATTTCTTGTACCTGAAAGCACTGGAGATGTATGCCAGGATGGAACAGGTACATTACTCAATGGGAGACAGTGGAGCTGGATTTCTCCACACTGAGGTAGGAATTTACAGATTTGCAAGGGAAGAAGGACATGAAGCCCCATTTGACAATAGACTAGTGTTGGTGACATCATTGTGAACTCATGTCTATCTAACACAGAAAGGATGTGGAGAAACAGAAACACTGACAGACTGTGTGCACACACAGCGCACTGTGCACAGAGATTTTTCCAAACTCCCTGGCTGACAGGGCTGAGATGCAGTGAACACTCCCAGCACCCAGATCTCGGTTTCTGATTCTTTTCGGCAGTAAAATGAACAAGGGCTATATCTAGGCCTTCAGAGTGGAATATGTGAGAGAATCTGGCACATCAGTCAATGCCAAAACATAAGTAAATGCTATATTTTACAAACCCTCACACACACACAAACAGGGCAGGCAGGTCCAAAGAAGAGTAGAAGCCAACTGAGAAGCTCCTGAGGACCAAGGCTGGAGGAATTCAAGCAACAAACAAGTAACATATTATGGAATTATAATTCAGAGCATAAAATACCCTGAGCTGATATCAATCTAAATAACTGATTAAACAAATACACAGGTGAAAACAGAGAAAACCCTATGTGGAATTCCAAATAATTGATGTAGACACTGCACCTTCAAGAACATGGAGCATAGCTCCCTAATCCTCAAGTATGGACAGTAAATAATGATCTCCTTCTAAAGAATACAAGGATGGGGGCAGAATGAGTGACTACAGTGGAGAAGATTGTCAAACACCACGTCTGGCAGGTGATAAGGTTAAAATCAACAGCAATAAGTCATGATGAAAGTATATATCCTTTCAACAATATTTAATCAAATGATGCTTTATCTGTGAGCTTTCTCCCAAACATACATAGTCCCACTCTTATGCTTTATATCTTGATGACCCCCCCCCCAAAGCTTCATGGGCTCCTGTGTGGAGCTCTGGGGAGGTGATTAGTCATGGGACTGTTATACTCTTCAGTGGCTTAGTCCACTGATGGGTTTTTAGCTAAATGTTATTTGGGTGGTGAAGCCTGGTTGGAGGAGGTGGTCACTGGGGCATGGCCTGAAAGAGTCTGTCTCCCTCCTCCTCCCTTGATCTCTCTGCTTCCCAACTGCCCTGCCATGCACTGTTTCTCCCTTGATACACTCCTCTGCCATGCTGCCCTGACTTGGAGCCAGCTGACTATGGACTGAAATCTCTAAAACTGTGAGCCAAAATAAAAATTTCCTCCTTTAAAATGTGGGTGTTGGGTATTATGTCTTAGCAACATGAAGTAACTAAGACATCCAGTCTACTCAGGAAAAAAGAAAATATTAGAAAACTGAAATTGATTACAATATTCCTCAAAGTTGTCAAGGACATTGAAAATGAGGAAAGTCTGAGAAGTAGTCCATGTATACCTGGGCACTAAATGTTAATGAAGTGTACTAGATTGGATTCTGTCATAACAAACAAACAAAATGAAGAGATTTGAATAAAATATGATTTCAGGCTAATGATAATATGTTAATATTGGGTTCATGAATCATAATAAATCTTTCTTGCTAAGTTAAGGTGCTTGTAACAACTAGGGAAAATGGGTATGAATTATAAGAAGTCTGTGCTGTTTTTATAATTTTTCAATAAATATAATTTTCTAAAATAAAACAAATATTTAAAATACATTACTTCACTGGTATTTTTCAAAGTTAAGCACAAATTAAAATTCAACAGAATATACCTTCAATTTTCTAGAAATTAATTATTTCTTTTCTCATTTCCAAGCTAAATATTATATACAAAACTTAAACCACAGGTTGAAAAAGATTTACTTTGAAAGTCTTTGTAGTTTTAATTAGGAAATTCAGACATGCATATTGTCTTAGTTACTTTTCTTGTTGCTGAGACAAAATACCTGCCACTCACAAATTAAAGGAGGAAAGGTTTATTTCAGCTCACTGTGTGGAGAGGTTTCAGTTCATAGCCAGCTGGCTCCAAGGCAGAGGGGCATTGCAGAGGAAAAATAGTTCATGGCAAAGCAGGAAGAAGCAAGCAACAGCAAACCTGCCTTCCCTCTCTTCCTTTATACTTCATCCAGACTATAAGCCTATTGATTGGTGCCACCCACACCCAAGGTGGGGCTTCCATTATCCATACTCTGAACTATGCTAATCTCAATCAGTGGGCTGACTTAGTACCACACACCCTTAATCCATATTCATGCACCCTAGATCCAGAAGCTCCAAAAAGCCCCACTTATGATGCATGAGGCCTTGGGGGGACATCTAGATCCGAGCCATAACATACGTTTTATTCATTTTAAATTATTATAACAGGGACGTCCCGGGAGGGTGGGGCAGGAAGTCAAAAATCTCATCCTTTGCAGTGATGAAATGTCCTGGTTTGAAAAGTTTTCTGTTTTTATGGTGTACTCTGTTAAATAATGTTCCCCCACAATTCAAGACCACTAAAAACTTCAGAATTTGATCTTATCAGGAAATAGCTTTTGAAAATATAGTTGAATTCAGATGAGGTCACATTCCATTAGGGTGTGCCTTAGCCCAGTGACTTGCGTCCTTATCAGAGGAGAAAACACTGAGATAGACAGAGACAGAAAGAGTCTCCATGTGCCAGTAGGGGCAAAGCCTTGCTACAATCTAAGGAAAAGCAATCTGCAGCCACCAGATGCTTGGAGGAGTCAAGGGGAGACCCTCCTGAGAGTCCGCACAGTTCAGTGAGGCCCGCCAACACCCGAACTGCAGGCTCCTGGCTTCCAGAGTATGAGAGAATAAATTGTTTTAAGTGGCTTTGGTAATTTGTTACCAGCCCTAGAAAACTAATCCATGCAGATGTGCAGGGCAGGGCCACAGTGGGGTCGCAGAATGGACCCGTGCTCCTCGGAGGCACTGATTCTGAGAGTCGTTCCCTTCTCCTGCAGCTGTGCCAGGATGCGGACAGCACAGGGGATGTCAGTGAGCTTTGACTACTAAACTTTGTACCACTCTATCCTGGCCTGACCTTCCCTCCCCAGGTCTACCTCTCCCTCTTATCTCTGACTAGCAAATTGTGCTGTTTGGATGAAGCACTTCCACTTAATTAAGAATTCTTTTGATAAGTGAGTCTTTTCTAGGCCCAGGAGCCCAGTGTCAGCTTGTTAACCTCATTATGTCCATGAGATCAGTTTGGTGAAATTCTAAGGCTCCTCATTTACTTTCTTGACAAAAACTAGGAACAGGCACCTGACAAGCACAGCATAGACTCTCGTCTCATTAAGCCTTTTATCCAAAGTTAACGCCGCTGAGAAGACGACGCTGTCTTTCTTCCTGGAGTACACAAAGGGTCTTTCTCTGTCCCAGTCCTCTCTAAATGATCCGCTCATGCCCAGACCCACACCACGCTCCTGTCGCTCCACTCTGCTCTGCAGGGAAAAGGCTAGGCCTCATTTTCCAGTCCTGAGAAAAGAGGTACTGCCTTCCCCCCCAGTCATCCAATCCCCTGGCCTAAGGAGCTGCATGACATATTAAGATAAATAGGAAAGAAATGAGTCTTTACCTGAGAAGGAAAAAAGGGAGCCTTTTCAGCAAGTTATTCCACTTCATACAGTAGAAAAGTGGTTTCACAGCTGGTTGAGGCAGAATCCCTGCCAAGTAAAAATTCTTTATACAAGATGAGGCAGGGATGGAAAACTTCATACTAAAATAAATGTCGGCAAATTCCAGAACAGAATTTGATTGCCTGTGAAGCCAGAAACTATGAACGGTAAATAACAAGGTGGCATTAAGATTCCTGGTAATGCAGGGCATTATTTTTACAGGAAACTAACTGCCCTAACCTGCTTAGCATTTCCCTCTTGATATTGTTGTGAGAAATAAGACCGGCGCTAACAGAATAAGATTTGACAAAGGAATGACACACTCAACAACTGCGATCTCCCTAGATAACAACCCTAGTTTTGCCCTCCAAATCTCTTCTGAATTGCTTATATTTATAACAACCCATAAACCAATTTCTTCCCCATAGGCTCTGCAGGTCAACATTTATTTGGTATTTGCAGGTAACAGACAGCAAAGTAAGCCACAGGTGCTAAGTGTTAGGGCACAGATGGGGCACGCGCTGGCAGACCACCACCAATTCGGAACGGACCAAGTCTCAGGCAGAACCACTGTGTCTGCTTGGCATAAGTAAGTACAGGTGAGGATGTTCACGGAGCACCGAGCACAGAGCTCAGGGAGCGTTGGATGGAGCCCTACCACGTCCTGCCAGGGGTCCCCCACTTCTGCTTTACTTGGGGTTCCCTGCAGTCTGTTCTCAGATGGGAACTGGCGCTCAGGCCCACATGTCCCCCAACGGCCATGGATGAAGGCATGGTCCCCGTCTCGGTGTTACTGGGAGGCGGGGGAACCTGGAGCAGCGACCTGATGGGCGATCTCTGTGAAGGGCCCTGACCCTCGTGAAGGGCAGAGAGACCCTGGCCCCCCTCTTCCTAAGTCGCTGGGCTCCAGCCTTGAGGTGCGCCTGCGGGCTGCGGGCTCTGCTCACCACCGGCCTGAAAGCATCGGCCACGGCTCAGGGACTGGGGCCAGGGAAACTGAGCCGCCCAACCTGTCCTCCTCGGAGGGTACTCATCTGGAGCATTTGTGGGGGGAATGGGGGGCTGGCTAGGGCACCCCCGTGGTGGGGTGGGGGACAGAAGCAGACCCAGCCGAGTGCCACACAGGCGCTCACGAGCTCCTTGCAGTCCTGGGCTTCCCAGGGGCCCGGGAGTGAGCCCAGCGGCATTCGCAGATCATGGACGTGGCCTCCTTCAGGGCTCCCCCCGCGAGGTAGACAGCTTCCCCCAGGGCAGTGCTGAGAGAAAAGCTGGGCCGAGCTGTCAGCCGAGCCCAGTCCGAGCCCGGGAGGAGTGCCGGGCCAGAGCGTCAGCATCTGCAGCTCCTGGCCGAGCCGCTGTGCTGCTCTTTCCTTGCCTCCTTCGCTGAGCCCTGCTGAACCTGTGCCACTCCCTGGGGCTGCTTGGCTGCCAACTCCCCCTCTCCTAAGTCCCTCGCCCTCCGACCACCTCAGCGGCTTACTGCTTTCGCCCCAGGCTGCAGCTAACAGGGTAAAGGAACAGCAGCCTACCTGCCGGCCGAAGGAGCGGGCTCTCCTACCCGCAGCAGGCAGCATGGGCGCCCGCCTGTAACCCCTCCTCCTCAGCGGCTCTGGAGGCAGAAGCCGCCGCCCAGCTCACTTTTGGCCCCTGGGAAAGAAGGGCAGCCACGGACTGTGGAGTGGGCGAGGGCTGGGCCCAGGTCCACGCCCGCCTGCACCTGTCTCCCCCAGTGTCCTGGCTCGCCCGGGCCCCTCCTGGCCTGGGGACGGGTGGTCAGGGACTGGACCTGCTGCCTCTGGACTCGGGGAGGGCTGGGCCTGGTGAGCTAGCTCCTGTCTGTAGCAGACCACTGCTCCTCACGATCATCGCGTGAAGGGGGTGGTACAATAACCCTGAGTCGTGGGAGTCTCGCCCGGCCTGCCCCTGGCTTCCTCTGCTGGCCTCACTCTGCTCCCCAGCGTGGAGACTGCCAGGCCTGAACCAGCCTGTGATGAAGACCATGGGACAGGTACATACTAGACACCAAGCCAAGACAATGATCACAGTGAAAGTTTCAAAATAGTAATTCTCAGTATATTTTCATTTAGGAAAATCAAAACTTTTAAGAAAATCAAATTTTATATGCCCGTTTTAACATTTATAGGATGAGCTTCTTTGTCTAAAATTGGAAGGTTAGGTCGCAGTGGGACACCTGAGCATTCACTGTACAAGTGTGCTGCCATAACTGATCCAAGCATGGTTTATCAGGAAATGGAGTGGGAAAGCAAGGATTATGTGAGTGGCTAGAGTTATCTTGATTTTTAAAGAGTTTAATTTCACTTATCTGAAGGAACCCCTCTGTATTCCTTCAAAGACTTAGAATTATTGCTTTAAATACAAATCAATAAAATTATAGTGGTGGAGATCTGAGTATATAGGATCTGAGAGGTTCTAGGTCCAGTAAATGATTAAACCCAAAAAGCAATTCAGCTGTATGTGAATCTGCATGTGTGTCCCCTCCGGATCCTAAGGCCCGGACCCCTCAGGGCTGGGATGGAGGCCGTGACCAGGAGGCCCTAAGACACGGGCCCCTCCTGCCCAGAGGACGAGGCTAGTAGTCACTGCCTGAGGAAGGAACCCTCCTCGAATCTGACCTGCTGGCACCTGCTCTGGATTTCCTAAGCTTCAGAGCTGTGAGAAAGAAATGATCGGTATTTATAAACCACTGAGTTTATGGTATTTTGTTATATAGCAGTCTGAATGGGCTAAGACAAGTATCAGAGGAAGATCCAATGAATGTTCATGGAAACAAAATTCATGGCATTATTTATGCGTTGTAAAAATAAAAGCACTAATTCCTTTTGCATCGTAACCTCCCAGTGGAAAGGGAAGATGTGTTTTATAGCCCACGTTGCCTGGGACATGCTCTGTGGGTCATGTGAAGAGGAACTATCAAAACAGAGTTACTTTAATTGCAAGATCTGACATGTCATTTCCCAAACCTTGTAGCTTAGAAGATATCTTCTGACAATCTGAAGGATGGAATTTTTTTTACAGGAGCAGAGAGATCTAATGAAGAACTTGTTCTGAAGAAGGGGCGGTGCACTCCAGCCTGGGAGGAGGGAGGAGGCGCTGCCTGCCCTGGGCCTGTGCGCAGGACTCGGATCTTTGTTGCCAGTGCACAGGATTCCGAGGGCCAAGGGGAGGGCGTGCCTTCTGTGCCTTCTCCTGAGGACACTCCTTCCCCTCCTCCTCCCTCCCCTCTCCCCTCTTGTCCTCCCCTGCCTTGAAGCTTAGCTCAGGTGTCATCTCCAGTGCTGACCTGCCCTCTGGCTGCCTGACCCCCGTCCCACCTCAGGCCCTGGCCTGTTTCCTTGTCTTCCTGCACACTGCCCTTGTTGCCAGGACTCGCTTTCCGTCTCAGATAACCTGTGCAGGAACCCACAGACCCAGGCCTCCACATACTTTTATTCTACAGATGAATGAACAAATGTCACATGGCCCTGTAAGACTGCTGCTTTGAAAAATACCATCCAATTGCTGGGAGAGTCGGGGTGAGGGACTGCAGAAGTGTCTTGGGCACAGAAAGCAGATATCTAAGATTAAAATAGTCTCTCATTAAATCATCCTATCTACACAAAATGCCTATTTTCTCATTTTTCTAAAATATACTATGAATCTATTGGAGTGTGCTTGTGCCAGCTGAAATGGCAGGTTTACCTACTCTGGTATAAACAGGCTGAATGAGGTGTGGTTTAAGGACTCCTGATAGCGTGTAACAAGGTAACACACAAGCCATGGCTTTCTTTACCCAAAGAAAGAGTCGCTGCAGTGGCCTCGGCTGGACGCTCACTACCCGAACTCTCCCCGTGGGTGCAAAGCCAGTGCCTTTCAAGCTACTTTACTGCATGAGTACTTCTTCACCATTCTTTTACTTCCTACCATCTTTCTCTTTTTTCTTTCTATCAACAATTTTTCTTTCTATCAACTGAAGGTGTTGAGGTGTTTTTATTATCCCAGTGGTCTGGCTTCTATAGGCCTAGAAAAGTTGCTGGCAATCACAATTAGAGAATACAAATCACTGAAACTTGACAGGGTCTGCCCTGGAAGAGTGGATGGGTTTTTACACCCTGCCTGGTTTCCTTTCACCATTCATTAAATGTATTTCTACGGAATATTTAAAAGCCAAGTTATTGCAAGGGAAGTAATTATTTGTCTAATGTTTTGTGGGAAGCAACTGCGCAGCCCCAGACAAAGGCCCTGCGTGTGCGCCCCACCCTGTGCTCCGCTGTACAGTGCCACCTCACCTTCCTGGTTTTCAGTTTGCTTCTTCCCTTCACGACTTTGCACATATTGTGCATTCTCTCCTGGACTGTACAGTTTCCTCTCTGACTGTAATGAAATAAAACAAAATCTACAAAAGGAACTCTACAAATGTGCAAAATATGGAAACTAAACAGTCTCTTGAACATCTAATGAACCAATGAAAAAATCAAAAAAGAAATTTAGGGGCCAGGGATTTAGCTCAGTGGTACCGCCACCTGCCTCACAAGCACAAGGTCCTGAGTTCGATCTCTGGTACCAAAAAAAAAAAAAGAAATTTAAAAGTGTCATGAAATACATGAAAATAGAAATACAGTGTACCAAAGTATATGGGTTACAACAAAAGCAGTATTAAGAGGGAAGTTAACAAGAATAGCCTACATCAAAAAATAGAAATATTTCAAATAACATAAAATTGAAGCTGAAGGAATTAGAAAAGCAAGAGCAAACCAAACCCAAATCTGGCCAAAGGAAATAAATAAGAAAGATCACAAAAGAAGCAAACAAAATAGAAATTGAGAAATATTAAAGATCAGTGAAACAAAGAATTGTGTTTTGGTTTTGGTTTTGGTTTTTTGTTTGTTTGTTTGGTACCAAGGATTGAATTTGCACTTGCGAGGCAGGTGGTGGAATCACTGAGCTAAATCGTGGGCCAAAGAATTGTGTTTTTGAAAAGATAAATAAAATCAACAAGTCTTTACTAAGACCAACCAAGTAAAAGTAAAAGAGAGAGAAGACCCAAAGAAATGAAATCAGAAATGAAGAAGGAGACAAGTAGTAGCCCAGAAACACAAATGATCATGCGGGATGACTATGAGCAACTATGTGCCAACAAATTATAACAATGGGTACATTTCAGATGTATCGGGTTCACATTCACATTACAGAAATGGATGCATTTCTGAATACAAACAGCCTACCAAAATTCAACCATGAAGACACAGAAAGCATGGACACACTAAGAACAAGGAACAACATTGAATCAGTAACAAAAATCTTTGAACAAAAAAAAGGTGGTTTTGCTGCTAAATTTTACTGAATATTTAAAGCACTAAAACTAATTTCTCCCAAACTATTCCAAAAAATTAAAAGAGAGGCAAATAGTGCATGCCCATAAGACCATTGTTGCCCTGATACAAAATTCAGAGGGTACACAACCAAAAAGAAAGCCACAGGCTATTGCTCTGGATGAACATAAATGCAAAATTTCTCAACAAGCAAACTGAATTCAGAAACACATGAAAAAGATCATACACCATGATAAAGTGCAGACTGTCCTGGGGGTTAAAGGAGAGTTCAACATAAGCAATCAAGAAATGAAATGAAACGAAACGCAATGACTTCCACAGAATAAAGAAGCAGAGCACAGTAATCTTGAGCAAAAGCAGCGTGGCACTGGCATCGAAGCTGAAACCCAGGCCAGCAGGACAGCCTGCACAGCTCCCTACGAGCCCTGTGTTTATTGCCAGCTGATTTTCAGTGAAAGCGATCTCTTCAACCAGTGGGTAACCACACGTAGAAGAAGAAAGCTAGACTCCCACCTCTTACCATGTGCAAAAATCAACTCAGAATTAAATACAAGATCAAAAACTAAGAAACTCCTGGCAGGAAAAAAAATGGGCGAAAACTTCAAAAGTTTTTATAGGTAAAATGTTGATCTGGGCAATGACTTTTAAAAATGACTGCACAAGCAGAGGTGACAAAATAAAAACCTGATAAATGATATTCCATCCAAATAAAAAGCTTCTGCATTAGCAAAGGAAATTAGCAACAGACTGAAGAAATAACCTATGCAGTGGGAAAAAATTTACCAACTGTTCATCACCAAGAGATTAATATTTAGAATATATAAGGTACTTAAACAACTCAACAGAAAATAATAAAAATAATAATATGATATAAAGTGTACAAATGGCCTAGATAAGCATTTCTCAAAAAAGATATACAAATGGCCAACAATTATATGAGACACTGTTCCAACATCATTAATCATCAGGGAAATGAAAATCCAAACTTCAATCATGTATCATTTCATACTAATTAGAATAGGTATTATAAAAAAAACACCAGAAAGGAAGGAAGGGAGGGAGGGAGGGAGGGAGGCAGGGAGGAAGGAAGGAGGAGAGGGAAACCAAGGGAAGAAAAGGAAAGCGAAGAAAGGAGAAGTCCCACACACTACTGGTGGAAATGTAAGTTAGTACAGTCACCATGGACATTACTATAGAGGTTCACGAAAAACTGAAATAGAACTACCATGATCTAGCAATTCCACTATTTATAGATATTGATATAGTCAAAGAGATGTCAAAGAGACATCTGTAGCCTTGTATTTATTGCAGCACTATTAAAAATGGCTAAGATATATAACCAACTTAGATGTCCATCAACAAAGGAGAAAGAAAAGATGGTGTAAGTACACACTGGGATATATTTTAGCAACAAAAAAGAATAAAATTGTCATCTGCTGCAGTATGGATGGAACTGAAGAACATGTTAAGTAAAATAAGCCAGACAGAGAAAGTAGGATACCATGTGCTCCCCTTATGTATGGGAGCTCAAAACCCGGTCCCAGATAACAATGTGGTCCCCATGCCTGGGAGGGTGTAAAGGAGGCAGGGATGGAGGATGGAATGGGAAGGGTACAGCTGGATGGATGAAATCACTTCTGCTAACCTTCTGTGACCCAGGAATATGAGTATGGTTGACAACAACTGTACATTTCAAAGTAGTTAACAGAAAGGATTCTAAATGTCCCCAACACAAAGAAATGAGACATGTTCAAGGGGATGTGTATGGCTGTTCCCCTGATCTGAATATGACACACTGTACACAGCTATTGAAATATCATACTGTCCTCCTTACAAATGGCCAACAGTTAGGTATCTATCTCAATTATACAAACATATAGCTCCCAACTAATTATAAAAAATACACATTTTGTAAACCTATGGTTAGAGAAGGCTTCTGTTAGAATAAAGGGGAGAAATTGCAGGTGAGAAGAAGCAATAGCCAGTAAACTACACAGCTTCAAATAACTAAGAGTTTGAATACATTTCTTATCAATTTTCCTAAACTTCTTTTAAAATGGAGAAACAACCTCCACTTGATCTATTAATTAAAACTTTAAAAATAATATCTTGGTATCATGAACATTTGTGTTTGGAGAAAAAAATGACATAAGGCTAGGCTGACCAAAAAATGTAAGGACTGGATTCTACTTTACTTTTATTTGGTTAGATTACATTTCGATACCTCCTTTGGTAGCATAGCTCACAGAAGAGCCATTTGCTATCCTTGATCAGAGTGAATAATGAAAAATTTATTATTATAGGAAAGATATTGTTCATTACTTCTTACATCTTCATGAAATATTATATTACTTGTGCTCTTTGAGAAAAGAACTCTGAAGATTATGTTTTTCAATACTGAAAAAATATCTGAATAGCAGTTCTGTTCAGGAGAACAGAACAAAAGAGAGCAGCAGAAAAAAATGCAGGTTGATTCCTCTTCCTGACAACCACTCACTGTGCATCAAAGCCACTTCCCCTTCCTGTGCCTCCATTTCCTCATGGGCCAAATGCGTGTTTGAATTAGATGATCACTTCCTAAAGGTATCAGTACTGCTGCTACTCACCTCTGGCCAGACGTTACCAACCAGTGATAGCATCCTTTCCCGACGCTCCTACTGACAGCCTCAGAATCATGAGCAACATCACCCTCCAAAGACCTGCAGCCAATTGGTTTATATTTGCACAATCAATTTAACCTCATAAAATTTCTTACAGCTGTAATCGTTTAGAAATAATACAAAATGTTATTTTTCTTATAAAGAAGGAAGAATCATAAAGACCTTAGATTCATTCTTGTTAAGAAATACATCAAAGATACTTAATTTTGTGGACCTGAATGGGTTGTGACCCAGTGCACCCAGCTGTGTATATTGTCTGTGATGTCTATAAGACCAGTTCCTTACTTTAGTCTTGAATTATGCGTCTATGCACAAAGTGCTGGGTGACACAACCAACTTTTCCACATACCTAGTCTCCCAAGGTCGAGGGTGGTGGCGATGGAATGACCCAATCCTTCCATGCTGAGCTCGGGACTCGTGGCCTGCCCCGCTGTGCACTTCACGCTAGTGCGACTCTCCTTAGGCCTCTGTTTCTCACCTATGCTATCACTTCCTAAATCTCAGGATCCGTTTCAGTAGCCACAGTCTAGCGCAGGCTGTGCTAGGAAACTTACTGAACATTTGTTGATTTAACTAATGTGGTTTTAGAAATAAAGGACAAAGTCCCACCTGCCACGGTAGTGAGGAAAGAGGGGCAAACCCTTTACATCCAGCAGGGTCCTACATCATGAAAGCACTGCTCAGCTCCCGGGAATTGGTTTCCCAGAAGAAGAGACATCCCCGTGAAGGTTGAAATGAGCAGCGTCCTCGCCAGTGGAGGAGCGGCTTGAGGAAGGGACTAAGAAGAAGCCCGGAGACTCCTTGCTGTGCCTGAGGACCGGAAGTGTTTCCTGACACTCGCAAAGTGGAGACTATCTCAAATGCACCCCAAAGATTAGGCCACGGATCATCTGTGAATGCTGATGATAGAAGGCGTTATGCAGTAAAGTTTTGAGGAAGGAGTGAGGAATTTGAAGCTATTGCTTAAAAGTCATCCCAGGAGCAGTCCAGAAGTTGAAGTTGAAGCAAAAGAGGCAACGGCACCCAAGGCAATGATAGCCGATATCAGAAACGACCTCGGATGAACGAGCGCTCCAGGACCTCAAGAGACAGGCAGCAGGCGGAGCAAGCAAAGGCAGAGCCACCGGTCTGGGTGATGGATTAGTCACGGAAAACGAGCAAATGTGGTTAAAAAGTCAGACTTGCCATAAAGTACGTTTTTTCAACACCATGTAGGTGAGATTTGTGATTTATTTTCCTTCTAACCTTCCAATGTAATTAAATTCCTATCAATTTGCACCAACTCACATGAAGAATGAATCAACTCTCACTTTATTGATTTCAATAACTCATTAGCAACTATTATTACAAGATTAGCTCTGTAATTTTTAAAATGAGATTTAGAAATGCACATAATTAAGAGTAACAACTACAGTTTTTCCATTGGGAAAAGTATTTTCTTTATTGTAAACCAATCATTTAGACAAAATCTATTATTTAATCAGAGGATTAATGTATACTATCATCTGCTAGATTACTGCAAAATAAGGTATTTTGGAGAGGAGTTCTTCAGTAAATTGATCGATATGATGAACTTATAAATCAGTTTATCAAAACCTATATGTGAAATTAGCTTAGGAAATTATTTGAGTCCTGTAATTCTAGGACTCACATTAATTTGTTAATTAGTATCATCACGGACAAACAATGGGTCAGGCCACATTTATCTGTCCTTCCCCCTCTCCCGTGCCTCTCTAAGAAGCCAGAGAGTTTCACCTTGATCTCAGTCACTGGCTACACAGACTCCAGGGGCAGTGAGCTCCACTTGGCCTCTCCTGGATAATTAGCAGGCAGAAAATGTGGATGGGATATTCAGATCTGCCCGAATTAATTGCGTAACTTTTTCAAATTGTTTAACATTTCGATCTCTTTTCTCATTAGAAGACAGAAATACACCTATATGCCTTTTAGATTTGGTATGAGGTTTGAATAAAATTAAACTTACTTAAAACCCTGCATATTGCCAGATAACCTAGTAACTTTCCAAAGTGGTTCTTATTGGTATAATCATTATTATCTCATTGCATTAGGACATCATTCTTGGCAAATGGCAGGCCCTATACCATACAAATTAATTAATAATGAGAACTGAAATACTGATAGTATAAACTTGAGCAGTCTTGATTGTTAGCTAACAGGAAAATATTTCCAGTGAAGAGTTACCTGCTGCAGCTACCACTTAACCTAGAGTTTGTTATATTTGTAAACTCAATTTTCACAACTGTTATCACTCTGAAAAGTAAGATTCCATGACCAGATATATTTAGAAAATGCTGGATTAAACAAAATTGAGAGGGATTCTTTACCTAGTGAGCCTCCCAATCTTTTAATATGATCATACACAGCATAAGTACAGTATTAGGGAAATAACTGTAAGAAGCCAATTGGACCATTTAAACAGCTTCCTGGCCTTGGGCTCTCTGATACACACTAGGGAGACCCTGGGATTCCAGGAGGCCAGAGTGCTCTGTTTTTGCCGTTACATGTTTCTGCACACTTCTACATCAGTTCCAAAGTTGGTTTTCCAATTTGCAGGCTATAAGATACAAATATCCACATTCAGACTTCCTAAAATATCTCGGCCAATTCTTAGTCTTAAAATTAACATTTCTCAAAAACCATCCAATCTTCCTTTGTTTTTCTCTGCAAACTACCTAAAATTTACAGATTGCTTAAAAGGACCTTATACTTGTTCCTGTCTCTCGTCCTCTCTCCACAATATAACCCACTCTGTGCCCAATGTAACATGCTAATTCTCATATTATTTCCCCTGCAATAAGCTTCTAGTTATATCCAGGTAATCAAGACCAATGCCTGTGCATTTATCCTGGAAACAGTATCCAAATAATTCAAAGAACTGAAGTCCTTGGATTGGAATTTGTGTGTAACTGCCTTAAATATGTTTCAAAAATAAAAGTGGTAGCCAGTAGCAACCTTGGTGCCAACTACTATACATGGTGCTCTCCAGCTGAGAACAAAAATGTGATTGCTTATGATGAACAAAAACGGAAGAAGAGTGGGCAATTTCCCAAGTGCACACAGCAGGCTCATCGCCACTGGCACACTGCATATGGAGATGACCGCGTGGCATAGCAGGTAAATGGCAGTGTCCCAGAGTTGGCAACAGCGCCTGTGCAGTCCCAGAAATGGAACTGAAGTGAACAACGTGACAGATGGGGCAGAGATATCATCTGATTAAGGCAATTCCTTATCACCTCAAAATAAATACATTACCATCCAGTATGAGATCAATTTCAAGGAGTCAAAGCTTAAAATAAACATTTCTTAGTAACCTCGTGAACAATAAATATTTCTCTCTTCTTTCAACTAGCTGTAACTGGGGAGTCTGACTAGTTGGTATTGAAATATAAAAATATTCTTAAATAAGGAATAATATGTTTGAAAAGAATAACATTTGGGATCCAAGCGTTACTTCATTTATTTTTTTTTTTAAAGAGAGATTTCTATGATTTCATAGACTGAAGTGTGGACAGAACAGCACACTCAAAACATCACAAGAAGGGCAATAGCACTAAAGCTGAATCTCTGTGATGTCAGGCTCCAGGCTGGTCATGGCTTTAAGCTGCCATCCTCTCCTGTGTGAATTGGAAACAAGTACAGACAGTCTGACGTATGTACCTAGAGCTACTCTCTTCCCATGTGAGAGTTCACAGACCTGTCCTGGAAGAGTTTCCACATTTCTCGAAGAGAGTGGAGCATGCATGGAGATCTACTGGAGTACCTTTTCTTGGAAACGCCTGCCTTGTCTTCACTTCATACTTCATCTTCTTCCTATCAGGCCATCTCTGGCACATGGTGCAACTGAGCTGGAGCTCCAAGCAATGCTGTGATGGCTGTGTCTGGGTGTCCCCAAGCCCCGTGTGGTCATAGGTGGGGAGTTTCAAAGCTGGCTCGGTTAGGGCATGTGAATGTGGATTAAGGGTGTGATGCTGGGATTAAGCAGGTGGACAAGGGAAGCCCCACCCTAGGTGTACACAGCACCAATCAATAGGCTTGTAGCCTGCATGGAATGTAAAGGGCCAGAAACAAGGCAGGCTGCTGCTGCTGCTTTCTGCTTGTTGCTTCCTACCCTGCCATGGACTGTTTCTCCTCTGCCAGGCCACCCTGCCTTGGAGCCAGCCGACTGTGGACTGAAACCTCTACAAACCATGAGCTGAAATAAACCTCTCCTCCTTTAACTTTGGCTGTTGGGTATTTTTTCTCAGCAATGAGAAAAGTAACCAAGACAGTTGCTCTTCAGTGAGCCAGCACTGCATAGGCAGCCTAACCTGGTTTGTAGAATTGTCAAAGTTTTAAGCAGAATTTTACCTTCCTTTAACATACTTGTTAGATTTTTAAACCAGAATTGTATGTGCATGAGAAATAGCTCAGTTTACATGTTTTAAATACTTTACAATAGAAGTATAAGCACCTCTCTCCAATTCTAGAATTGATGTCAAATAATATTAGTGATTGATTTGACTTTATGAAATGTCAAACCCTTTTATTTTATAAATAAGAAAAGCAAGGTCAAGAGGGGATCGGTCAGTTTGGAGAGCATTTTCCATTGAAAATACAATCTTTCTTATGTTTTCATTTTTTCATCTAGAATAATTAAATCCTCTGCAGTTGTGTCTACAGGGTTTAACCATGTGGGAACCTGAAGAATACTCCTTCAACTAAAAAGACCACATGAAGATTTCCCATGCAAACAGTAAGAAAGTGCTTTTATTTTTGTTTAATATCAAGTTCTCTTGTCTTTGCCTAATAAGCAGACTTTCATACTGTTTACTTGGTTTTCAATCCTTGAACATCCTTGAATTCAAAGTTAAGTATACCTTAGTATCCTCTCTCCCTGCTCTTTTGTGGTGTTTGGGATTGAACCTAGGACTTTGAACATGCTAGGCAAACCACGCTCTATCCCTGAGCTACATTCCCATCTCACCCTTACATGCCTCTCTCTCTCTCTCTCTCTCTCTCGCTCTCATTCTCTCTCTACACACACACACACACACACACACACACACACACACAGTCCTTCTCCCCATCTTGGAAATGTGTTCCTGGGTTCTCAGGTAAGTTACTTTTGTTTTATTCCCTTCTGAAATCTTGCAGTCTACTTGGTATATGAATTTTTCCTATTGAAATCTATATGCATGACTTCAAAGTCTACTTTCATTTTCAAAGATGATTAGATACAAAAGTTGGAGGAAAATAACTTTTTTAAATGAGCTAAAAATCAAAAATCCAAGACATTATTCTCACTTTTTCGAGATTCTAATCAAATCACTTAATCTTCTAAGCGTGTCATATTTATTCAAACCTAGAGCTAATTATACCTGTTCTGCTTACTTCACACGGTTGAATTGAGGCTAGGAGTGATAATGAGTGTGATGCTGCTTTGTTAGTTCTTAGTCACTGCCAATTAAGTTATTCATTTTTTTGCGCATTCATTTATCCACCATTGTGGAACTCCTACCCCAAGTCAGTTCTCTGCTAAGCACGGACCTCATGAAAATGACTCAAAATTATGAATGCTGCCCCTATGAACCTCACAGTTTAATGGGGGAGACAGGTGTTAATCAAAAATGAGGGAAGTAAAGGTATAATCAAATTGTAATCAATTGAAAGGGAAGAGCAGGGTCCTGAGAGAAAGAATAGGAGTAGACACTTGCTTTGGATTCGGACAAGTTTCTTTAAGTTAATGGCATTTAAAGAAGGCTGTACAGGAGACAGACACGAGTGGGGATGTGGGTAGGAAGCACTCTAGCCATAGGCACCATGCAGACTGCCTGAATTATACAGGAATGAGCACCATGCAAAGCGGGAAACATAAGGCAATGTGGAAGACATAATGGGGGCAGGTCACCCAGGAAACTGTACTTCACGTGAGGAATTTTGTTTCTTATTAAAGTGCACCAAAAAGTCATTGAAAAATGTTAGGCAACTGATCGACATATCATGAACAGTTTGTAGAGAAACACTTTAGTTCTGTGTGGCATGTATTTGAGATCTACTTCTGCGATATAAAAGGATCAGCGATTAATTCAAAGTTGGCACGCAAGGAGAGAAAGTACAATGTCAACAGGAATAAAATTTCATTTCTTGATTCAGGAACACCCGGAAGAAGGTGGGGATGGGAGGGTAGGAGACAGGAGTTTACCCAGCATCCAGCTAAGACTGAAATTTTATCTTAACATCACGTAAAAAGGTGCACAGAAGAAACTGGGCCAAAAATTCTGAAATAATCCACGCTGTGCTTTGAATTTGCCCCTTCCCACGCTCAGGCCTGGTCAGTGCATGGGGTCCCTAAGAATTGACCAAGTTCCAAGGCTCATCCTCAAGGCTGTGATGAAGGCTTCACAGAAGAAACTTCACTCGCTCCCCCTCTGCCACTATCTCAGCTGCTGATGTCCTGGTCTCAGCCAGCCTCCCGACTGTGTGAAAACAAATTTCTGATAAATGCACAAATAAAGAAAATGTGGTTGGTCCGTGATGTCACTAAATCTTCCTTTTATGTGAGTTGAATTTGCTCCAGTATGTTCGTACAATTTGGACACAAGTAAAAACTTTCAGTCCATATCTTTCAGTTCAGTAGAGCTTGCACGAGACAAGAGTCACAATTTTTATGTGAAATTCCAAAATCTAAAAATTCTAAACTCCCCCAGAGTGATTTTTATAATTCATTTACCAGCAGAACTTGACATAACCTAATCAAATTTAACCAAAAGCCACCCTAAAATGGTATAAGGTCTGATAGTTTTTATTTCATCTCATTTGGCTTGACTCTTTGCATATTTCAGCACAAAAATATAGACATATTAGTTATAAGGTATTGTCACTAATCCTTCTAGCAATCACATCTAATATATGATGTAAGCATCTCTACTGCCTTTCTAAAATCTTAAAAATTCTGAATCTAGACGCATATCCGGCCACATGGACTACAGAGAAGAGAATATGGGCTTGTAGTAATACTCATCTTAGGAATCATTGAATTTTTGCCACTCAATCTGCTGGTTGCCCAAGGACAAGCAAAGTGCTGCTTCTATTTTTACTGTGTTGTTGAGAAAAATGTTGGGTGGGTTGTCATAATCAATGGTTAACTCACCGATCCCCATCTCAACCAGGAAAATGGGATTTGGACCAATTAATTCCAAAGGTGTGTTCTTTGTATTTGATGACTTATTTGGTTGTAGATTAAAATAATCCAAATTTCTAGATAATTAATGAGGAAGGAAAAGACCAATTACTGATCCTTCCCTGAATCTTCACTCTGTTTCAGTTTTGGTTTTTCTAAAGAGAAGAGGTCAGCCCACGAGAATTCCAGCTGATGTGTGGCCAAGTGACCCTGTGTCCCCAACATAGACTGACTGGACCCTGAGGTTGGAGGAACACGGGGACTCAGGTTTTCCTTCTGTTGGGAAAGTAGTAGGCAACTGCTGCTGCATCCTCTGAAGAAAAACTTCTAACCACATTCTCAGAGTCAAGGAACCAAACTTTCAAATCACTCTGACTCTTAAGTGACCTCAGGTCTCTGCCCAGTGAGGAATGCTGCTGGATCCCTCAGTAAGAGTTAAAGGGAAGCCAACCATGTGAACACAGCAGCATGCACAGGTCCACAAGGCTGGAAACTGCAGAGAAGGAGCCACTCTCTCCCATCAAGCTGACACGAAGCTCCAACTGCTTTTTCCAGCCAACTGCATCCATCTGCCACTTTAGCTAGACAGAGACAGGGCAGGATGCAGAAATTAAAACCATTACCAGGGGATGACTGATAGGCCTAGCACTAAATAATCAGAGCAAGGCTAGAAGGACCAGTAATAATAGGAGTAATTATTATTACCGTCATATAACACATACTGTTTGGTAAACAACATTGTACATATGACGGTGGTCTCATAGGATTATGCCACCTAGTGATATCACAGACATGTTAGTTTGTGTAAGAAGCACAATCTATAATCTTCATGTGATGCTAGACTAGTGACACTTCTCTCAGAACATATTTCTGTTTTTAAGCAATGAATGGCTGTACATTTATTTATTTATTTATTTATTGGTACCAGGGATCAAACTCAGGACCTTGTGCTTGCAAGGCAGGCAGCAGAACCACTGAGCTAAATCCCCACCCCTATGTACTTTTAGATTAATAAAGAACTGACATTAATTTTTGAATGTCTGTTAAGTGCCAGGCCCTCAACTAGAATCTTAACATGTAGAATCCTCCTAACATTTATAACAATCTTACAAAATGGACATGGTTTTCAATTTACACATGTAGAATCAGATACACTGAAAGACAGAAGAACACGCCCGAGAATGCACAACTTGTAAGAAGTGAAGATTCCAATCCCCAGCACTCACAGCGTATAGTTTTTAAAAACAGGTCTATTCCCAAAATAATAAGAGCTGTGGTATCTGTGTAGTATTCAACAGTGCAAAATGCAATGACTTTTCTGATTCTAAAAACATTTTGCAATGGAAAAGGCCCTTTTCCAGATGACAAATAGAGCTCAAGAAATGCTGAGTGATTTCCTGTTAGTACCCTGCCAGTTCCAAGCAGCAGAGCTTTGGCCCTAAGCAGAGCCCTCTACTGTTCTTCACGTGGCTCTGGGATGCAAAGACATGGATCTGAAAAATCAGAGTTCTTTTGTCTTACTTTTATTGTAAATCCAAGAGTTTGAATCTCATAGGATTTAAGGACCAGAACTGTGGCCTGTAGGAGAAAACAGCCCCCTTTTTGTTTGTTTGTAGTGGTCCCAACTTTATCCCTTCACTATGAGTTCACACAGCACTTCTGGCTCTTTGCTGAATGTTTGTGTATCTATTTGATACATCCTCTTGCAAAAGCTCACACGTCTCAATTGTGTAAGGGTTACTGGTTAGTGTCTGCCTTCCTACGACTCACGCTGTTGCCCTCTTGCAGAGGTCTTGTAGGAATACAACCACAGAGGAACCTATCAAAAATAATTATATACAGTATGCTGCTTTAATCATTAATCAATGTTAAATTACTATTGTAATTATTTTAAAGCCAGTTTAGGCTTCTAAATAAGTGGAAACAATACATCCCATCAAAAACAAGAAAGAGCATAAATAAGATAAATAAGAGGAGAAAGAATAGTAATTCACTTTGGGTCAGAAATGGTGAGCAGTTTCTCCCACTGACTCCTCTAAATCAAGACCTGGAACAGGCGTGGAGAGGGAAATGGGACTTTTCCTGGTGAGATTTGGGAGAATCTTCCTGGACATCCCATTCTTTATGGACCTCTTTACTTTCTAGTTTGGGATAAGGATGTCCTGCTTATTAAAGAAATTTTTATCCCAGAAATCTAAAGAGGTTGGAGTGGAGGCAAAAGAAAGGGAGGAAAAAGTGTAAATAAGGACTAAAAGGTATAACAGATAATGTGAAATAGGAAGAAAAGGGGCAAAGGGGAAGGAAGTGGGAGGGCTAGGGGAAAGGAAAGAAGGAAATGGAATTAATATGAAAAAAATGCAAACAAAGCCTTTGTAGATAGAGAGGGATGGAGGGGCTGAAGGGAGGGCCGGGGAAGGGGGAAAAATAAGAACCAAGAGAGACTATGTAAAGGTGCAAATTTCCAATGATGAATGTCATTATATTGTACACCTAAAATGTACCAATAAAATTAATTTTTTTAAAAAATAAAAAAGGGAGGAAGAGCAGAAAGTGGACCCAGGGGAGGCTCAGAGGTGCAGACAGTCCTTACAGCTCCCCTTTTCCGCCTGTGTCCTGGATCAAGTCATTTCAGCACAACAGGAAGGGGGTGCGTGGAGCCAAAGCCATCTCTGGAAAACTCCATCGTAATGTTGCTTGTGCTGCTCCTTCTACCCACTTTTCTCCGTTCCTGGAGTTCACACTACTTCATCTTCCAAGATAAAACTTATGCTGCATCCTGCAGGAAACGCCCTCTTCTTCGTTGTCTTATCCCAAGAGTTCCCACTGCAGCCTATCTAAGCACCAGTCAACTTCTAAATGGATTGGACTGCAGCCTTCATCTGACAGCGGGACCACATCCCACTCTTGGTTTCTCTAAGACATCATGTAATAAGTGATGGAATTTTTATGATACAACTTCATTTTTATTTCCCAATCTCCCCTTAAACAGCCTTCAGGAATAATTTCTCTTTCTTAATCCTAGAAGGACAAATGACTGTTTTGCTCACTCTGAGATCCACTTCCATGTCAGTTTAGTAATTAAAATATCCTATCGTGTGCAATGATCAAAACTTTGACAATGACTTGGAGTGAAATCTTTTCTATCAAACAGTTCTGGGTTTAGCAGCTTCCTGATTTCTGGGAAGAGGGGACAAGGTAGAAACAACTGTTTCTCCTTTTGTCTCACTTCCTCATCCAGGGCTGCTTGCAGCTTTTGGGTCCTCTATAACTTTAGTTCAGGGAGAGAAAAGGACATATTAGGTTCAGAAAGTTTAGCTTGACTAGTTCTAACCTATGGACAGTGCTACCCAGCCTGGACCCTTCCCTCTGGTAGATGTCCCTCTTTGGAAGTCCTATCCTGCTGGGCCGCTCTCACCTCCCCATCTGCTTCCCTCCCAGCTGCCCTCTTTCCTGCAGCTTCCTGGCCATCACTGAAGAGGGCCTCTCTGTTGGCATCTCCTCACCTTTGATAGGTTTTGAGGACTGAATCCCTTTAAGTAGATGGGAGGTTGGCATCTCTACCACAGGGTCATCATTGGGGAGGGGAGCTACTTCAAGTGGCTCAGCAGCTCTGCCCTCTCTGCTCTGCCACCTGAGATGGGCAGTCAGGACTCCCACCTTGTAGGACTCAGTGTGTCTCACTCTGTCCTTTCCTCTCCCTGTGACTCATGTCAACCTCTTCTTGGGAGCACAGTTTTAAAAATTAGTCACCTTGGTTCCCAACCCCTACTGCAGAAAAATCTCCAATAGCTCTTTTACTCAATATCCATTTTTGATTAAATTAGGTCAGAAATTGAAGTGTCACAAAACTGTGTCTTGATGTTTCCTTTCAGAATTCTGTGGGCTGAGGTCCTCACTGTGGGATTTAAATATTATCAGCTGGTGTCTCAAACAAGCATCCAGTCTCATCCACCAGCAGAATGCCCAGCATGCTGTAGGCATGATGCATATTTAAGTGAAAAGTTGATGATTTTATAACACTCTTTAGAGCTCATAAATTGTCACTTCTATATTTTCCAGAGAGGACTTCTAGATTTAGTACCTTTTACTGAGTTAATTAACAAGATCCATATCCCATTATAATAAACCTCTTGGCAAAGGCACCCAGCAGTCGCCATCCTATTTTAATAACCGCAATCTTTTCTCACAGCTTATCTACCAGCAGAGCCAAACTACTAATTCTGCTTCCTTCTCCAAGTGCTGACTGTGCGGCATTTCCACATAGACCTCACTCGTCACTAAATCAGGCAAAGGCAAGGACAGGAGGTGGAATGTGTGCAGGATAGGAAGCAATGAATTCAGGACTGGGAAGATTTAACAGACAACAACTCTAGAATTTAAATGTCACCAAGCCAAACAGACCACCCTATGCCCTCATGCCAGACTAACATCAAGAACTAAACATCAGAAGCCAGCCTTGCACACTAACCCAGCGTGACTCATGGATGGTTAAACTACACCCACACTCTAAAAGCTAAGTAGCCAAGGCACAATGAACTGTCTCTTAACATCTTTCTGTTCACTTTTCATCATATTTTTCTCCTTGATCTTCTAGGTAATTTAACATCAGGACCAAATTGTTTCCCTTGTTCCTCCAAACATTTTGTTCTAAATGAATGTCTAGGAAAAGGAAATCTACTTAGAATATAATGAATGTGATTCCCGCTTGTTTTATGATAATTTTTATGAATATCTGATCTTTACCTTACTCAGCCAAAGGCACGCATTTGCCTATGGGATTGATGAGAACATCTAAAAGAAAAAATGAAACGGTTGGCAAAAGGAATAGAGTGTGGAGTAGTCTGGTAATATTTTGTCTTTTATGCAAAAGAGGAGCTTGCAGGAAGAAAATTCCCTACAAGATGGGGTTACTGCTTTGAGAAAGGATTCCTTGGAGCCCTTAGTCCCCAGCCCAGGCAGTATAGTAGAGACTGAGCCTGGGAGACACCCCATGCTGCGCTCACACTGAACAGAAAAGCACTCACTATTACTGGGCAAACTGAGACTTTTACACGATACGGTAACTAAAATAAAAGTAAGGTGCCTTTGGCACAAGGATATTTTAAGGAAAAGAAAGAAGACCAGGGGAAAAAACAAATGGTGAAATATCTGCACCCTCCTTCGGTGTTGCATTTCCATGGCAGGGAACTGTGTCCAGTGGTTTGGGTGTTCTCGTGTGTCCTCACTCATCTAAGAACAGGAAACGGTCCTTCCAATGGTCTAAACCCACCCAAGGGCAGCCCCTTGGTGCCTCAGTGTGGAAGGAGTCCAGGATTATCAGCTTGAGGGGCAGGTGTGAAGTTTATAGAACACCAGAGTGCTTTACAGCAAGCACCACAAGGGAAAGCCCTATCCCCACCCAGGCTGGCACAGAGAAGAAATAACAGCAAAGGTCAGTGAGATCTATGATGGAGGAGAAAAGGAACTTCACCCAAACTGCAGATGTCCAGCTCACAAGCCACACAGCCCTTCACCTTGAGCTGCAGATGTCATCGTGATGAGTGGCAGCCAAGTGGACTCAGCCTTGGAGCCAAAAGGTGATGGCCACCTCCCACTCTGTCACGGGGACACATAGGCCACATCTCCATCTCCAGGGAGCACGCCTCATTGTTAGAGAGGCCTTAAAATGTCATCAGTTTGGAGTTTTAAAAAAATGGGTTTAGAACACTGTCAATTTGTGCTTCTTTTTGTTTTTCTTTTCCATTCATCTTCTCATTAAATAGACTCATTCAGCACGCGTTTCCACATCAGCCATTTTCCAGGAGCTATGCTGGTTAGTGGGTAGTTAATGTGCTAGACAGATGCTATTCATGTCCTCTTCGGCTTAATTTCTTATGGAGAATATTTGCAAAAAGGAAAACAAACTGATAACTAATAATATGATTTCAATTTGTAATGAGTATTAATGTAGAAATGCACAAGAGATAAAAAAAAATCACACACACACAGACACGTGCACACATGATCATCTCTAGTTAGGGAAATCAGGGAAAATCTTTAGGGAAAACATCCTGAAACTAAGGCCTAAAGTGAAAAAAGGTAAGGAGCATGTGGGGAGGAGAGCTATGCAGAGAGCATACTTCATGCTAAATGGCCAGGACCTGAAAGTCCTTGGAGTGGTCACAGAATTCAGAAAAAACAGCTCAGCCAGAGTGTGCCAAACTAGAATCAAGGTGCCATAAAATAAATTTGTCAAGGTGTGCTTTAAGGGATCAGGAATAGCCCATGTGTCATTATAAAAATATATGTATTTTATTTTAAATTCAGTAGGGCCCTTCTGCAAAAGGCAAAGACAATGGCAGGCATAGGATGCACATCTGTGATCACTAGCCCTGTGACAGGCCAAGGCAGGGGGACCACGAGTCTGAGCTCCACCCAGACAACTTAGTGAGATGCTGTCTCAAAACAAACATGTTTTAAAGGACTGGGGATGTACATAGTTCAGCACAAATGCCCTGGGTACTGCAAAAAATAGAAAAAGAAGGAGAGAGAAAGAGAGAGGAGAAGGAGAAGGAGAAGGAGAAGGAGAAGGAAAAGGAGAACGAGAAGGAGAAGGAGGAGGAGGGGGAGAAGGAGAAGGGGGGGAGAAGGAGGAGGAGAAGGAGAAGGAGGAGGAGAAGGAGGAGGAGGAGAAGGAGAAGGAGAAGGAGAAGCAGGAAGAAGAGGAGGAGAAGAAATAAAAGAAAAGAGGAAAAGGGATGATGTGATCCAGTTGGTCTTGTTTACATGCCAAGGATGCCACAGTTGTAACAATATGGAGACTCTAGACCCTAGAAATAGAATAGGAGACACAGGATGGAAAGGATATGGATTGCAGATTCTGGTAGCGATCCAGGCGCAGCATAACTGGTAAACTGAGGAGGTGGAACTACAGATGGAAGAGGTTAGATGCAGATTAGAGTTGGGAAATCCAATCAGCAGGTCTACTAATGATTTTGGTGTTTGGGTTTAAAGGGAGGGGTGAACCAAAGGTAATTTCTTTGCAGGAAAAACAAAGAGTAATTTGAAATATGGTAAACTTTAGATATCTGTGAGAAATCCAAGTGGAAATAAATGACTTAACCTTAGCTATGCAAGCCTAAAGCACACAGAAGACCTGGAGTGGAGACTTCATTATTATAAAACGGGATTAAAATCCAAGATAATGGAGGCTTCCACAGGAGAGTGAATAGTAAAAGAAAGAAAAGAATAAAAACAAAAATACATTGGCCCAAACACTGCACAGCTCTTTGAGGAAGGTACTGTTGCATGTGGTTTTCATGTGACAAAATGCAGAAAGTACTATTCAAAAGGATAAAGGTACACGAAGGGTAACGGGTGCACTGTGTCCAAAGGTCGTAAACCACTAAGAGCCCTCAACTCATTCTGTAAAGAGCCAAGCTCTGACTCAACTCAAAATCAAACAAAACCAATTAAATGCTGTCCTTTGGCCCCCTGATTGGATTTTTCTCATGTAACTGGATTAAATTCACTAAAATTTCTTGAGTATGGCAGGTTATGTGTGAGGCATATTTCTTAAGTTTGAACCAATACATTGTGGAAGAGGGAACAATTTGGTTTTCACACGGGTCTGTAGAGAGCCATAGTTCTCACAGAGGGCTACAGAGGGACTCTGGTTACCACTGTCCCGAGGCAAAGAAGCTGTCTTCCCTCGGAGCCAGCGCCCGTGACCCTCTGGGTGTTGCCACATACAGCTGCCCACTGGACAACAGACTGCGAAACCACACGCCTGCAGCGTCCTGCTTCTCCTTAACTGCAATTTAACATTTACCCACTGGTTGTTGCCATGCTTCTGGCAAAAAGTTGAATAACCAATCCTTAACACTCTAAATCAGTCTATGTTTATTATTTGAAATTTCAACAGTTCTTGTTTTATAATTTTATACTCATTGTACATAGGAGCTAAATCTTATATCTTTTCAAGGCATTATTTTCTTAACTTTAAAGAAAATATAAAAGAAGATGAGATGAGTTGAAGATGTATCCAGAATGCTAATTGTTCTGCTGAGAGTTTCATATGTTGTTGGTTCTTATAATTTAGATTGAACCTAAAGAAACACCTTCCATACTGATTTTTTAATATAAAATGTATTTATAAAAACAGGTAGTGGATTTCTTCCTCTGAAGTCTTCTAAATATAGAATTTTTCTTTGTTTGTGACTGTGTACAAATGGCTTTGTCAATAGACAAGGAAATTATTGGATCTAGCTCCAAAATAATGAGAAAATACCACAGCCAATTGCCAAAAACTATGCTATTATTGTAGTCACAAGTGATTCTAAATAATCTTTAGTGGTTCTGTTAAAGCTCATATCCCATGGGGAAGCAGGAAATGATAATTCAATTATTATGGATGTTTCCATTTAAAAGCTCTCCAGTAGTGCACAACGAAATGACCTTAAGGAACTGTTTTCTTCTCACAGTGATGTTTATAGCAGGAGATCAACCCTGAGTATTGTTACTCTCCTCCCCCACAAAAAAATACACACACGATAGGATTGGTAAAGAGTATATCTGATGGGTGGGAAGATAAAGATAATTGTTATGTTTGACCGTGTGTTTGATGCTACAAAGCATAAAAATGAAATGCATAAAAAGGCCAATCTCATGAAGAACTAGTCTCATTCTGGAACACAAACTCCTAAAACCACATGTCGTGAATATTCACTAAATTCAGCTTTATTATTCCACTTGTTCAAAATCCATTGCTTTGTGAAAAGAGTGTAGTGATGAGATTCATATATTTACTGCAGCTTTTTGATCTGCAAGATTTTAACAAATAGGGAAACTGAGTCAAATAGAAGGCAACACATGTGTCTTACCATCCTTGTGAATCCATGGATATAAGAAGGTTGATTGACAATGGTCATAAGAACGCCAGGACTAGGTAATTCATGCTCTCTAATATTATAATCAATGCCAAGAATTCCTGATATCACCAAAGAAAAGAAAAGAGGGAAAAGAGAGGAAGAAAGGGAAGGAAGGAAGGAAAAGAAATTTCAAAAGCAGGGCATTTTACTGTTTGAATGCACATTCCTGTACATGTACTGTCTGAATACAGTTCTCTGAATACATGTTGATTCTTCCCCATTGTATCAAGGATGAACAGGAAGAAATGTTCACAGAAAGGCTCGCTATCTCTGGATTTGACTGGACTCTCAAACTCTGGGTGCCAAGAGTCCTTTGTCTTCCTGTGTTGAGACTAACCTGAGCTTTGGCAGTAAAGCGGTCCTGGAAAAGCCTCACCAAAATGATCTCCCAGAAGCTGGGTCCTGGTGCCAGCAATGCAAATCCACTCTCTGCTGTTCACCTGGGAGACCTTGGGCACGCGATCTAACTTCCTCAACCCAAATGGCATTAGGACGAGATGAAGTGCCCCCTTGAGCCACTTGAGAAAGCTGGCACATGTTAAGTGTTTGAGTGAGTGCCTTGAGGAGAGGTGTAGGTGAGCGCTTCTTTCTCCAGGATGACTCTCTGAAGCCACCGATCTTGACAGCCACGAGGAGAGTAAGGAGCTCTGACAAACCATGGCAAGCAGGTTGGTCCTGGGAACGGGCAAGAGGGTCACACTCAGTGGGAGGAAGCCAGAAGGGGCGGAGGTTCAGGGGAGTTTACGAGATTGTGGAGAGGAAAGGAGAAGACAGCAAATATGCCCAAAAAGCTGGGCATGTAGAACTATGAGACAGTCATACAAGATTGAAAGCTTTCTCTTGAAAAATACGTCCTAAATATATTTAAAAAGCAAACCCAAAGTGATTTTAAAAATAGACACCAAAAAGCACCTTTTTTCTAACTTTCTTAAAGAATTTTTTAAATTGCTAAGAATTTTTCAGGTAAAAAGGAAAAAAACAGGGCCAGGGATTTAGCTCAGTGGCACTGTACCTGCCTCCAAAGTGCAAACTTCTGAGTTCGATCCCCAGTACCAAAAAAAAAAAGAAAGAAAGAAAGAAACAGTTTAGTTCCTAAGTTTGTAATTCAGGGAGGGTAAAATAATGGCCCATTCACATCTAAAAACTGTTGAACCTCAACAATAATAAAACAACTGCCTTGCGAAGCAACAGTGAGAGCCTAACCTCTTCACAGGACCGGAGAGCGACAACACGACCATCGCTGGTGGGGTAAAGCAAACACTTCTTTCACAGTCGGACTGAGTGTGAGCTGGGTGACTGATTCCTAGAATAATTAGCAGGAAATGTAAATAAGGTCAGGACTGTGGCTCTGAGAGGAAGACAGACAGCATGGCACACAGCTACCTGCCCTCCGTGACCTTGCACAGTGGGCAGGGGCAGAGCCGAGACCCCTCCGGGCCCCCACCCTGCCATGCACACCCACCCATCCCACTTCTCTGCCCTGTTACACCTGTGTTGTGAAGAAGGACAACTTCCCACCCCCCAACCCCAAACTACACCTCAGCCTGGTTGACGTTCACACGAACAGTAAGTACACCAGCTCAACACTAAAACGGGGCGCTTCATCGCTGCAGCAGCTAGTACAACTAAAACAGACCTTTAATTTTACTTCCAGGAACATAACCTAATTATGCTTAAAGATAGATAGCAACAATTAACTGTAATACCAGGAAAATATGAGAATTACCTAAAACATGAATTATAAAATTAACTACAGAATATTGCTTTAATGAAATGTCAACTAACCATTGAAAGTCATTTTTAACTGCATAGGAAAATGTATACAGATCATTTGGCTCTAAGAAGAAACACACAAAACTGTTATATGACGTAGGGCTGCAATTTACATACACACACAATTTAACCACAATTACTTTGGAGTATTGGAACTAATTAGTAATAAGTTTATCTTGTTATTTATATTTGTTATTTAAAACTTTTAGAATAAATGTTTGTTCTATTCAGAAAAAAACATTTTCATGCATTTCATGCATTATGGGAACAAGGGGAAGAGAAAGTAGGAAAACAAAGAAGCAGAAAATCTGCATTTATTGTGACTCACTGGACGATTTTGCCAAGGGCAGGCTTGGCACATGTGTGGGCATGCTGTGCTGAGATGGCACCTTCTGAGCACTGTGGCACCCGCTGGTGTCCTGCGAGGTACACCAGGCTGGTGGCTGACCTGAGTGCTCTACACCAACACTGTTCTCTGCATGGAATGTGGCTTGGGCAGTGCTGGGAACCAGCTATGCCACAGGCCCACTGAAGGAGAGGACTGCACATCATGTATACCTGCGACGGTCAGATTCCTACAAGTCCCCGAGTGCTCCTGTGTTGAAAGACTGGTCCCCATAGGATGTGCCCCGGGGAAATGGTAGAAGCTGCTGGAGCTGAGGCCTGCACAGGACGTGGCCACTGGGCAGGGCTGGGAAGCGACGCTGGGACCCTGCCCCTTCCCATCTCTGCCGCTCTTTCATTTCTCTCTGATTCCTGGCTGCCACGGGCAGGAGGCTTCCCTCTGCTGTCCTTCCGCGATGCCATTTCTGACTGGCAGCCAGCTGAACTGGACTGACACCTCTGAAACCATGAGCCTTTGAGTTCTTTCCTCAGGCATTTTGCCACAGCAATGGAAAGTTGACCAACACAATACTTAGTTCCTTTTATTCATACAGAATAATATGCTAACTAGTGACAGTGTTTACATTAGAAAGAAAACTGCTATAAAATGTGTAGCATCCAAGATACCACAGAATTTAAATTAAATCACCATTTGATAAAAAATGAAACCAATAGTACAAATAGCACAAATAGCACATCTGTTATTACTATTTTTAACAATAATTCATGCTGAATCTTTATTTTTTTCTCTGACAAACTTAAGCCCAGAACCTGGGGGAATTTTATTTAATGCTTCATTGTTAAACATTTTCTCTTCAGTTAAATCAAATAGAACTGATGTGTTTTATATACAAGTTCAATGAGAAAATTAATAAAACATTTTTAAATAACCTTGTTAAATTCAGAAAAATGCAGCTATGTGCTACCAGTCAGAAAATGACTAGAAAGTGAAACAAGTTTTTCTTTTCTGACTGTGTTTTGATGAGCAGGAATAAAGCACTGAAGATAAAGCACTTTCTTTAGCTCTAGGATCCACACTGAAACTTGAAGGGTATTAGCATATGAATGATACGGGCAGAGAAAAGTACACTTAAAACAGTTTCTTATCCTAGTCTATGGCCATGTGATATAAAACAAGTTCCAAGGAGCACACTGGTCCCCCTGAAATTTAACTTCACGAAAACAGAATTGTAAACTAAATGCTTTACAAGAGTGAAAATCTTCATGCCCACCTGCCAGTGAGGATTACACAGCAAAAAAATGAATATATTGCAGCAGACAGCTCTGCCCAGGAGCAGGCTACAGTGGGACAAGCTTCTCACCCCTCGTAATTTGGCTGTGTAACATTGGAAGTAGCAGAGCTTGGCTCCCAGCCAAGGTCAACTGACTCCAACTAAATCCTCCCCTCTGAATTAACCATTTGTTCTCTTCAGCAAAGATATGCTTTGTTCCCTCATTCTACAGTCCTGCCTGCTTGACACTTGTTATCAGCAAGGGTCCGAGGCCTGCCCAGTTTCTACTTCCCACATCTGTGGTGAATAAACACTGGATGCCCTGAGAGTCCTTTGTCTTTGCTGCTCGGAGCAGCTTGGATCAGCCTATGTCTCCGTCTCTGTGTTTAATCCACACTTTCCTATCTCTCAGACACCGTACTGGCTTGCAGGAGGCCAGGACCACTGCAGGGGTCTCTGGCAACTCCCATACCCTTTCCCTATAATTGGTGCCCAAAGTGGATGTGGATAGAATCCATGGGTGACTCCACCTGCAAGACAAAGTCAGGGGAATTCTCAACGACATTCTGCTCTCATGAAATAATTCCAGATGCAGACACAGGGCTAAGTAAGCCCAGTCATGAGTAATCCTTCCAAGTAAGAAGTAATCCTTCTTTTCTAAGAATTGCTAAAAACATGGGTCAGACCTTATCACAGGAGCAACACCTATATGTTGCAGTGCTGCAGACCCTGTTAAAGGAGGGGGTGAAGGGAGAGCAGAGGAATGGGAAAAAAGAAGAACCAAGATACATCATGTAAAGGTACAAGATCCCAATGATGAATTACCTGTATTGTAGACCTAAACTGGACCAATAAACTAAATGGGAAAAAAACCCCAGCCTTCCTACGTGATATGTGAAAGTGCTATTGTTAATATGCTAGTGGACATCTATAAATATGTCCCTTCTTTTCCTAAGGCTGGGACACTAGTTGAGGAAATTTGGGACCGAGTGGCAATTGCCCTCTGTGGAGTCAATGGGAGGGGAGATCCTCTTTCATCTCAAACTTTACTTTCTTGCAGTCTGATTCACTTGGTTCTGGCTCCTTTTAATTCAGCTCAAAATAAAACAGGTATGCCCTCAGTTAAGATGGCACCTGTGGCAGCTTCAGTCATGCCTGTGATAATCCCACCCACAGTTATGGTGGTCAAAGTGGCTACAGTGTCCATACCAAAGTGTGCAATTTTGATTGATGTTTGCAACTTTCAGTGGACTCTTGCTCATAGGGAGTGTTTCCTTTCAGCCTTAACCTCTCCTGACACTATTCTGTCCCCTACCTGCTCTTTTGGAGATTCTGTTCTTCCTGAGCTGCTGGTTGTTTCAGCCCCTTCCAAAAAGGAGAGCACTTTAACACCCCCACCTCCTCAGATGCTGCTACTGGCTATAGCTGTTTCTTGTCACCTACTACAGCCATGTAATACAAAAGGGTACGGCTATAGCTGAGTCTTTTACAACATCCTTATGTTTTCCCATGGGACAAATGAAAAACAACCTTGCAGAAAAATAAAAATTAACAACTGAGATGGTTGCTTTGGCTGCCACAGCTCCCCCTGAAAAGAGAGGATTCTGCAAAAAAAAAAGTAAAACTCTTTCCTAACCCAAGCCTCCAAAGCTCTGGGAGACTAATGAGATGAATACCTATCTACACATCAACACCTTGTTTGGCAGGTTACACTAACAAGGGATTCCCAGGGACCTTATTGTTTTCTACATAAATATTAAAAAATAAAATATAAGGTTTTAAAATAATTCAAACAAAGTAGATACTTAAGATCGGAGCACAAAGACCAAATGGCATTTTAGTGCCCCAATGTTGGCTACAGATTGCCCACTCATTAGGAAAAACAAACAAGGGCGTTTCCAGCCTAGGGCTAAATGATCAAAGCCAGGGACATGAGATGTCCTCCCAGGCCAGGGAAATTTACAGCAAAAGATAAATGACAAATTTTAGCTAACTGACAAATGTACCTTTGGTTTCCAATTTAAATTGATGTTTAACTGGTGTATTTAAAACATTTCTTATACATTATAAGTTCTTGAACTGTAACTATGCAATTAACTTGTGTTTCTTTCTACTGTTTGTTGATACTAGATAAATTAACATCCATTCAAATTTCAAATGCCACAGCCAGGTTTTAAAATTCAAGAGGCTAGAACCAAGTTTATTATATCAGCCTGATGCTGCCTGCAAAGGTCTAGAGCTCTAAACATCACGGTGAACACTGAATAACCTACAACTGAGCTCTATCAGACATAAAAAAGATTTTACAAAAAAAATCAAATTGCAAGTTCTAACTAATTAGTTAATGTTCTTTTGGTTTCCAAACATTTAATTGGTGTATTTAAAGCATTTCTTCTACATTACAAATTCTTGAATTGTAATTATAGAGTTACCTTGCTCTTCTCTCTACTCAAGGATATACTACTGTTCTATTATCACCTTGTTATACAAGATTTATAGTAAATGAGATTTTTTTAACATCCATTAATCTAGGACCTACCTTCAAAATTGTTTTTACATTCACACATAAAAAGCACTTTTTTCCCTCTGATTCTAATTGCAAGAGATCTCTGTTAATTAACCTCAAAAAGTTTTGACTAGTCTTATTGACAATTATGAACCTAAAAATTTAAAAGGAATGTTATACTTAAATTAGGCCAAATATATTTGCATGCACTCTAGTTTTATAAGTAAATTGTTTTATGTTTGTTTCTCTATTTGTCTGTCCAATTGTAAACTTTTTTTGTTTGAGCTCAACAGTATTTTTTCCTTTAAAATTTTTTTTTAAAAGATATTTGCCTATAATTTAAGTTGGCTTATTGATAAGGTTATTAAAGTTAAAGGCATGCCTTTTTGTTCTCCCCCTAGGTTGCTGGCTAATCATATTGACATCAAAATTAATTTTACAATGTAATTTTTACTATTGTCTGAATATACTAAAAAAATTTTATTGATTAAAAATAATGTATTAATTATTACAATCTGGTTTTTATAGGTTATTAAAAATTGTTGTCAAGGTAATTAAACAGAGTCCCTTAGGTTTAAAAAGATGGCTGAATGGGGCTCCCCTTGGTTAATAAAGAAGCAGCTGCCCAGAAAACATTTATTCTGGTCTTTGTTCACTAATGGGAGCCCCAGTAATTTTCATAGCCTTATGGGAGATGCACCCCAATAAATATTGTCTAAATATGTTAATATAAAATGTTTATATTGGTTACACCAAAGGGTTAAGTTCTACATATATTATTGTGATATGTTTACTTTGGTCATCTTCAAAGCATTAAATTTTCTGTGGGAAATACTGCAAGGTGTTATTAAAAAGATGCTTTTGGTACCAAGCTACACTGAAGGACGTAAGGTTTCATACAATTGTGATACTTATTATTGCTACTCTTCTGGTGTACTAAATATATTTTTTCTGACTGTACAGCTCTTCCAACATATTGTTTATGGTAATAACCTCCTTTTAATTCAGGTATTTGCCTTTCTCTTACTCCAGCTACTTATGATAACTGGTACATTTATAGGCTGATACATTTTCTTGGATGGCATCCTATTAAAAGATAACAACTTAGATAAAAGTTTGTGTGTTTTGGGGAAAGGGATGAGTACGTTTAACAATGGCTATTTTATACTAAGACAGACATTTAAACGTATTACAAAATGATGTCATCCTCATTGTCATGATAAAATACTATTATGGCTTTTAATTTAAAGTTTTCTTTCTATTAACATTCTACAGGAATTCAACTACTAGAGCAACCATGATTGACAAAAGTAACAGTCCTCTAACTATATTTTATATTTCAAGGTGCTTGATATGCAGGTAAAATTATAATAGTTAAGTTTACTACTTCCATTATAAACCTAATGTTATTGATCTTCTCTTCTGGGTGTTCAACAACTAAAGATTAGAGACTAAAACTAGAAAGGTAGTTGGGCTAGATGACAGCCAATATTTTGGCCCTGGCCCTCCAAGGTCAACAATAAACCCAAGACTTGAGAGAACCTTTTCTACAAGATCCTACAACTTTGCTAAGTCACCTAACCTCCTGAGCAAGGAGATTGCTGGACACCAAAATGATAGGAATCAACAATGTAGTGTCCCAAAGGAATGTCACCTAGAGAGAAAAATCTCCCATTCTTTCACAGAAAGAAATGTGATCAAGCAAGGCCATGACACATCCTGATGGCTGGCACTGATAGAGGCTGAGAGGCTCTATACATGGTTCCGAGCTTGACCATGATAGATAGCAAGAGGTAAATTTTATTTAATAAAGATCTCATCTTTTCTTTTTCTTTTTCTTTTTTTTTTTTTTGGTACCAGGGATCGAACTCAGGTCCTTGCACTTGTGCAGCAGGCAGCAAAACCACTGAGCTAAATCCTCAGCCCTAAAGATCTCAACTTAACTTGATCTTGAACACTCAGTAGAAGAGTATAACTAAAAATGTATAAAGTCAGGACATAATAATAAGCTAGATTTCAAAAGAGGCTCCAATTGTTGACACCTTCTGACACCTTTTAGATACATCAGCAGCTAACCACTGTCATGGGCCATAAGATAAAACTATGGTAAAATTTATAAGACCTCAACAAGAGTTTTTCAAAATTTTTAGCTGAAATCGTTTTTAAAGTTATTTAATTTTTAGTCCTTCTACAGCTAAAATTTTACAAATTATGACAAAGTATCAGACTTATAGACAACTTCCATTAGTGAAAGGGTCCAAAAGCCACCAGGTTATAATTGCTATTTTAGTCCCTTAAAAATTGTTTCTAAACATGGCTCTTTCCCTAACCTGCTTTTTATTTTAGTGCTTATACTTTAACTATACATGCCCTAATTTCTTTAAAAATTTTGTTTATTATTGCCTATAGGCTGCCAAACTCCAGGTGATCATACAGATAATATCAACAACATATGTACTAGACCTTTTTTTAACCACAATCCACCAGATTGACTTTATAGAGTTTATAATTGCTAAATTACAACATAACTTTGATTTAAGGCCTATTAAATTAGCTCCCTAGAAGGGGTCTCTAACTGTGGTCTTCCTCACATCGCCCCTTCTCAGCTCTAAGGAGTTGGATTAAAATGACATCCTTTCTCCACTAATCACGGTTGGGGATAACTCTTTAAAATAAGAAACATGTTATACTCAGCTCAATCAGTCAAACATATTATAGGTCCTTATAATCCACAGGGACAAGCCATTGTTGGCCATACACACTTTTCCCTAAAAACACAATTACATAAACAAAAAGGGGCACTATAATTTGCTTCCACAAGCTCAATTAGATTTTGTTACCTTTGCTCATTACCTTCATTTAAAATTTTTAAAATCTACTTGTGGAAAGTAAATATATTCCATCAAAACTCCATTGATATAAAGATAAATCTACAGATATGTCCTAGACACAAGTGTTGTCAAAAGATGTTTTAAATAAAAGGAAAAATGGCTCGATGCAATTAATAATATAGGGGATTGTAGCCAGGGATTTAGCTCAGTGGTTTGGCCACCTGCTGCACAAGCACAAGGACCTGAGTATGATCCCTGGAACAAAAAAAAAAAGATATACAAATAATATAGGGGCTATAGTGTGCTTGTGTTCCAACAGAAAACAAACTCAGACGTGTGGAGATCACCAGACCAGATGCACCACCTGCCACCCACTGAGACTCAGAAATAGACACATCTATCATGCCATGCAGAAACTACAACCAACCAATGTCTAGACACCATGTTACCTTGACTCACCCTGCTGTAGCTGCTGCTGTTTCTGAAAAAGAAAGGAGGAGATGTAGCAGACAGCTCTGCCCCAGATCAGCAGGCTATAGTGGCACAAGCTTCTTGCTCATCCTTAGTTCAGCTGTGTTACATTGGAAGCAGCAGAGCTTGGCCTGAGTTCACTCCCAGTCAAGGTCAACTGACTTCAACTAAATCCTCCCCTCTGAATTAACCATTTGTTCTCTTCAGCAGATATGCTGTGCCCTCATTCTACAGTCCTGCCTGCTTGACACTTGTTATCAGCAGGTGTTCCAAGGGCTGCTCAGCTTCCCCTTCCCACACTTGTGATGAATAAACACTGGATGCCCTAAGAGTCCTTTGTCTTTGCTGCCCAGAGCAGCTTGGATCAGCCCAAGACTCCGTTTCTCTCAAGTCTTTTTCTCTGTGTTTAATTCCCACTTCCCTGTCTCTCAAGGACATCATACTGGCTTGCAGGAGGTCAGGACCACTGCAGGGCCCTCTGGCAACTCCCATACATTTTCCCTATAATATGCATCTCAAAAAACTATAAATTATTCCTCCCCATTGCATGCCCCCTCCCCCCTCCCCAAATACTGAAATAGTTTTAGGTTTTCATTATACTTTTAGACATTATGGTTAGCATGCTACATGTTTAAAGAAAAAAAGACAAATTTAGATTCTCCTCAGAAATTATCTTGTGGTAAAATTAGAAGCAGAAATTTTCTGTTTTAGAAATAATGCTTTTTAAAGACTTCAAATTCAGAAAAGTCCTGAAAAGAAGTTGTAGAGATGTTTGATTCCGGGAGGACTCATGTTAGCAAGAGCATCCCTGCATCCAGGGAAGTAAAACTCTTCTCTGTCCACCCTGAGGAAAGCACAGACCTGTGCAGCCAGCTGTGGACAGGGCATGGTGGCCTGGGTAGGTCCCAGAGTTGAGGGCATGCTGTCTTTGGCTGTGTCCTTTCAGGCTCTGAGCTGCACCACAGCTGCCTGCTTACTGGTCCCATGAATGGTAACCTTGCTCGTGATGGTCAGGACCAAGGTCTCAGACTGTCAGTCTTCTTGGCTACTGGCATTCTGTCTGTACACGTCAGACGCTAAGCAAGCATGTGCGACTGCATGCACACACTCATCCCTTCATGCAGTCTACGAACCATCACATGGTGGGTACTCTCCCAAAGGTTAGGAGTGGGGGATAAAATAGGGCATTTAAAGCAAAATACAAGCAAGTTTGTAGCAGAGAAGTCCTGCTTCCAAGGAGTGCAGTCGAGAGAACAGGGAGCTTTGATTGAGGGCAGGTCTTAAGGCCTCAGGCCTCTCAGGATGGGTGGGAGACACTGATTACAAATCTGCAACACTGTGCTTCTTTGATGAGGTCTATAAGCAAGTGAAACATGAGTGTCAGTGGAGACATGACCTGCTCAGTAACACAGAGAGGTCTGAGAAGGCCAACACTGCATCAGACACCAGTCACAGACTGAAGTCATAAATGCTTTAGAAGCTTCCATTGCAGAATCCTTGGAAAGAAGTCTCTCCAATATATGAGACAGAACAGTTTTGTTGTTCAAAAATCCAAACATTCACTGGAGATGGAACCTGGTGCAATTTTTCCAGTTAGCATGTGTTGCAGTTTGGATCTGGGGTGTCCCTGAAAGCCTCACAAGGTGGGGCTGTGGATGTAGCCAGATCATGGGGACACCCCACTCACCATGGATCCTCACACTGCTGAGCTCACAGCTGACTGAGCTTAGGAGCAGGGTCTGGTGGGAAGAGGCGGTCCCTGGGGTGTGACCTGGAAGGGCGATCCCCTGCCCGCTTCTTCCTTCCCTACCCACCCTGCGGTGAGCAACTCTCCTCACCCACAACCGCCTGCCATGCTGCTTCATCCTTCCAGCCCACAGACTATGGACTAGATCACCCAACCTCCAGGAGCTAAAGTAAACCTCTCCTTTAAACTCTGGGTGTTGGGTACTGTATCCCAGCAACAAGAAAGTAACAAAGACAGTATTTTAATTGTTTTAAGATGATCAATGGAAATTCAAGTGATGAGTAATTTAGTGATATCAGCTTTCAACAAGAAAAAAACAAATGGCCCACAGGACAACCTGGTCTTTCACACATATCCATCTCCAATGTATCCTGTAATTTTGGCATTTTTAGTTATAAAATAAAACATATAGATGCAACTAAATTGTATATAAAGAAATGGCAAAAACTAAAGACTAGCCAGATAAGTGTTAATATTGATACTGGAGAAGTATAACTCCCAATCTGTTAAATCTCAGGTGTGCCAAGTTCAGAGCCCCCAAAATCAAAGAATGAACTTCAAGAGACTACGGAGGTTAAGAGAAGGAAAGTTTTTTTTGAGAGAGACAGATCCTAAGAGACAGGAGGGGTCCCAGAAATGGGTTATCCCCAAGGCCCTCTGTCAGGGATAATTTATACAGCAAAGTCACAATGTGGGTACAATGTGGATCAGACTACAACCAACCTATAGGATCACAAGTATAGCTAATAATACTGCTGAGCTTGTACTGACCCTGTAGGGAAGTGAGTGGCATAGCAAGGGGACACAGAAGGAACAGAGGTGTTTTGGGAAGGGTCCGTTCCAGATGCTCTGGTCACCCACCCAGGCGACTGACGCCTGTCTGGACTTCCGGGACCTGGTGGTCCTAATGACAGTATAATTCCAAGTTGCTGCTCCTCCCTTAGGGAAGCAGATAGGCCTGGCATTGCATCTTCATCTTGGGCCTGGCCTTCTTCAGATGCACCTCCAGCCACAACTCTGATGTCTTTATTTTTTCAAGGGCTTCCTTGAGAGCCCAGTCCCCTCAACTGTATATTAATTTCTGTCTAATTAGCTGCCTCTAATAGTACAATTTGCTTTTTTAAAAAAGGGTATCAAATACAAACTGCTCAGTTTGAAAGATGGGCAATGCCAATCTCTGAGACACAGTGGAGTTGGGAAGTCTGGTTCCACGCAAGTGAATGCACAAGCACGTGCCCTCCTCCTGGGGCACAGTCTGGTGGAACGTATTGAAGAGAGGATGCCCGCACCCTGCCACACAGTGCCCCAACCCTCAGGTAAGAAATGTAGGCAAATTCTCACGGAGGCCCAAGAACCTCCAATGCTTCGTTATTTAGAGTAGCAAGAATTGGAGGCCTGTTAAGCATCTATCAGAAAGGAAATGGACATTCAAACAGAGTGGCTGCATGTGATGCAGTATCTCACAGTAATATGAAATCGTAAATAAATTAGATTACACCAGAATGTAGCAGCACAGCACATTTGTGTGAATTAAAATCCACTGCCCACAAAGCAACCCTTTTCAATTTTATAAGAGTTCAAAAATATGTGAGAAAGTTATATGAAACATGTTATTAGAGTGGATAGTGGAAATAAGGTATGAAGGGGAAAAGATGAAATTAATGTCAGGAGAGAATCCTGAATTGGACCCGTTACAGCAATTGCCATGAAATCATTTCTATAATTAACACAACCCTCTGCATTATCAAGGACAGAATCTAGACAAAACAACATTAGGCCAAAATAAAAACTCATTAAACACACAGCAATGTTTCCAATCTTTTGCTTTTAAACTCTCGCTAGTGCCACGATACTGTACATATAATATAGGTCTATATATACAGCGCAAAAGCCCTCTTCATTTCTCCTCCCAGCCTAATCACTGGGTACACCCGTATCACATCTGAGTACAGACGCAGACACAGTTCTTGACAGGTGTGTACAGACATAGAGTAGATATAGCCTGACCCACTGACATCTTATTTATTGGTTACGTGAACTGAAAGGGTTCCTAGGATTCAAGATTTTCACTGCTAAAACCACAAAATGGCAGGGTGAGTTGGCCCCTTTACTTCTTCACTCAGAGAGCAAATTAGCACACTCTCGGCTCTCCAAGGCGATCTGCTTTGCACAGCACTCTGTTATTAGCTTTCATTCTCTTCCTTAAAGTAAGATTTTTTTTCAAGCTTTTAGGAACTTTGGAAATTCTGTTCTCAGAAATCCTATGACCAAAAAGAAAACAATTTCAGATATTTTAGGTGTAAAACTAATTGAACGTATTTAAAATTTTATGCAACTTACCCAAAGTTGAAAAGAAATTATATAGTATTACCCCCAAAGTTGAAAAGAAATTATATAGTATTACCTAATTATCCAGGCAGTCAATTCCAATACACACTGAGATAAAATCCAGAAATGTAAGTTGCCCTTGGTCAAACTTATTTTTTACAGCAAAAACAGATGGTGGAGCAAGCAAATGTAAAAGGGTGAGTAGAAAATGCCAAGCCCAGAAGTCAGACAACAACAAAATCCTCACTGTAGTGTAGTCAGACTCTTGCACACTCTCTTGGAGCCGCATACAAAACTGTTTCATTCACTTCTTCATATAAAATAACATTAATATTATATAGAATAATTTCACTTTTACTGCCCAAAATGTAATTTGAAAGGTATGGAGTTATTTTTTCATTCGATTATTTATTTTCTTTTCATCCCCAGGCAAGTCTCCACTGGCCTCTTGGAGGCTATTACTTTTTATAACTTATAAGATTTTATGTCTTATTCTGAAGACCAGAGAAAACCATATTTACCAATAAATAAACCAAAATATTTGATTTCCTTCAAAAGAAAGCAATACTGTCGGCACAAATGCATAGGAGTTCTTGCTCCTTGATAACTTTTGAATATACTACAAAAATAATTTACCTTCATTCATTCTCATAAACAGTCACCCAGGTCTGGGGTCACTCTAGAAATGGTCTAATTCATCATGCAGCTTTTCACACTGATGTCTGAGGCTTTACCTTTGAAGCTATGCAAGCGGGAGCAACATAATTCATGAGGCAAGCAAGAATTGAAAGACAAAACACTAGGAACATTGCTGTGCATTTGGTGAGTCCTCCTCTTGGCCTGCAGTGCTTTGTCTAGATTCTGTCTTTGGTAATGCTGCAGGAAAGGGAGCTGCCAGACATGGTAACCTCAGCGTTCTGGGAGGTTAAGACAAGACAGTCTCAAGCTGGATCCCATACCTTTCTGAGGACCTAGTTTTCACCTTAACTCTCTCATGTATTATGTTTTCAGGTTTCCATCTTGAGTGTTTGATCTACTAAGAATCCCACCCAACATACTATTTATTTCAAAATCTGTAGTTTTCCCCTATGAGTTTAATTAGTCTTTTAATTTTCCATGTATTGTCTTCATCTTCTGTTTTGTATCCTTGTCCATATTTATAAGGCTTAGAAGAACCATGTGAGATCCCTGTTGGACAATCCCGTCACCTCTGTCATTTAAGGACCTGTTTTTACTGATTGACTTCTACGTGTTAGGTTTCCCCTTTTTCATGCTTGGTGATTTGGCTCAGCCTTGTTACTGTGGCCAGACTGGAAGCACACGGATGTCTCTAAAAGGAGGATAAACAGGGGAGGGACAAAAATGGCTGAACACAAGTACCCAGAACCCATCCCCTCCCAGAAGAGAACCAGGGCCACAGATGAATGGCTCAAAATCTTCACGCTGTGTAAGAGAAGCCAAACACACACGCACTCATGTACACACACACACACACACACACAGGCACGCACACATGTTATTTCAGTTATATAAAATTCTAGAAAAGGCAGAACTATAGTGACTAAAAGTCTGATCCGTGGTTTTTGAATGTTGGGAGTAGGAGGAGAAGATTAATTGGAGAAGGAATATTACAACCAAAGAAAATTCTCTAGATCTTCATTGCGGTGGTGATTGCACAAACACACACATGTTTACAAATTCACCAACTGCACACCCCAAAATGAGTGAACTGAATTGGAAGAAAATTAAACCTTGATTAAAATAAAGGAATAAACAAAAAGATGAATGCATAAAATTGCCTGAAATATTTAAAAAGTCAATTAGAGTGATACCACAACAGTGACACAAGTAAGTCACATGCTTTTAAGTGGTCTGGAAGGCAGGTGAGCACGGTCCAAGAGCATTAGGTGGGCAAGAAGGGCCACGCTGAAGTGGTGCGCTCTCAAGGCAGAGATCTGGAAGACAGCATGAGAGCTCGTGAGGGGAAAGCAGGAGTTGCCGCCCAGAGCCTGGAGCAGGTGCAACAAGCGGGCAGCCAGCGCAACAGAGCAGAGTGAGCAGAGGGGGAGAGCAGCACGGTCAGTGGAGCCAGTGTGGATTCCTGAGGCCCCAGGGAGGGTGAAGCCTCTTAGATCCCAGGTATGATTAGGTGGCCAGTCCTTGTCTTTCTTTGCCTGGCTTACTCAACGTATTGAGCTCCAAATCCTCTCGTGTTGTTACCGATGACAGGATATCATTCTTTTATATGGCCAGATAGTACTTCCTAGGGTATGTGTAACAGGTCGTAGAGCACTGTGGTTAGCAGAGCCTAGAGTGAGATGGGAGGGATGAGGAAAGGCTGAACAATGGATACTAAGTTATGATTAGGTGCAAGCAGTCCTGGGGTGATATTGCACAGTTGGCTGGCTCACAGATGGTGCCAATAGGCGGTGTCTGTTTTAAAGCTAGAAGAAAGAATTTGGCTACTTTCACCACAAAGAAATGATAAATATTTGAGGAGACAGATGTATTTACACTGATTTAAACGGTACCCAATGTATAATATATCTAAACATCACATAGTATACTCCACAAATATGTACAATTTTTGTTTTTCATGAATCAGTTAAAAATAATTTTAAAAAATTGTTTAGAAAAGAATTAAGATTTTAATCTCAGGGAGAGAAATTCAATAGATGGTTTTGAACAGAAGATGCACATTTTGTTTCATGTTTTACATGCAATATTTTCCCATCATTTTTACTTTTCTGACTTATTAATCAACCACGAGAAGTTATGTGAGTTTCATTCAAGGTATTTCACATAAACTGTTTGTTAACTCCTTCTTGCTTCTCAGAGTTTATTCCCAATGGATTTTTTTTATCAAATTAGTGAATATGCATTAGAAATCTGTTAACCAGGTGCTCTTTGATGTCCTAGGTATGAAAATATGCTGTTCTACCTCCTTTCTCTCCATCATTAGCCTACTCTGTCCTGAATTTTCTTTTCTCTTGTTTTCCTTCTTTCTTAAGTCTTGGGCAGCATCTGAAAAGTCTCTACACTTAGTGGTCATGATGTAAATTTTCCTGGCTGTAGGAACTGGTGTGGTTGGAGCACTTGTGCCTCCTAGGGTGGCTGGATGCAGTGCTGAGCCTGTGGCTGGCTTGGGCATGGCACGGTCAACTTGGGCAGACTGAAGCCTGATGGAGGGATGGCACTGGCACCTCTCCTCCCTAACCCAAGGGGTAGCTCTCATCTGCCAAAGCGAAAATAAAATGCCTATGGCACTCTTCGTCAAAAAGTAGTCCATAGACCAACATGGAACTTTTAAATTTGAAAATGAAGTTATATAAGAATTTTTATAGGTGACACTATCATTTTAAGATTTTAAAAATTGCATAATAGAAACATGAGGTAGCTAGATGAATGACAGTTAACAGTGGATACATTCACTGATGTTCTCATGTGTCTCTCCCCCTCTCTGGCTTTCTCTGCCAATCTTCTTATGCTTATTTTCTTCCCCTCTCCTCATTTTCTCTCTCATGCTTAGGCCACTAACTGTCCAGAACAATGATTTCTGTAATCAGTGAGGGGCCAGCTGCTTCCACCCAGGCCTGAAGAGGAAGACCCATGTTGCTTGCACAGAGGTTCACTATTGACCCCAGTTCCATCACATGAGGCATGGCAGAGAGCTGGCCTGAAGAGCAGATTCTTTTTGTCTGAAAAGGAGAATTACCCAAAAAAAATCCCCTCAAAATAAAAGGCATACTCTTGGAATAAAGATTTGATCATAATAAAGAATGAGAAACTAGAGTCATTTACAGCTAAATGGATGCATGTTGAGGCCATACTCTTAAGTG
>NW_004624848.1:4542215-4558095 GCF_000247695.1 Heterocephalus glaber | reverse complement strand
GGGGTGGTGGGAGGGGAAGGGGAAAGGAAAGAAGGGAAAGGAAAAATGATGAGAAAAGGAAAAAATGGAAACAAAGTCTATGTAAATAGGAAAGGGCGGAGGGGTGAAGGGCGCAGAGGTAATGGGGAAAAAATAAGAACCAAGATACATCATGTACAGGTATAAGCACCAATGATAAATGTAAATGTATTGTATACCCAAAATGTACCAATTAATATATAAATTAAAATTAAAATTAAAAAAAAGATTTGATCATATGCAGACTAGCAGTGTTGTAGAAATGTGCGTACACTAATAAATCCTACACCCAGCTGTCAAATTAATCTTCTTGAAGTACATCTATGTATCACCACTCCAGGCTCCACCAAGACTGGGTTACTCTGTTCTGGGCATTACACTGTTAGAAGAATATGGGGACTGAATTAGAAACTAACAAGAGTGACTTCTGGAGAAAGAACCTCTGCAGGCAAGAGAAAAGACTTATCAGGCTAAGGGCAAAGGACAAAGCCAGAACTCAGGAGATGTAGATTATTTTTTTAAATGTTCTCACTAAGCTACAAGAAGTAACATACTATTATTAAATGCATATTGTGTAAAGAAAATACACTAGTGAAGAGTAGCAAACTATTTGGGTAGAAATGTGATTTTAATTTTACCACTTGACACGTGCTTTCCGCTTAACTCTGCTTTTTAGAGAACCATAGCTTGATATTTGTACATTTACCAAGCAGTATAAAATTGTAATATGGTAATGCTATCCTAAGAAGACTACTTACCTGTTCTCTAATAGGCCTTGTCTTTTAAAACCCCAAATGAATCAAATGCAGTGCTCTTTGGTGTCTTCTTTTCTGAAAGCCATCATTGTTCCACAGTGCTTTAATGTAGTCACCATAAAAGCATCTTCGCTGTCTCCTCTTCCATTCATTACACTTTTCCTACCATGATTACTGTCTTCATGGCTTCTATTTTTTATTAGCTGTCTGCTGCTAAGTTAGAAATGAGTAAAGTTGGGCAGGGCTGTACCTCAATGGTACAGTGTATGGTTAGCATGCAGCAGCCCCTGGGTTCAATCCCTAGCTCCAACACAAACAAACAAAAACAAATGGGCTGATGTCCCTGATGATGATTTCACATGATTAGGGTATTAGTTTCTAAATCTAATAGGAAAAGCATATTATTGATAACACATAGGACCAAATTCTGTGCACAAAAGTAAAGTTAGAAAAATGTGAATCTGGTGTTTACCTGCCTTTCATCCTTTTCTTTATCTTTTTAAAATCTTCCTTTTTGTTAGAAAACTTTATTCACATTTTTTCTTGCTTTCTTGCCTTCCTTTAGCCATTTCTTTCTCTCCTCTATCTCATTGTGATCTATCACTTTCTTATTTTAAAGAATTCACTCACATCCAGCCACTTTCTTCCTGCCTTCAAATGTGGTTTTGGTAACATTTTCTCCTTCACTTCCACCCATTACTGTAATTATCACTCAATCTTCTTTCTGCCTCTGTTTCAAAGTCTTTAGAGTTCAGTGCCATTCATTTCTCTCAACTTTTCCTGAGTTTGCTTTCACAAGGAGAATAACAGAGAAGGGCTTTGGGGTGTGTGGGGGGGGTGGTCTTTCTCCTTCAGAAAATCAGTTTTGGGAAGCATTTCGAGTCCCCCTTTGATGTGTAACTAGAGAGAGTGCACTGCTGAAGCTGGGTGTTTATATAAAGTACACATAGAGCTACACTTTCCTATGGAGAGAATGAGAATCTATTAGCTTGTAGAATTTTAAAAGCCAAAAAGGGACTTTGAAGGTCATCAAGTGCTATCACCCATTATTTTATGGATGGAGAGAAAATAGAAGCCAACTGTTATTGATCTTTTTCATGCACCAAGCTTTGGGTTTTGTCCTGCTGCTGTTATTGTATATCCCTCAAGTATACCCTCATTCATATCCTAAAAGTTATATATGCAATTTAATAACAGAAATATGTACAAATCATCTCATCAGTGCCAGTCCTAGGGAGAAAAAATGCCGGGCCACCATCGTTGAAGCCACTTATTTCTTCCAAGTACTACATAGTCATCTCATTCAATAGTCTAACATTAACACAAATGAAAAACAAAACTCAGGCTCACCAATAAGTTAACTTGTTAAGGATCACAAATCTATGCAAAGGCCAAGCTAGAATGTAAAACTAGGTCTGTTTCAACTTGAAGTCTCCTTTAGTGTTTTATTTGCTTGCTGGTTCTTATTTATTTGTGTTGCAATTCAGAGTTGTCATTCAGTATGAATACAACCAAGTTTTATGTCTTAAATCCTGATGTCCCCCACATTCTTGCTTGCTTATAGGTGAGGCTTTTGGCAGTGACTGGACCATGGGTGTGTGATAGCAGATCATGGAGTGTGATGCTGGATGAGTCCACTGATGGGTTCATAGCTGGTGTGACACTGGGAGGTGAAGCCTGGTGGGAAGAGGTGGCCTGGAAGGTATTTTTATATGTATCTCTCTCCTGTTCCTTTGATCCACTATGCTGCTTCCTGCCTGCCCTGCCATGGACTGTTTCCCCTCTGCCATGCTACCCTGCCTTTGAGCCAGCTGGACAGAAACCTTTCCTCCTTTAACTCGTGTATGTTGCATATTTTCTCCCAGCAATGAGAAAGTAACTGAGAAAATCAAGTCAGGTTTCCTACACAACAGTTAGTTCTCCTGGAGCTCCACAGGCAGAGAGACACTGTCTCTCCTTGATTCTGAGTGTTCTTGCTCTGGTCCATCCATAGTTGATCAAATCACGCTAGCCATGTTACGTGAGCACCTCCTTGCGTGGGAGTTGCACATGTTTAATGGATACAGTATAGACACTCTCAGGGAGAAAGGGGCAATAACTTAAGTAATTAACTTTAAAGGCTCTGTTTTAAAATTAACCACCATCACGATTAGTTTTAAAGATATGGCCTAATATTTATTCCACCAAAAAAAAATTGGTCTCTCACTCTTCTGTAACTTCAGTTTTAGCACTGTTGCTTCCTTTATCATTTATTCCTTTCTTTAATCCACTCCCTCCCTCAGTAATGAATTATTCATTTTTTCTGACCCAAGGATATCTGCTGCTTTCCCTGTAATATAATAACAATTCACATCTGATTTAATGACATAAAGTCCTGCTCCTTCATCTGATTCTTTTTTGCAAATAAGGAATAGAAAAAAATACTTGAAACTTGAGATGTGCCTTAAAATAGGTACTCATCCTTGCAAAATACATGACCTATTAAAAACAAAATCCCACACACTTTAATTTCTTAGTAATCAACACTATTGACTGAATTTTCTCATGTCAATTGCACCCTTGATATTAGATCAAGACAGTTGGGATTAAAAACTTTCTTTCTCTCCACTCCCATTCTCAGACTATTAAATTTGCATTGGTATTACTGCCTAATCCTGCACCTGCAGACAGCAACGTGAATGCACATTGCTAAAAGGTAACATAAAAACTTGTCAGCTAGACAAAAGTACAGCACCTCTGTTGTAGCTTACCCCACTCCTGCAGGAGTTACTCGAGGGAAAGGATTTTGTTTTGATCCCTCACAAGGTTCCTAGCACGGAGTAAACAGGGAAGTTGTGTACTGAATTAAATTGTAATGAAATTTTGCCACAGTTCTGTAGTCCAGCTCTGATGCACAATTCTCAAAGGGAAAAGAGTTAGAGTTTGAGAAAACACTGAATGAAGAGAACTGGCAAATTGATGTAGGCTGCCATTGCCATAGTTTATTTTCTATAACTTTTGAGAACAAAAAAAAAAAGAGGACAGTTATGTAACTTCTCAGAAGTTAGAACACTAACCCTTAGTCACTGAAGAACTAGTTTTATAGGATCTACTGTGTGTCAGGAATTATGTCATGAAAGTGACTTACTTTATTTTGTTTTCCCACAGCACAACTTTGAGTAAGGATTTATTATACCCAATTTTGAATAGAAAACTAAGTCTTAGGGTTGTTCCATAATTGTTCTGGACCATACAGTTGGCAAATGGTGGAAAGGAATCTGAACCCTAGTCAGCCTGTCTCCAAAGCCCATACTTTTTCCACTTCACTGAGCAGCTTCCCACACACAGACAGAACCCATGAATGTAAATTACTTACTCAATATTGGTAAACAATATAGCTCCTCATACACACCAATTATCTAAAAGGGAATTACTAGACATTGCTCTATAACTAGCAACTATAGTCTGAAGCACTCAATAAAGTGATAAATTTGTTAAAGCCTTCAGTCCTGCTGAGTCCATCTTTGCCACCTCATATAAGTAACACAGTCAACAGTGAGGTCTGTAACAGCATGAAGACAGAGTCTGCATTCCCAGAGGCCAGGGCAACTGCAGGAGCTAAGCCCAAGCACGTTTACACCAAGCAGATGTTTCCCTCCACTCTGTCCTCCACATCAGACACAGCTATGCCACTCACCCCTCTTATGCTCTGGGAATATAGGCAGCAGTAGGAAACTCATTTAGATGGGATGCTTCTCCTCAGGGAGAGCACCCTGGGATAGCATCTGGAAAATGCCAGGGACAGACTCCGGTGGAATGAGGGCTCTGGGGCTTCACTGAATTCTTCTCACGACTGAATACAGACATCTCAACTTCAGTTGTTTGTGTTAATAAGGAATCCATTTTACAGCTCCAATGTAGGTGCTAAATCAGTTTCAAGCTGTGTTCTGGTCATCCTCTGATGTAGCCAGCCAAAACCTGGGCAAAATCTAAGGCCCCAGAGAAGTTGCTATAGAAGTACACAGCATGTTTTTTTTTTAAAGGAGTACTGCTCAGCCATAAAGAAGGATAAACTTGACACATTTGTAGCTAAATGGATGCACCTTGCAGCCATACTCTTAAATGAAAGAAATAGGACACAAATGTGTAAATACCAAATTGTTTCTCTGGTTTGAGAAACTAAAGGTGTAAATGGGTACCAAAATGTATAATAGATATTGTGAAATAGGAAGGAAAGAAAATGTTCAAAGGGGAAGGGCAACTAGGGATGAGGGAGGGGGAAAGGAAAGAAGGGAAAGAAAAAAAATTGAGGAAAATTTAGACTTGAGAGCGTTAGACTTGGGAGTCACATAGGCAGGGCCTTCTTCAATCCTTCCCTATTTCCTCTAAGGAAACTGAGTCTGACAGAGGTTGGTTTGGGCTGAGCATGAGGCTCAGTAGTAAAGCATACGTTTAGCAAGCACATGGGGCACTGGGTTGGATTCTCAGCAGTTCCAAAAAAGCAAAAAGGGTTAACTGACTTTCCCAGGACTGCTGGTCCTCATGGGACATAGTTTGTCCAGAGGATTCTTTCCCAATATCAACTACTTGAGAGAACTGGAGAAGACGAACTTGAAACTCCAGAAACTGGAAGGCAGGAGTCTCCAGGGTGGGTGGAGTAAGCATGGTGCTCTATGTAACACTGACTCCACAGCAGGCGGGAGGATTTCCTTGAAAGCTGCAAAGGAGCTCAATAGCTCCCTCAGATTTTCCCTCTCAAGAGACTGCCATTTGTACACACAGTCTACTTCACGCCCATCCCCTTCTGCTGGTTTTAGTGACCTGGAGGGCTTCTCTGTCTGACCCAGGACCCTGTGCTGGAGCTTGGCACAGCCTCCTCACTTGTACCAACCTGAAGACAAAGCTTCCAGAAGAGCAGCAAGTGACACGGCACAGAAATCACTCCCTCTTATCTCAGTGGAAATTCTACTTGCTGCTTTTTTAAAAATGATGCAGTACTATACTGCGAAGAGTGCACTGTTGACTGAAACTAAGAAGTAAGTACATGTCTATCAAACAGCATATCATTTTTTCAAAGATGCCAGAGCTCTGAAATGGGCTAAAGGAGCCATGTGTTTGTCATCACTTATTCTCCAGCTTCATCCTGCATTCATTGCTTAAATAAACATGTTGCACAATTATAAATTATTTAAATAAATTGATACATTCACCTGTGTCAACAGCAATTTGAAGGTATTCATTTCCACAAATACGCTCACCCTGCATACCCCATTCCAACTGTTGTGGATTCTTCCAAAGCCCACTCCATTTTCCCATTTCTCTCTCTACATTTATGCTCACACGTATGCTGCGTCTCAGTGAAAGACCAATCTTCTCCAACAGCCAGACCTTACCCAAATGTTACTGAGTCTATAAAAATTCCTCTCTGATCTTTCTCAAACTCTTAAACCATAGAAATCTCTCCCTTCAGATGATGAAAGCAACCCTTATCATCTCTCTGACTTAACTGATGCTTAGTGATTTTTTGAGTTCAGTGGCCCCAGGGAACACAGCCCTCGGGACATATTTGGGCTCTGATCTCAGGGACAGCATCTGGAGAGTCAATGCCTTTTGGAGGACAATGACAGGGACATTGACCCTCGAAACATGGGGCCAGGGAAGAAAAGGGGAGTGAACACTGGGTGTGCCCCTAAGCCAGAGTGTAATTGTCGTCCTAGACTCTGCCAGCACTGTCTTTATCCAATTACCCAACAACCATCCAACAGAGCAGTGTACTCAGCATCTCCAGAGCTCATCCTACTGGGGACTGCAATACTCATCTTTTTCATTTAAAATATACTTACAGAGTGCGTACTGTGTGCCAAGCCCTACTCAATATTCTGGGGATATTGAATGCTGAATTTAAAAAAAAGAATCTCTGTCATTTGGAATATTGCATTCTAATGAATGGAAAGCAATAAAAAATAATAACAGATGAATTGTAGAATACATTATGATTAATAAATTCCAAAGAAAAATAAATCAGAGAACAGGTAGAGGTTAAACAATTTCATTTTTTCTAGAATCATTACATTAAAGTCACACTGAGAAAAAATGTTTGAGCAAGAAGATAAACAGCAAAACAGTTCATCCTAGACATAAGGAAGAGAACCGCAGGGAGGCTGAACTACACACAGGTCAGCATGGTCAGGGGGACAGCGAGGACCCCAGCCACACCAGGGTATGACCTGACTTGGATCATTCTCTAAGGAGAATGGACTCTAGAAAGATTCCCCACTATGTAATTCAGAACACTTCTGCCGAGAGCCGGAGAAGGAGAATTAAGGAAAAAAAAAATCTCTGGAAGACATTGGCAAGTCAAAAAGATAGTGGAAAACTATTGGGGCCTATTTGGAGGCAGCAGAAAGTTCAAAAGTCAGGTTAACATTGGGCCGCTTTTTCCATAGGAGCTAAGCCAGTGGGGAGGGAGAAGCTTCTGGAGGTGCAGATTTCCAGCCACGGAGGGTGGGGACCAATGGGGGTTCAGAGCCCATGAGGAGTGGGGGCTGCTACCTGCCAGCCCAGGCTGGGGAAGAGGGGCCTGCCCAACACTGGGCTTCCCATGTGAAACGTCCCTGGTAAGCACAAACTCTAGAACACTCACACAGAGCTGCAGAAGAAATGAACGTGCCACGCTGACTAAAGAAGAAAAATGCAATAGAAAATAAGTAGTTCAAAAAGAAGTCAATAAAGGAGATGAAGAAGTAAAATAGGATAAATTAAAAGCAAGCAGCAAGAGGGTAGGTCTAAACCAGGAAATACTAGCAACTAGTGTAATCGTATTTACTCATTAGGTAAATACAAATTCTCTAATTTACAAACAAAAATTACCAAACTCAACTTTTGAAAATGCAACTCTACCTTGCTTCTCGGACTTTTGGCTAAGAACAAGTGTAAAAATGCAACTCTACACTGTTTAAAGAAGACACTGTTAAAACATAAGACTATAGAGATATTGAGAATAACAGAAGAGAAATATGAATCATATTTGCTGGTTATTTATTATATCTGGGTTCTAAAACTGCCCATGGACCCTGGGCCATGACGCTGCGAACTCCCCTCTCAGACTCCAGCTGAAATCCTGCTCATTCTCCCAGTAAGGCTTGTTAGGGAGAATCTGGAGGTGACGGGGGAGGAAAAAAGGCTTGCTCCCTGTGGTCTACAGTCATGAACAACAGCCAGCGGCCCAGCAGGGACAGGCCAGACCCACTGGCCGTGGTCACCTCTCCCAGAACCAGCACTGGCCTACTGTCGGCTGCAGGGGAGCTGAGCAGGGCCGGCTCCGCAGAGGCCTGAGCAGCAGCACCTTGGCCACCCCTCTCCGTCCTCACGCCCTCAGTTTTTAGGGTCACAGTGCCGACTCCTCCGGTTCTTCCTTGCACATAACTTCTGTTCTAGGCAAAGGATGGTCACTTCCTTGCTCTTCTCCACACCTGGTGTTTCAGCTGCTTCCTCCTGCTGCAAAACTGGACACCCACAAAGTGAAGAGGAGGAGTTTGCCTTGGCTCAAGGTTCCCGTCCGTGGTCGGCTGGCTGCAGGATGGAAGAGGCACAGTAGAAGGGGCCAGGCGGAGGACAGCTGCCCATCCCAGGGGGAAGCCAGGGACACGAATGCACCTGCAGGTCATGTCCCCAGGCCCAGTTCCAAACAACACGTCCAGCTCTGAGGTCAACATCAAATTAACCCACTGGTGAGTGCAGTGCCCTGTGATCCAACCGCCCTCAAAGCCCCACCCCTGAACACAGGAGGCTCTGGAGGACATTTATTCGTTGTTGTCATTTATGGGTGCCAGAAGGTACAAGGAACACCAGAAACAATGAATACAAAACAATCATCTTTGCTGGAAAGGGCAGCAGTCACAAGGCAATCAACCTTCAAGTTCTAGCGAGCATGTTGAGTACCAAACAAACACAAAAATATTGGATCAAAATCCATCAAGTATAAATTCTACAAGTTTCAAAGCAGCCAGGTACCAAGGAATGATCACCACAAACAGCATGGGTGTGCCAGACGAAGAGGTGGTTCACATTATGTTACTTAACATAGAATGCAATTTAAATCCAGGGCTCACCCAACTGATGGTTACAATACTTACGTTTTCATTAAAAATGTAGTTGTCTAAATATATCTGAACTTACATGTATCTAAACTCTAACGGCTATGTAAGGCATTCTTTTTATTAAGTCACTTGCTTTGACATATCTAATGTGATTGTTTGCCTTTCAGAAGGAACAACTGGTATGTTATATAAATATCAGCAAAAGGAAACCTGATATACCTGTGTTAATGGGAGAACAGGTACACCCAAGTGAAAAAGCTCTGCTGTAAATAAGAGGAGATGTTTTGTAATGGCAATACATTTGGGAAACCCTACAACTCTAGATAAAAATGCCCCTAATGGCACCTCCTCAAATTTATAAGGCAAAACAGGCCTACAGACAGCCATAGGCAGATGTACACTTACAGCAGTAGTGTTTAACTGGCAGAATAATAATCAGACAAGGGAGAAGTGAAGATTCGGATGGGGTGGACGCCCCGGCTCAGGTGGCGGCCAGGGGAGGGGATGGTGCTGCATGGAGCAGGAGTGTAGCTCCATCCAACGCAGGCTCGGGAAGCAGCTGACCCACACAGCTTCCCCTGCTGAGCCCCAACTTCGCAATACGGGCCATGGACTGGAGAGGAAAGAAGGGTCAACAGCGACACCTGAGCACGTGATGGGGGAGTCACCCTAACCGAGGAGCAGCAGCTTGACCAGGCGTGGGCACTGCCCTGGAGGCTCGGCTGGAATGGCTGAGTCTGAAACAGCTATGCCCAGGGCTCTCGGCCTCTGAGCCGTCTGCTCGCGCCATCTAGGGTGGACCAGCTTTCCTGGGTCGGCCTCTTCCTATCACTTGTCTTCAGCCCTCACGTGTCCTCTGTTGCTCCTTGCACTGCTGCTATTCTGAACCGATGGCAGCTTCCAGCACCTTTCTTACTCCTGAGAGTTTTCTATAGGATCCTTTTTACTTGGCATGTCTTCTCTCTTTCCCTCAATATCTGGATTCATCTTTTGGCCAAATAATCTTATTCTCTAGGAGTCCTCCACTCAAGACCCATCTGGCATCTGTGTTGCCCTTTGTCCACTACCCTAACCCTCATGTCTGTACTGCTGTGTTGCTGATCACACAGTGTCATAACTGCCCCTCTACATCTCTGTTTTTCCACAAGCCAAAAACCCCTCCAGGGCAAGCAGAAAAGCCCATAAGCACTTGGTGCAATGGTGTCCAATACATTGCTCAGTGCTGATAAAACCTTGCTAAATAAATAAATTCTCCACGTAAAGCACAAAAACAGTAACTGTCAGGACCATATGGCTCCTGATGATCAGAAAGCATACCTCTGAATATCACTTTTTATGCATGCTAGAAATTAGATTTTTGAGGTATAAATCTATCACAAAACGATGGAAAATCGACAAAGATGAAAACAATCCTCAAGGTTCATTTTGATCCCACCGAAAGCCTCGGTTAGCTTTCAAACTGAGTACACGTACTGAGCTTTGTGCTAATGCTGCCACGCTACACATGGAATCCCAGCGGTAACAAAGTGTTCTTCACTGCCTTCTCGTTGCAGTGATGAGAATTTCTTTTACTCTGATGCACATGAAAAGAAACAAGCTAATTATGAAGAACATTGTCAGAAGCTTCTCTCAAGGCTATCATTGTCGAATGGAGCTTGAAAAATGAAGCTTACTTTCCTGACACTGTGAGTTGTCAATGCTCCTGGAGAACCTCACTGCCAAGGCTCGTGCTCTGCTGACACTGTAAGTCACTGTCACTTTGTCTTCCTGGCCATGACTCAAAGCCTGCCCATCCAGCCCTTAAACCCACTTCATCCCACCACAGATAACATCACCAGGGAGCGTCTGTCCAGCCAGTCAGCATTTCTGAGCCTCAGAAAGGCAGTTAGCTACCTACTTCCTCAGATGCGGAAAGGATAAATCCAAACACAAACAAGCAAACTTGTGTAGACACTGAGAGAAGGGCGTCCATATCCAAGAGTCTGAAAGTCAGAAGAAACCTGAAAATAAACTTGTGTTTTCCCCCCAAAAAAATCACTTTCAAATTTGTATGTTCATTTCTTCATTTAACTCATTACTAACGATGCATATGGGAGGTAAAAAGCAAGAAATTTTATCCAGAAATTAGATCTAAACTTCTTTTTTGAAGAAATATATAGTGATGCTTCAGAATTATTTTATACTTCTTAATGCATATAATTTTTAGAACAAATAAATGGACAATATCACTCTAATCTCTATGTGTATTTTGTTACTTTAACCACTCTAGGTAGGAATCACACACAGCAGTTGCTGTTGTGTGTATAAAATGTCTCCAGAATCTAACATTCCTTTGATGTTGCTGTTTAGTCTTGTTAGAAAACTGCACAGGAGGGAGAGAGAAAGGCCAGACAAGTTCCAAATGAAGAAGTCTACCTCACAGAGTCCATAACAAGAGGAAAAACAGGTGTGTTGCTAAGCAAAGTATTTTTTCTACTGCCCTATTCCTGCCCTTTTCAAACATCTCATTTATGAATCCAAAGCAGCTGTCACTGCACTATTTTGCAAGCCAGAGCTCGGCTATTTATTCTCTTCCCCACTCTTTAGAGATCTATACTTTGTTGATTTTTTTCATCTTAGCACATGAGAACCATAATACTGATATATAACACTTGTTAATTAGAACATAAAGACTTTAATTTTCTGTATGGATTATTTCAGTTATATATGCTATTTCCTATTCAAAGAATATTCAGTAAAATACATAAAATCACTGAAAGAATGGGAGGATCCAGGCTTTAACCATAAAGACTGCACCAGGTGGAGGAAGATGGGGGGATTCGGTTATCAGTGTTTGCCCTAACGAATCTTTGAGGAGCCCTAAGGAGAAGCCATGGGAAGTAAGGAGGGAGGAACCAGGGCTAGCATCCCTGTGTGTTGACTGGGATTCTCCATGCTCCCATGACCACTGATCGGAATTCCTTCTAGTCTGTTTTCTAATTCCATCTTTCCATACTTTTTAACAGATTATCTGCAATAAATTTTTTGGCCACTCTCAATTACCTGTACCAAGGTGACTGCCTATGTCGTAATGGAAATAAAATTTAAATGCTCCCTGGCTGGTTTTGGATATTCTGTTTCTTAATTCACATTCCTATTCATTAGGAAAAATTGTAGGAGGACGTCAAAAGGGCTGTAAATCCCAAAATTCTTGTTCATTCTAGTGTTACAGTCAAAAAAGGGCAATTTTTATTAGAATTAGCAATTTTGTGCAGAAATAATCAAAAAGAAAATGTAAAAAGATCTTGGCTATTGAGCCTAAAATTGAGCTGCCTGTGTTCTGCAGTAAAGCCTTCAGTGAATGTGTGCTAGGCCTGTTAAAGCAGCCCGCGAGCCCATCTGTCGTGTTATTATGCCAAATACAGGGAAGGTCCACGGGCCAGGCGTGGTGCTGTTTACCTTCTATCTTCTGGAGAGGCAAAATCTCTTAACTGAATCCTTCACTTAATCATTCTCAAATCCCAAGCTATAGCTTCTGATCCCTGGTTCGATCTGAAGTAAAATTCATTTTCTGGTGTTCTATGTGCACTTGCTCCAGGCTTGCCTTGGAGACCGAGAACAGTACGTGATGTTTGCTTGTTGACTACTTCAGCAGCTCCTACCCGGCGACTTCCACCAGGGCAAGGTGGGAGGAGGGCAGAGGACTGCGGGAATTCTTCGCACTGAGCCAAAGCAAATATCCTGAGCAGGGCCAGCAGCGGCCTAGGAGGAGTACACGGGCCGGGCCGGGGCATCCTCCGGGCTCCTGCGCGGTCCGGCTGCAGACAGGGCCCGGAGCGCTGTTTACTGTGTTGTGTTGTGTTTTCCTTACGGGGGAGCGCGGACAACAGCCAACCTGATTGCTGGCAGAAAACACTTCCCTCCCTGTGATTCCCAGTGCAGGGTTCAGAAGGCGGAAGCCAGCAGGCTGCAAGGCGGCCTATGGGTCCTTCCCCAGCCTAGGTCCCCAGGCCCTGGGAGACTGAGCGCTTCCTTCCCCGCCTGGCCGCAGACAGCAGCTGGGCCTGCAGGGCTCGCATACCTCTGTCAGTCCTGCTCACCCCACCTCAGGGACCCTTGGGCGCTGCAATCAGGCACAGATACCCCCAAGCGCTGCTCCAGGGCATGCGACCAGGGGCGCCCAGCAGAGCCCCTGGAAACGGCCTGGGTATCCCCGCAGGACTGAATTTCTGCTGTAAAAGTTCTCGCTCCACGTTTCCTCTTTCTCCACTCACTTCTTGGATCAGATCTATGATGCTCTCTTCCAACTACCACGGACATAGTTATGAATCACGAATCTCCGACTTGAGCACAAAACCTTCCCCATCTCGGGTCCGCTTTGTAGACGGTCTGCCGCAGACTCCACTATGGGCCCAGGAGGAACTGCAGTTCCCCGCTGCACACATCATGGAGCCTTCGTTCCTGATGCACAATTCTTATCGCAGATGGTGGTGGTAATGTCTACCCATTCCCACAATCACAAAGCTAGGAGCGATTCTAGACTGCTCTCTGGGACCCTGAGCACACACCAAGTCCGGCGAGTCCAGTTTTAACCATCTGGGCTTAGTCCTACACCTCAGTTCAGGACTTCACACCTTTGCTCACGGATTCCCAGTTTCCTCCCCAGTGGTCAGCAGGAGACATGCAATTCAGTAGAAAACAAGTGAAACCTCACTTCCTCTGCATAACACTGGGTATGTGATTGAACTTTCCTCTCCCAAGACTATAACTATCAATCAGCAAAGCATTTGGCACAAATCCTAGAAAGAATAAACCTGAATATTTGCAACTTTGACTTCTTCAGAGAATCAAGCGCTTACACTGCTTTCAAAATGATTCTGCTGAATGGCAGGCCTTGCGATGCAGTTTGCAGATGGCCTTGTCATCCACCTGCGGACAAATACCCGGCCCGGCGACTGTTCAGACACAACTGGAAGTCATTGGTGTGGCCCTCAAAGCCCTTCGTGTTCTGTCCCCTGCTACTTTCCCTCAGGCACCCTGACGGGCTTTGCACCGACTGCAAACCAAATGCCATCGTGAATTTAAGAACAGGTTAGATCAAGCAAAGTGATTTGACTGTGGGTGGCAAGGACTGTCTCTGTCACCTGCTGCCCCCTGCCAGTCATGGAACAGAGAGTCAGTGCCGTCCTAGAGCCAGAGGGACAATGCCACACTCTTCGGTAATTAACCCCAAGCAACAATCTGCCTCGTATGAAAATGTATTTAAACACCCAGGGACCATCTCACATATCATTTTCTGACCGTTTCAAAGCAACATGAGCTGAATGAGAGTGTGAATTTCCAATTCGGCTTCCCAACCCACCGTCATACCTGTGCTGCCCAAATGCGCTCACCAACACCGCGACCTTCACCGGAGTTCTAGAAGTGACACCCACTTCTCACAGTGAATCCCAGTGCCGATTCACTTCAAGGCTAGCCCTGGGATTGAAGAGAACTTCTTTAAAAGGTTTCCTCTTGGGCAGTTGTTTCCTGATGAGCTTCTGAGACCCCTTTGTAGCTAAAAAGACAGCTGCTCAAACGGGGACTGGAGCCCCTCCTTCCCATGCAGCAAGTGCTGTGACCCTTGGACACCATCTCACTTGTAACCTCTGCCATGAGGAAGCAGACTCCTTATTTCCTGTCACATATGTGTTAACTAGTCTTCTAAAAATAACCCTGCTTGTTTATTTGAAATAAGATCAGATGACACTGAACATATACCTATGTAATTTTGATGATTAAATTTTAAAGAATTTTAGACTCCCCTTATAAGAGATTCTGAGGAGTATGTTTCTTATGCTGGTGTTGGGATCATACATGCACATGACCCATTTGTCTACTAAGAATAATTGTATTCAATAATCCATCATTCACAGTCAAATAGAAGCTTAGACATTTTCTTTCTATAACACCAGTCTACCAAATGCTTACTTTCACTAAACATTATTATCTTTCATGCAACAATGTATTTCTGAAATATTAATCTGTGCACTTTGAATTTCTTATCCTCCCATGTCCATTCCACTCTCCTATTAAAGTGCCAGCCGATTTTATGCTTATTTCCTCAAGGGAAGGATGTGAGGAAAGCAGAAGTCTGGGAAAGTGAGAATTTTAGTATCATTCTGAGTTTTCCATTTGAGATAAGTTCCTTAGAGCAGTGGTGGTGAGCCTATAGCACACATGTTGCTTTTCTTTTAAGATGAGGTTAATGTAGAGTTGTTTTTTCTAAACTCAAACGTCAGTATTCAGTTTTCATTGCAGGGTTGGCATTTTGCAATAAATAAGTGAGTTTTAGGTTTTAGTTTGGCACTCTGTATCTAAAAAGTTGGCCATCACTGCCTTAGAGGGTTAAACAAGTAAAAACAAAGATTGCATAGATTTTACTCACGGATGAAAAAAGGAAGGGAAGAGACACAGGGAGAAGTAATGACCACCTAGAGGAACACGGGCCCAAGATGCTGGGCCCAGCATGCGAGACTCAGGGGAAGCTCCATCTTCCTGGGGAAGACTCCTTTCAAGCCAGCACCCTCAGATGACGACTGCAGGCACGAGGACAGCGGGCTGATGCTTGTGTCCCAACGAGACCCAGAAGACATGAAGATGTCACCAGGACTGGAAGGGACCAGGCGTGTAGGGCCAAGACACAACTCAGCATGGCCTTGGGGATCCAAGATCAGAGTTCAAATGCAGGACACGGCCTCTCCCTGGACTCCCAGCAGATGGACAGCGTCTGCTTTTCACTTCCCCACATCTGAAGCTCTTCTGGTAACTGGTCTCATCCTTATCTTTCTGTTCCAGGTAGGAAACTCAGGAATTTACCAAGATTAAGTTTTTCCACTGCAGTGAAGTAGGTGTTTGAAATGAAAGCTAGGCTGAACTAGAAAACAAAAACTGGAGATTTTTTTAAAAATATAAGATAGGACTGGGGATTTAGCTCAGTGGTTTTGCCACCTGCTGTGCAAGCGCAAGGACCCAAGTTCGATCCCCAGCACACACACACACACACACAAA
>NW_004624848.1:4507750-4532833 GCF_000247695.1 Heterocephalus glaber | reverse complement strand
CAATTTCTCCTGTTATCTGAGAAATTATTTCTGATTTCATTTTTTCCAGATCCCCTTTTGTTGCCAGTTCAGTGGGTCCAGGTGGTTGCATATCACAGTGTTCCATCTCATTTCCCTTTGGGGTTGCTGTAGGTGATCTGGAAGTCTGGTTTTGAGACTTATCTACATGTTTTCTCATTTCAACTGGGGGGCTGGGGGGTGCTGTTGGTGCCCTTGTGGATTACCTCCTCTGAGCTCGGAGAGGTGGGACAGGGGCTGGGAGCAGCGGTAGGGATGGTGGCCCAGAAGCCCCTTCCTCTGGGCCTGGAGCAGCAGGACAGAAGGTGGCCCAAAAGCCCTTTCCTCTGGGCTGGGAGCAGCGGGATGGATGACAGCCCTGAAGCCCCTTCCTCTGGGCTGTTAGTAGTGGGAGGGATGGTGGCCCGGAACCCCCTTCCTCTGGACCAGGAGCAGTAGGATGGCAGCTCAGAAGCCCCTACCTCTGGGCCAGGAGCGGCAGGATAGATGGCAGCCCAGAAGCCCCTTCCTCCAACTACAGACTAGTTTAATAAAGAATGGTATGGGTAGGCTGCAAATAGCCAACAACTCTTGCTTTTCATACTTTGAGTAGTAAATTAAATCACATATGGAGACACCAAGTAAACAAGCACTTGACGAAGTTTCTTTCTTTGGTCTTCAGGAGCCCGTGCACACAGGGCCCAAAGAGAAATATCACTGATGACCTCAGTTCTGTATTAGCTGAACCATAGTGTCTTCTGTCTATTCTGAGTATTTTCAGTTTAACTCTACTTGCCCGAAGGCTTAAAGTGTGCTAATGAGCACTGTGCCCTAGAAGGAGGACTGTCAGAGGGTTAGGAGACCTAGGGTACACTGACAGCTTCTCCTCACTAAGGTTTGTTTTCTTTGGGGTTTTTGGGGGGGGTTTTTTGGTACCGGGGATCAAACTTGGGTCTTTGCGCTTGTGTAGCAGGTGGCGAAACCACTAAGCTAAATCCCCGGCCTTCCTCACTAAGGTTTGATTTTCGCATGCCTCAACCCTTGAGGTACTAAAGAACGAAATCTGACAATACAATTTCAAGAGCTTAAAAAAACTTAACATTACTGAAACTCACAAAACAGGAACTAATTAAGTGGGTAAATAAATTAGTGCATGTGAAACATGAAAATGCCAATTATCCCTAATTGGTCTATAAATTTTATGAATTTCCAAACACAATTTCTACATAAATTTTTGTTTTCAAAAATTCATATCCAATAAACAAGGATGACAAACAGCTAAAACAGTTTCATTAAGAAGATGTTCTAGGGTATTTGGCACAGATGCCAAGGCTGATGAAGCCACATCCTCGTGGCACCATGCAGTGCTGCCAGAATCCACAGGAGTGGACAGAACAGAGTCCACAGCTGAGCTCAGGCTCGTTCCTGTACGACTCTGTGACAAAGATCTCCTTGAAACTCAGGAAAACACTGCTGTGACAATGTTCCTGTGACCACACAGAACTGACAGACCCAGGCCTCATTTGTGTGTATGCAAGACAAGGAATGCTAACGGAGCTCCTGGCAGAGCCTCTCATGGCCCTCCGGAAGCCCTGGGTTCAATCCATAGCACTGCAAACGGAAATAAACAACCATAATACCATGGAGCAACAAATTTTAGATACTTTACTAAAAGCAGAAATTTTAATACTCCTAATGAAAATACACTTAAGGCTCATCATCAGAGAAGATTTTACAAGGGCCAGGGATTTAGTTCAGTGGTTTCACCGTCTGCTGTGCAAGCGAAAGGACCCAAGTTCGATCCCCGGTACCGAAAAAAAAAGAGAAGATTTTACAAAATGAGACATCTGCTATAGTTTAGATCTGGGGTGTCCCTCAAAAGCCTCCTGTATTGGGAAGGTGTCGGATCATGGGTGCTGTGATCCTCAGTGGGTTTGTAGCTGTTAGGAGGGGTCTGGGGACATGACCTGGGGAGTGTATCTCCCCACACACACCTCCTTCCCTCTCCACTTCCTGCCCGTCAGGACCTGAGCAGCTGTCTGCTCAGCCCCCCTGCCATGTTCTGCTGTGGAGCCCCAACTAGGGACTGACACCTCTAAAATCAGGGAGCCCCACTGCACCTCTCCTCCTTTCAGGTGCAGGTCTCAGGTACTGTGTCTCCATGACGATGAAAGTGACTAACACAATGTCAAAGCACAAACTGTAAAGAAAACACTAAGTTTTAACTACATTAAAAATAAAATGTCCACGGTTGATGTCAGTGAGGTGAACAGGTAGAAGGACCAAAGCAAGGGGCACTCGAGTTCTACTGGAGCACCTGAGGAGGTTCCCAGAGTAGAGACCCAGATAGCACGGAAGACAGAGCAGTGATGCAGTATCTACAGTGTCTCCAGAGTAAGAATCAGCCTTGCGCCCCAGGGATTTGCATCCTCTCCCCACTCAGGCCTCCCAGAGAGGCCCAGCCTCTTCAGCCTCAGACCCTGAGGAAAATTGAGGGGATCCGTCACTTCACACAAGCAGCCCCCCAGGAAACGCAGCATACAGAGAGAAATGGAGAAGTTGCCCCTTCCTCGTTACTGGCTGCCCAGTCTATGGCAAACCCGATCGGGGCAATGGGGGGACACAGGGCCAGAGAAGGCCAGACGTGTCAGCAGTATCAACAGAAGGTCCTGGAAATGGCAGAGCAGCTGTGGTGTGGATCTGCATCGCAGCTCCTGAAAGTGAGCCTTGGGTTGAAGGGAGAGACAGAGCTCCTGCCCTGCGCCCAAGCTGCTCACAGCTGGGCCGCACCCCAGCAGCACGGTGAGCATCTGCAATGGTGTAACTCACGTGGTGAGGAAGGGTTCCAACACCTACCCAGTGGGAGTCATGGCACAAGCTGGAGCCTGGCCACTGCTGCTCAACTTCTCATTTACGTATTTCTTCATTCTTTGCCCACCAACACATGACCTGTGTTCTGTGTCTCAGCCACTGTGCGGGGCTGTGGCAGCCAGTGGTGAAGAGGCCATGTGTCCTCATGGGCATCAGGATGCTGAGGGGGAATGGCTGTTATTCCTTCATACAGGATGACAGAGGACGAGCGAAGCCACTTTCACATGCCCCTGGGATGGCGGGGAAGGTGGCTGTCAAATCCAGAGCTGATAAAATCAAACTCTTCATACTTTGGTTCTTATTCACATTGAAAAATTATTATAATTGATTGTTAATACAGTTTTTCTCTACAATACTAGGTACTTAAGGTTGGAAGCAAAGCTTTCTTTGTCTTACATGATGAGCCACATGTGTAGCCAGATATATAAACATTTTCCAGGAACAGATTCATCCTCTGTATGAGAAAGTGTTAAGACTCAATTGCTAAAGCTTCTTCAAGCTCTACTTCCAAAAGTACTAACAACTAAATTGTAAGTTTAATACATTGATGCAAACGTTAAGGATAAAATACTTAATTTTTAAGGTATGGCTACTGGGTTACAAATTTCTTTAGAACTGAAATAGGCAGGATTAACTGAAGTTTCCATTCACATTATATTGTACAATGAGACCACAGATTATGTCAGATTAAATTTTTGGAACCAACTGCTAATATTTATTCTTATTTCTTTGCATCCCATTTACAATGAAATTACATTGACCACATTATTCTAAAACTGTTAAAAGACTATATTTTGTCTTTAGCCTGAATCATTTGGTGATGATTATGCCTTTACAAATATTCATTTCAAACTCAAAAAGTATTTTATTATTATAGCTCTATGTTATAATTTTCAGTCCTTTAATAGTATAATTAAAGATCTAATTACCAAAGAGGAAACTTTTCAACTGTTTTTGTAAAACCCACTGCTACTCTCCCAGCTGTAGAAGTGACACTTTAAGTACTTATTGGGAAGTCTTCAGATAAATAGTTACACTTTCGTTCCCTTGATGATCTGAATATGTTATTAAAAAACAAAAATCAAATTATTTATGGAAAAAAATTTTCTGTCTCTCAATGCACTGGTTGCCTCCCTGTCTAATGGAATAAAGCTAATGGTACAAGTGAGGCACTGTTTAATAAATAATACTGAATAACTTAGCAAGGGGGCTGCACAGAAAGAGAATATTATGCCAGGGAGCCTTGGTTCATCCCCCGGTTAGCAGCGGAAAAGCGCTCTCAGTCTGTGTGCTCTTCACCCACTCACCAGTCCATTAACTCATTAAAAGTATTTACTCAGTGTCAAAACCACTTAGCCTTGGAATCATAGAGAACAAAATAAAGTTTCTCTTGGTTTAAGCAGGTTACTCATAAGGCAGGGAAACACAAAACTGAGTGTTGTGATTGCTGCTAACATGTGTGTATATGTTCTCTAAGTAAATCTTCCTCACACTGCTTCTGTGAGAATGAACATTTATGAAAGACAGAGGAACAAATAAGGGAACATACCCTCAGAAGATGAGGAGAAATTCTTACATGAGGTCAATGGAAAGAAAACACCTAAACAGAAGACAGAACACAACAGCCCACCAGGGGTCAGAATAAAAAACATGAACTTACCTCAGTTTACCTGGGGCATGGTCCATTAGTCTCCCTGGGTGTCATTTAAAAAAGACTTTAGTCTGGGTGACTTAAACAAGAGCCATTTCCTTACAGTTCTGGAGGCTAGAAGTCCTAGTCAAGGTGGCCACTACTTCAGTTTGTGAGCTCTCCTCCAGGCTTGTACAAGCCCACCCATCATGTGATCACATGGCAGGGAAAGAGATATTTCTCCTCCTCCTCTTCCTCCTCTTTCCCCTTCCCCTCCTTCTCCTCCTTCTCCTCCTTCTCCTCCTTCTCCTCCTCCTCCTCTCCTTCTTTCATCTTGTTTCTTCTTCCTCTCCTTTTTCTTCTCCTTCTTTCTTTTCTTCTGTTTCTTCCAAAACCACAAACCCTATCAGATTAAAGCCCCCATTTAATCTCAATTACCTCCAAAATTCCCTATTTTCATATTCAGTGACAGTGAGGATTAAGGTGTTGACATATAAATTTGGGGACATAAGTCAGTTAATGATTCCTGGGGAGGGAGAAAAGTATTCAACAGTATACCTATAGGAGAAGAACTAGGAGCAGACTGTGACAAAGGTTCAGGTGCAATTTTTAAGCTAGTTTTACCACTTAGGTAGGTTGTTATGGTTTAAAGGAAAGGGAAGCCCATTCAAAGGCATACAAATGGGAGCAGATCCTGTGCTGATATGAATAAGGCAGCCAGTGGACTGGGTCTAGCGCACACAGCTTGCAAGGGAGGGAGAGATGCTGCAGGGACTGCGAAGGTTTCCAGCCAGGAGGTGGAAGGGTCAGTGAGGATGCTTCAGAGAGAGGGCCCAATGCCAGAGAGAGGCAGAGCCCAGAGACCAGGAGGTGCTGAGAAATGCAAAATACAATGATGCTGAGACTGCTTTGAGACTTAGCAGCTCAGAACGTCTTATAAATAACTGAAGATGCTACTCTGGAGATACTAAGACAACCAAAGATGGAGCCCTTGGAAACATTAAAGGCATAATTGGAAACAGAGGCTTGAGGAAACTAGTTTGTGAGTCCTAGAAATCAGGAAAGGACCCACGAGAGATGGCTAGAGAGGCCTGCAAGAGCACAGGCACTAAGTTGTGGAAGTGGGAGGGCTCTGGAACGAGGGTGGCAGAATTCCCATGCCCAAGTCTGGTGATGCTGACTCACCACCATAGCCCATCACCAAGCCAAGCACCTGGCAGGAGCACTTATGGTGACAAAGTTGAATAGAAACTGAGGAATGATTTATAAAAGAAAGGAAGAGATGGAGAATGTCTAAGCCCTAAAGTTATATTAAAAAACAAAAATAAATTCAGGCACAGGCAAGAAAGAATCAAACTGGTTGTTTTCCTTTTCAGAAAGGGATAAGAGAACCTTAATTATGTTTATAAAGGATGAAAAGAAGCCACTGAAATGGAAAAGAGGCAGAACTAATAAAGGGGGGTGGCTAAAAAGATCTTCACCTGTATGTGTATTGTTCGAATACAATGATTAAGATATTTGTAGGAGAGGAAAAGCGAGTTAGGGAATACCTACCGCCAACTGGCAATCAATAGGATAACAATATAATAGTAGCTAATACTTTTAAGTGTTTAATAATCAGGGATTTTTTGTTTTTGCAATACACATAATTTTGTTATTAGATATACCCTTGAATGTTTTACTGTTTCCATTTTGCATTAAAAAAAAACTTAAACAGAGAAATTAACTACCTTGCTCCAGAAAACATAAAAGATAGACAGCAGAGCTGGGTCTGAACACTAGTTTAAGGCTTCCCTGTCCTCACACTGCAGCCTTCAAGGTCAAGGTCAAGCACAGTGCCTTCTTCCAGGCCTCAAGTCCAACAGGCAGTTGCTGCACACATGGCTTCAGAAAACAGCGCTCGTGCAGAATAAAGTTTACCCAACAATAAGCATAAAATGCATTTCAACACTAATCCTAATTACCACTCCCTCACAGATACAGTCTATAAATACTATTGGAAAATTTGGTAATATAAAAATATATTATGCTTTCATGTCTCATAACTTAGAATAAATTTTGGTTCTTCACATCAGGCTAGGCAGATGAGCTTTTGGAACACAAGTCTGTCAGCTAAAAATTTTATCCTAATAACCGAAAAAAAATGACAAAATCTATAAAAGGTCACCATCCCTAGATGTATGAAAAATCATTTTTATTATACAGAACTGCTCACTGAGACAAATGGAAAAAGAGCTTGGTCAAAATGCTCCTAACAACAGATTAATCTATTGTGTTTGATGATGTCTTTATATCACTTAACTGCTTTGCAGACATTTTGGTGTTTTTCCATGAAATGAAAACTTTTTTTTTAAATGGAAGTTGTAGGGTCCGTTTTGTTCACTAAGAATCTTTAGAAAGTTGTAAAATGCATTGTAACAATTTTTTAATAAAAACACTACAGTATAGACCTCTAACGCCAGGTAGATGTGTATTCCCCTCCCTCCCGTTTTTAGAAGGATTACTCGCATTTACTCTTTGCCGTGGAAGCAGACTGATTTAGGATTGCCAAGTGTTATGGCTCATATCCAGATGTCCCCCCCCCACAGCCTCATGCACTCACAGGTGGAGATTTGCAGAGGTGGTTGGATCGTGGTTGTTTGCTATTATTATTAAAAGTGTGTGGTAATAGATTAGTCCACTAATTGGTTTAGCAAAGTCCTGGATGTGGCTGAATGGATTTACTGAAGGTAGAAGCCCCAACCCGGCATGGGTGGCACCAACTGATAGGATTATAGCCTGGATAGAATATAAATGGAAAGGGAAGCTCACTGCTGCTGCTTACTGCCTCCTGTCTACCCTGCCATGGACTGTTTCTCCTCTACTCTGCCCCTCGGCCATGTGGTCCTACCTTAGAGCCAGCCAACTATGGACTGAAACCTCTACACACTGTGTGCCAAATAAACCTTTCCTCCTTTAACTTGTGAGTGTCAGGTATTTGGTCCACACCAAGTTTGGGGAAAGAAGCTGAGTGAACATAGTCCATGCCTCCTCTCTATCTTGAGGTCCACATGCCTGCCAAGAGTACATGATCTGTTCTCCTCCGTGCCCAGCTTCTTCAAGAAAAAGAAGCTCAAATGTACCAATAAAAGAATTTAAGAAAAAAAAGAAAAGGAAAAGAAGCCTTCCACTGTGCAGAATTCTCTCTGCTAGGAGAGTTAAGTTTGGCTAATTTACGAAAGAATTATTGACAAGTACCACTGAGTTGTCACAAAAAACCATGCCCAGTTTTATAACCAGTTACCAGTTTTATCAATGCTAAGCAAATACAATATTCCATAGTTCCCTAATTCCTGTGTCTCTCTCTCCAGTGGTTATGAACTTGGATGGGAGAAGGGGTGATATTTGTTGAATATCTCAAAAACTTCACATTTAAAATTGGGAGAAACAGAATCTGTAGCCAAAAAAAGAGATGCTTCAAGAGTAAACCTCAGCAAACCTGAGGGTAGAGGACATAGTGACAAATAGTGAATGAATAGGTAGAAATAGGTATGGTACCCAGAACACTGGGCAGAAGCTGTTAGATCATACCACAGAGCAAATCCATCATCAACAATGTTGGCTTAGCTTTCTAAAATAATATTTTAATGGAATTCAGTCTTGTATAAGCTTTCACGCTCTAGCCCTTAAACAAATACTCTCCTTTAAATGAATCCATTCCCAAAATTACTTAAAGGAAGCTGGTAAGATTTTTACTTTTAAAAGATGGACCCTCCACAGGATCTTTATTTCCATTTGTTCTGTCTCTTACATCCTGAAAGTGTCTTCAATTAGGATTCGAGGCAGTGGTGCATCCAGCCTGTGTCCTGAATGAACAAATTACATGGGTTACCAAGTTCTCTAAACAATAACCAGGAGCCCAATAGTTCACCTGGGACAAAAGCATGAAGTTTGGAGCTTTTGTTCTGGCACAAATGGTTTGAGTACTGACTTCCAAATACTAAGCTGACAGTTTTAGGACCTTGCTTTTATCCAAAGAATTTAACCCACGTATTTCTTAAGAAAACCAAATGCATCAGCTCAGAAGGGAGAAACAAATCTAAGCTGTTTTCTTCATGGACTTTTAGAACCTGCTTTGCTGTAACTCATTTCTTCTTCCCAGTGCACTCCGCTCTTTGTCACCCTCTGGTCTTTGCTCCTTCTTCAGTTATGCGGGGTCTTCTCCCAGCACAGTCTTCTTTGGCTTTGCTGATCCTCCACCTGCAACTCTCTCACTTCCTTCCATGGTTCCAGATTAGCTTTCCACATCCACATCCTCCTCTCAAATCATAATCACTGTTTCTTCATAGTTCTCCAGTGTGTAACAGTGCTTCGTACAAGAGCAGTGCTTCATAACCATCCATCAATTGTTAGAACTCTCCCCAATCTACCAAAATAGGGTCACCTAATAGAATTTAAGTTAATTACATTAGGTGTGAACAATCCTTCTATTTTCACAGTTTGCATTAAGTTCAATTTGGGTGGTCCCTTAAATTCCCTTAGAGTGGCTTCTCCTTCCAATCCCATTTTGTTTGGAATTTGAGGATTTTTTTGTAACTTAATTCTATTATACCCTAACCTTGACTTATTAAATTAATTCAGTTGTAACAGACAACACAATGACACAAAAGTTGATAGATGCCTTATGAGATTCCTGACAACTCAAATTTATTCTTCAACATCATAAATAAATGATAAATGAGGAGATAAATATGCTTGCCCTGATTTGAACTATATGTATATATATGTATATATAGTCATATGTCACATGGTACTCCACTAATCTATATAATTTTATGCTTGTACATGAGTTAAAAATTAAAAACATGATAATATTAAAAGTCACATCAATAAAATTAATGAATATTATCCATTAACATTTTTGTGTAAATATTCACATCTACAATGGTATGTGGAGTATATTTGTGACTGACTCTTCTGTAGTGCTGTGATCCTACCCCTTAGCAAGTGCTCACCTGAGGTGCTGGGAGGATCACTTGGCCTGGCTGACACTACACCCTGCTCCTCAGCACAAGGCCAGGTAGCTGTGCATCCCCATGTCTAAGTGCACTTCATTTTGGGCTCCCTGATGGCACAAACCCCTCAAGGCTAAATCAAAAGCTAAAAAAGAAAGAGAAATGTACTTTATTTTTGTGTCTGTATTGTACCAAATGTGAAAGTGGTTTCTTTTGTTTGTTCGTTTGTTTTTTGTATTAAATTCTTTTATTGGTACATTTTAGGTATATAACACAATTACATTTCTCATTGGGAATTGTACCTTTATATAATGCATCTTGGTTCTTATTTTTTCCCCATTCCTAGCCCTCCCTTCACGCCCTCTACCCTTCCCTATTTACAAAGACTTTATTTCCATTTTTTCCATTTCTCGAAGTGGGAGGGCTAAGGGAAAGGATAGAAGGGAATGGGATTAATATGAGAAAATGGAAAAATAGAAACAAAATTTTTGTAAATAGGGAGGGCTGGAGGGGTTGAAGGGAGGGCTGGGCAAGGGTGAAAAACAAGAACCAAGAGAGACTATGTAAAGGTGCAAATTTCCAATGATGAACAACATTATATTGTATCCCTAAAATGTACCAATGATTAGAATGAATAAACGATAATGTAAAATGATGAGAAGTGAAAGTGTTTTTTAAACGAGGAGGAAAAGCACTGAGGTGTAGGAGACATCTGACCATCATGGGTACTGCTGCCCCCCCGCAGAAGGGGGCTCCTGGCCCTGGGGACCCCCAGCCAGACTCCCACGGGAGAGAGGGCGGGGCTGCTCCCACCTCTGAGTCACCGGCTCCCAAAGTGGGGACAGTCATTTTCAGGCCACATCACAGGCTGATTACTGGCACTAAAATGGGATTTCTGGGTGACAGGGTTTGCAGTCTACCAAAGAAGATTAGAAAACTGAGTAAGATCAGTGATTGAAATAAAGCACAAAAATGGAGAGCAAATGCTATCATCCAAGGAATCCAGGCAAACAAGTATTTTTGAAGGGGAAAAGTTTAAAAAAGAAATTCAGAGGCTGAATGGCCAGGATTAGCTCTCCTTAAACAGTATAGATAAATACTCAACTTCTAGGATTATGTGTAAAAATAAAACTCAAGTTTCTATTTCCAACTGAAGATACTGGCAATTCTCAAAATTTGAACAAAATTTACAATGACAATTATCAAAGTAAAGATGTCCTTCCTTAAGAAGTCTTTTAACAAACATGTCTTGAGAGGTTATCATCAGTGTTAAAGACCTGCTGGCTTTAAAGACGTCCCAAATCCAGTGCCTATTCATTCAGAAAAATCTCAGGGCATCATCTCACCCAGATGCTGGAGGTGCTGCACTGGGAGGCAGGAGGCAGGTGGACAGGACATGGGCTCTACCTTTAGGGCAAAGAGAAGACGGGAGACAGCCATAAGTAAGTTTCCTAGGACAGAAGTCCATTACATCGCCCAGATCAAATAAAGGAGGGGCACACTTTTCCTACCAGCGCATTGGAGAGGAGGGGAGGCAGGATGCCAAATGGAAAAATTAGATTTGTACAGGACTTTTAAACATGACACATTTTTACAGAGCTGCACTTGAAAAAGCACCGGAAGGGGCATTCTCAGCAAGGGACACAAAATGAGCAAAGCAACAGCGGTAGAAGTCAAGCTGGGCCTGCGGAAGGCGGCCTGAAACAGCAGCCTCGTCATGGGGACATTATTTAATAACAACCTGAAAAGTATAAAACATTTTAGAGGAAAAAGAGTTAAATCAACTCTATACTTTATATATATTTCTAAAAAATAAAGGTATCTCATGCAAGTAGTATTTCTAAAGCTTGTGGTCCAAGGAACTAATGTTAAAACAATTACTCTGATTTGAGAGCTACTATGAGCTGTAAGTGCACTGGACACATTGCACACACAAGCCATTTACGCTCCACAAGCCTGGGCATGAAGGGGCCCCACTCCCCGATGAGAGCATGAAGGCCACCTGAGCAACAGCAGCAACCTGCACAAAGTCACAACCCGCCCCACACCGCCGCAGGGTGGCCCGGAGTCCACTGGACCCCCAAGCACACGACATTATCCACAATGCTGCATTACTTCTCAGTATTTTCACTGAGTAACATAAATAAGACGCTTAGAAAATTGATAGTTTCCTACTCGATTTAATGCAAAGAACTGTCTGGGCTGTTTCAACCATCAATTTTCCATGTAACAATTTATGTGACAACACTGATGTATGTCTTGGGGACTGCCTTACAAATATGTCTTAAAAATAATTTCCCTAAGCATATATCTCCTAGACATTTATAATGTATTTGAAAATTAAAATATTGATTGAATTCAGGTGCCTTTATGATCATCTTGCTTGAAGGAACTGCAACTTCTAGAATGCATAGATTATCCTTGCACCCAGAGGGGAAACTCAGTCGGGCAAGCATCTCCACCCACCCACAAATTCTGGTCATTTCTTTCCTATAATTTTAATAGTACAAATACAGACTATATTTTAGAATGTTTAGGGTCCTGAAACACCCAAACGAACAGTATTTTTAGAAGTATTTTCTAGTGGTCTCCCTTATTTCCTCAGTATCATTGTCACCAATCAGAAGCCCACACCAAAATATTCTGCTTTATTTAAACTGATTGAATCCATTCTTTACTGATTTATGGTGTTTGATTAGTTCACAAATGCAACCTCATTGAAGATTCTTACATGTAAGAACTGGAAGTAAAATATTGAGGATGTTAATCAATAGCTATAACCCAGTAGCTAATTTTATATCATATATTAGAAAAGCAGAAACTTTTTCTACAAGCAAAAACAAAGCCTGTCTCCCTTTCCAGGCTGCCAAGGAGAGATCATCACCATCAATGCGATCAGTGATGAGAGATCTTACTTATTATATCATCTGCTATTTCTTTATCCCTAGATTTTATTTATTTATTTTTATTTTTATTTTTGGTATTGGGGATCGAACTCAGGACCTTGCGCTTTCGAGGCAGGCAGTGGAACCACTGAGCTAAATCCCTGGCCTTATCCCTAGAGTTTTTTCACTGGCTTTTACCTCTTTCTTTGTTGAGCTCTGCAGCTGTACACTCGCAATACCTCCTCCAGCACTACTTTCTGTATCCCTACTGTTGCTAAGAGGGGCTGTGGAAGTTGCAGTGATCAATCTTATCTCTGCTCAGCAGGAAGTGACAGCTCCACAAAGCCTGGCTGCTGTTTGTTACGTGGATTTGTGATGAGCCTGCTTTCTGATAAATTTCAGGTCTGTCAGGTCCTCTGTCGGGCATTTGTATTTATAGCCCTGGGTGATCAGTGCCGGTACAATGTTTTATGCTAAACTTTGAGTGAAGGTCACTCCTGAGGCTGACTAAAACACGGCACTGCCTAGCACCAGCTCACTCTGTGCCGCTGTGTGGAGGACAGGCACTGACAGCTTTCTGTTTGACTGACATGAGGAAAGGCTACCTTCTAAAATAAAGGCCTCTCCACACCTGTGTCGCCTTTCTTATTTGTATTAGAACAAAAATTAAAATTATGCCGAGTACCTCCTCTGCAAAATACTGAAGAGCATATAGAATGAACGCTCTCACATTATTTGTAAATGTGCTTTAGGGACCTATGGAAGTTGATAAATCATTTAAGCTCATGATTTATGAAAATAATACACAAGATGATATAAGTAATATATCCCATTCACGTATAAGCCGTGTAGTATCTATAATGTCCTTCATCACCCTGTTGATGAATCTTCCTCTCACTGTAAGAGCAGCTTTTCACAAGTTTGAATGTGTCTCTATGAGGCACAGATGAATAAATAAGTCCTCTGCCAATCTAGCATGTTCTGAGCAATTTCCAAGTTAACAATGCCTTTGTAACTATAAATTCATCTTCCCTTGCTGACTGCTCAGTTTGGCTAGTCTTGTAGGGAGATGTCTGATGCAGTGTAAGAGCATAAGAACACGCTTATTAAACCACAGTGCCTTAGCAATAAGACACCTGAGTGTATAAACAGAATGTACCGATTTTTGTACAAGCCATCATTTCACGAACTGCACATTTAATGAACATATTGTATGTCACATTTACAGAGTGTGTGCACGATCCACTTAAGGAGATATAGAAAGTTCAGACAAAGGAATAAAAGTCTGCGTGGAAATGAAGACTGAAGATTCACATGCACATGGTCAGTACTCTGAAATGTGGACCTCCAGAGTCCACCTTCAGTACTGTGTACCCCCACTTCGTAAAGTTATTCTCAGAACTTCTTAAAATTTACTTTATCACAAACCATTTTATCTCAAGCTTGTTTTACAAGCCTAAGCAATCTGATATGATGATCCTCTGCTGTCCGTAAAGACACATACACTTGGAATCTAACGAAAACAATTCACTGCAAACATCATGCATGCAAAGTGCAGTGCACAATGGCGTGTACTGAGCTAATGCTGTCATTTAGTCACTCACTCCATCCTGAGTTTCATTTATTCAGCAAATTTTTACATGCTCTATGCCATATGTGTTCTTAGTACTTTAGTTACTGAAAATAAATATTTCCCTTAGAAAATTCAACATAAAGGAAAGCTTTTCTGTATCTATTACTGGCACCACCTCCTGCAGTGAAATTCTGCCCACTGTCCCACCTTTAGGGCAGGGCTGAAGTGGGCAAACCTCTTCTCCTCTCCAAGTAATTCTCTGAGTGCAGTGAACAGCAGGAGAAAATCTCTAACAATAGAAATGGTTGCGAGGGACAGAGGCAAAATACTTGTATGTTCTCATTCCATGAAGATAAAAGTCCTCAACTTTTTAAAAAAATTCTGATAACAAAAAAGGAATAATCAGATATTAAGTTTGAAACAACAAAGTTAAGAAAGGAATAGAAGTCATGAAATTTTAAGACAAAAAGATCCCTAAACAACAGAGAGTTGTAAAGAGAGAGGTGACAAAACTCAGCAAATATTTAGAGGGAAGAAAAAGAATAAGTCATTTCTTAGTACTTCTAAAGTTAAGAAAAAGCCTAGACAGGACTTACTGAAGTGAGAAGTGCTATTCTTCTATGGAAAGTACAGCAGAGCTGGAGTAGTAGCATACTGCTGTAATCCTAGCACTCTGCCAGGCTGAGGCAGGAAGATCTTGCAGTTTTGAGCCCACCCAGGGCAACTTAGCAACTTGAAGGAGACCTCCTCTCAAAAAATTATTAAAAAGGCTGGGGACATAGTATGAAGTCCCTGAGTTCCATCTCCAGTACTATACCAAAACAAACTAGCAGACTGTCAGCTATGACTAGAGCGTCTCAGTTCCAAGTAGTTGAGTGAAAAGTGTTCTTCTCAGAATCCACGAAAGGCACAGGACACACCTGGACACAGTGGCAGAATTAATGATCTCTACATGCTCCCTGCGAGAGCTGGCCCCACACCGGGGCTGCCCTGCTCCGCTCCGTGGTCCCCCACGCACAGCCTTGTGAGGAGAGCAAGTCCACTGCACCGACTCTGGCTGCTGACTGTGGTGATACTCCAAAAGATCTGTAGATTCCTGTGTCATTCAGTAGCCATCTTTACCTAAAACACGGGCTCTGTCCCACACACAAATTCTTTTGAAATCCTTCAACGCCCTGACAAAAAGCCAGACTTGGACCTCCACTGACAGCACTGTTGTGCTAAGGGTGTGACACAGAGGGAACAAATGGGCTTCCCAGATGAACCCTACATGGAAAGTCCCAGGGACAGACCCTCAGGACAGAAGACTGCACTGGTGACTGAGTCGATCCTCAGAGGACCAGGCCGCCTGGGGTGGGCCAGCCTGGCTTGTCTCCCTGAGGATGGTTCTGGACGGCTGGAAGCCCGGTCAGGCCAGGCGAGGGTGGCTGGAGCAGAGGGCAGAGGAGAGCAGTGAGGCGGAGACCGGACAGTGGGACCTGGCCAGCGCCAGCCTGGACCCCGAGCTCCGGACCGGCCTGGCTCTGCCCACACCAGCTTTGCGTCCCGAGACCTGGGAAGCCTCCATTGCAAGGTCTGAGAAGCCCTGCTTGCTCGGAAGGCACCGGGATTGTGCTCCCACTTGGAAACACAGCAGAAAATTTGGCAACAGTCAAAAGCACCAGCCTTTCCTAAGTGAGTCGTCCATTCAGGGACTCCGCTCTTGGTGCCTGCTGCACAGGGTAACTGCAAGCACTGGAAGACAGCCAGGCCTTTGCTCTTACAGTCGACAGCCCAAAATGTAGTAAAGAGTAGCAGAGTTAAAATGGCCATAAAGGCCTCGAACACTTGCACCAGGTACTAACTGAGGGTGTAAAGTAGTGACTTCAGGGGCTGCTGGTGACACCTGTAATTGCAGCACTCTGGGAGACTTCACACGCCTGAGTCTCAGTATAAAAAGGGCAGAGGTGTAGCGCAGTGCAAAGGCCCAGCCTCAAGCCCCTGTGACACACATACACGCACACACACACACACACACACGACTTACACTCAGTTTTGCTCAAATTTCAGAAAATAAACGTGGCTTCCATGATGGTTCTGAGACTTCCGAGGAAAACCAGCCCTACTTAAATAAGCTCATTCGTTAGCAGGTCAAGTTCACATTTCACACTCTCTTCCTTGACACTACCAAGAAGTAATCAGAGAAGAAGTACCCGAGACTGGAACATCCCAGACAAGCTTTGTGTGAGGCCGCTGTCCCAAGATGAAGAAATCAGGGCAGGAGCTCGAGGGTTACCCACCCCGGATTCGGACTGACAGGAAACGTGACTCCAGAAAGCTCTTACAAACCCAGCTCTGTGGCCTTGGGCAGCAGCGCCCTTGCACTGAGTTTCCTCTGGCAGAAGCATCTGCCACACGCCCCATGACTGGCACCCCAGCTAGCATACCAGGCTGTGCCCACTGGCTCCCTCTGTGGACACAGGATTCCTGAAAGCCAAAGGACCAGCACGGAATTGAAAACATCCAGACTTCTTGTATTGCGTTTAACTGAACAACAGCACCAGGTCCCGAATCTTCAGTGAAGATGCTGTGAATGAGGGATTCCTTCAAATGACCGTTTACAGCCACTGCTCCCCATGTCATGTTCCATGTGTGTAGATGGCTGGAGGGGCAGATTTCCCCTAAAGCCCCCTCCATGCCCTGCCAGCTTCCTGAGCCTCACAGCCCCACCTACCAACCCTGAGCATTGGCGCATGCAGCACATGCAAGAAGGCAATGCTCCCCAAGGCAGTTAAAGAAATGGAGTACTGAGAGCACTTTTTCAGCTGCTTCTCTAAGTGATGACAAAAGCTGCCTGTCCTAATGTAAACAGCAGATGAATTTGAGATAAGTATTCACCCGTGAAACCATCATAATCCATGCCATAAATCTAGCCACCTCCCAAAAGTGGCCTCCCAGTCTATTCATTATTTGTCAGCATGTGTGTGTGTGTAAGAACACATAGGATAAGAGCGTCCTTCTTGGCAAACTGTAAGTGTGTAATACAGCATCGTTAACTACAGGCTTTGTATTCAACAGCAGATATCCAGGACTAGTTCACCTTGTGAACTGAAACACAGCCTTTGACTGCTAGCTCTTTTATTTCCAGCCCCAGCCACTCTCTGAGTTGGACTATTTTGGATTCCTCAGACAGTGGGACTATTATAGATAGGTAAGTTAATCAGATACCTTGTTAGCAGGTAAACAGGGCCTCCCTCAAGGTGCCAGCCCTCCAGGAGCCAACACAGCAAGGAACCAACGTGGAGAATAACTGAGGCACATTCACTGGTTAGCATTATAAAAAGAAGAGGCACTACTTCCCCTAGAGATAGCAGTGATTGATATTCTAAATGGGAAATTCCTTGGATGTGGCTTGTCTTCCCATTTGACCCCCATTTAATCAATGTTACCTGGGTGACTGTACTTGTAATCTTATTGGTTGGTCGTGGTTTTGTCCCACCTCATGCCCACCTTGTAAATTTCCATTGGGTCTTACAGTTTTGTCCCACTTTGTACCCGCCTCACCATATGGCTTTGCTGTATAAAACAACTTTGAAAAGCAGGGTGGGTGGGCAACCCACTTCCCAGTGCCCCTTCCGTGTCTCTTACGCAGAAGCTTTCTTTCTCTATATAAATTTTTCCTACTCTTAACCTCCGTGGTTCCTAGAATTCATTCTTCAATTTTAGAGAACATGAACTAGCATTTCAGATATCTAGTAGGTTTGGGAGGAGTTACATCTCTTCCCCTATATCAGCACCATGCAGTATTCATCTGCGTCTGGCTTATTTTGGTTAGTACAGTGTCTTCTAGGTTCATCCATATTGTTACAAATGGCAGGACTTTCCTTTCAAAGGTGAATAATATTCCACCTATGAATTTTTTCTTTATCTACTCATTAATCAAGGATATTTAGATTGCTTTTACATCTTACCTATTGTGAGTGATGCTGAAATAGACACAGGATTTCAGGTATTTCTTCAATTCTTTTGGATATATCCGCAGAAATGGGATTACTGGATCATACATAGCACTATTTTTAATTTTTGAAGACTCTTCATACTTTTTTCATAGTTGTGGCTCACATTTAAACTCCCATCAGCAGTGTCCGAGTGTTTCTTATTTGCACACCTCCAGCATTCACCCTCTGTCCTCTTGACAACAGTTGTCCTAGCAGGCGTGAGGTGGCGACTCAGTGCCTTTGGGCTTTGCATCTCCTGAGGATTAGTGGCCTGGACACATAGCTCTTGGCCATTTGACTGTCTTTTTTGGGGGAAATGTCTCCTCTGTTCCTTTGCACACTTTTAAAGTACATATATTTGGCTTTTTACTATTGGGTTTTTATTATTGATTTGTAGAAGTGCCTTGTATATCTCATGTACTAACCCTTTGTGAGATACGGTGTATTTGCTTCTTTTCTCTTTCTAGAACAAAATACCTGAACCTGAGTAACATAAAGAAACTGGGCGTATTTAGCACACAGATCTGGAGGTTCAAGACTAGGGCACTGGTTTTTTTCTTGACTTTGGCAAGGGCTTCGCAGTGATAACACCACAACGGCAGGAGCAGAGGCACACAAGGTCGACCAGAAGGCCAGAGAGGGACTCAGGCAGATCTGCTGGTGCCTTCATAGGTGAGTGGTTGCTGTCAGGACTCCACCACCCACAGCTCCACCTCACCACCCTGGAGACCAACCTTCCAGCACACAGTGCTCTGAAAGTCTCCTTCAAACCACAGCCATGGTGTGTGGTTCCCAAATATGCTCTCCTGGTTCTGTGAACAAATGCCTTTTCCCTTTGTGGACTGTGTCCTTTGTTGTGCAGAATGCTTGTAGTTTGATGTAATTCTAAATGTCTATTTTTTTTCTCTGCACTTTTGGTGTCATATCCAAGAAATAACTGCAAGGCCAATGTCAAGAAGACTTTCCCTGTTTTCTTCTAGGAGTTTTATGGTTGCAGGTCTTATATTTGAGTCTTTACTCCATTGAGTGGGTTTTTGTGCATTATGAAAGGTATGGGTCTAGTTTCACTCCTTTGCATGTGTGTGTCCACCACCATTTATTAAGAGGAATATCCATCCCAGTAAGTATCCTTGGCATCTCTGTCTCAAGTCAGCCAGCTCTGCTCCTGGGTTGATTTCTGGGCTGCCTGTTCTGCTAGACTGGTCTGCATGCTACTATAAAGCACTTGTGACTACCTAGTTCAAAGAAGATGCTCATGCAATTGAAAGCAACTCCCTTTACATGTAGTCCAAATTCCTGAGCTTTACTGTCCCCTGGCTCCCTAATGTAGCAGTCTGGTCTTTCAAAAAATTTCCCCAACTTTGCACCTCCACTCTTTCCAGTCCAGCTCAACTCAAGTTTCTCTTATGTACCAGGCCTTCTGCTAAGGACAAAGAACACAATGCTCAGTATTCACTATTACATGGTTCCTGTTCTTGCAGTTTCTATTTCAGCATTGCAGGCATAAATGGAAACATATAAGATCTCAATGTAGTATGGGTGATGCAGTAATGAAAGTGTAACCAGATTCCTATGAAAGCACAAAGACCTTAAACCCACCCTTCAGAGTAAAGGCTGCTATTCATCCCGCTCCAAATTTCTAAGGACAAAATAATTAGGTTACAAACAGGCTTGGGAAGAGTCTCTTCGGTGCCTTTTAGGCAGAGGAAGAATATTAGCAAAGACAGTGTAATGTGAAACAGTGGGCAGTCAGCAGGAGGGTAGGCTGTACCTGATGGAGAGAGAGGCAGCACACAGGTGCCCAGGGACAAGGCTCTGAGGGACAGGAAGCACAAACATGAGGGAGACGGCTGAGTTATTCCCAGAAAGGTAATAAAGACACTTTGCATTTGTGTCTACCTACATTCTCAAAGCCTGTCTCAAAACCTACAGATGTTTCTCCAGAATGTGAAGGCATGTTGAGATTTGTTCACTATTCAGAGTAACAATGTTTATAAACCATATAAGAGTAAAGGAACACCACTCAATTATTTATCAAAATTTGTTTTCTGATGTGCTTTTCTAATTCAGAATAGGATATTCTGCTTATTATTCATCATTCTCTTTTATTTCTTATGGGAGGTGGCTGTGTGTGTGCGTGTGTTGCCGGGGATTACACCTGCTAGACAAGTACTCTACCACTGAGCTATCTCCCCAGCCCCTCTAACTTACTTTTTGATACTTTTTTCCAATTGGAAAAGAAAGGAGAATAAGAAAAAATAATATGAAATTTGCCAGTTCTTGGCAAATCTTTGAAAGTAAGGTCATAAAAATGAAGGTCTTCACGTGTCAAGGTAGAAAAAACAGAGCCATTGATAATCAGTATGAAGAAAGAACTGGCAGGGCAAATTTAGAGACCGAAGTAATTTAAGAGGCTGTTGGTAAACCTCCGCCTGTCCCTCCATGCTTGTTCCAGCCCTTGCTGATCTCTCTCTCCCCTCCATCCGTGAACCGAATGCTCCTCCCATCCTCCTGCTGCCCCCTGCACCAGCCACTTTAGGCCTCAGACCGTGTCTCTTCCTTCAAACTTGCCAATATTTTCTTCCCTGTAAGACAAGCTACAAAACCAAGCATGTTATCATTATTCAACATATTTGCTCTCAATTTGTTCTTTGTCCTTTAATCTTGTCTCTCAGCCAGGTTTTCAAGCACTGTAATGGAGGCCATGGTATTTCTGCACCTTTCTCAAATCTTCAAAGGGCAGGCTTTGTCCGGAATCAATGGAAACTTCAGTCGGTCCTTTAGTCCTTTTGCCTTTCCTCCTGAACTGCTCTTATCACTCTTGCTGCACGTGAGCTGCACTGAGAAAATGGATATGAGGGGTCATATCTGCATCAGACATGCACTAGCACAAGAATCCTTTGATCAGGAGTCTCTGAAGAAGAAAAGCATCTTCTCAGGCATCTGCTCTGCTTTGCCTTTGTTACCAGGCATCTGAAAGTGAAGGAGTAGGACATGCATCGTGTTTATCTGGGGCAGTGTTTGCTTCTGTCCATTAGTTTCGGCCACCAGACTTGGTCCCTCCACCATCTATGCTCTCCCTTGATATCAGGAGCAGAGGCCTGGAAAGGTCTTTCCTAGACTTCCTTCTTTCCTGAGCCTAGATGTGGCTTTCATTCCACTAGTGAGGTAAATCTGTGTGAGACCTGGATGGAGAAGAGAAGCAGCGCCCACTGACCGCATCTTCCAGAGCAGAGGTGAATGGCTGAGTGGCTTCGGCCACAGTGAGGCTGGACAGGGGCTCCGAGTGCCAGTGTCTCACGCGCTCTCATTGGGCAGTGCCCACCTGACTGCAGCAGGGAAGTTTCCGACAATTTCTGAAGAGTAAGTCGAGCCCAGTTCCAGGTGCCCGGGACCATGCCTGAGAGCTCGCGCTGCCATCACTAACGTGCACTGCTTTGCTTGGCCTTGCTGTAAATTTTCTAAGACTCAGTCCTGGCGTTAGATTCCTCTGCTTGACATACCCTGACTGGATTAATGCTCACTGATTCACTGCCACCCTGTTCACATAACACAATTCTTGTCTTGGTGGAATCATATTTGCAAGGGGATTGTGATACATAAATTTACACATTTCACTGAGTAACCTTGGAAGATGCATTCCTTGCTACAATAGTCATGTACTGTTTGTATGATCCTCTGTTGGCTTCTTTGTGTAACTAGTGGTGGAATTTCTAAAATGGATAAAATTTATGGATATATCTTTAGAAGGAGAACTGAAATAGGAAGCTAAGAAGTTACTTCCATACCAAAAACAGCCTTGGGAGAAACAAAAAATAACATGCAGTGTGAGAGTGGAAAAGCAGGCAGATGTATTTCCTAAGGACTGTTAGAGAAAGAAGGGACATCACAGGTTGAGTGTGCTTGAGAGGCAATCCCAAGAGTCAGTAGTAAGTATGAATCACCATGAGTTATGATATCTAGAATGAATGTGAGTCCAGCCTCCCATGACTCTGTGTCTGCCCCATTGTGGACACTACTTCACCTCAGAAAACACAGCATCATCGTACATGGGCCCTTTCTTCAGGACTTGATTTTGATGTAAGTGCTCTTCTCCATTCACTCCTTCATTCAATAGTTGCTTCCTGACCGCTTACTGCATGCAGTCACTCTTATAAGAAAACAAGGGTCACCACAGCACTGACAATGCCACTGTCCCATAAAGTATTCGGTGTGGGAAACCAACATAGTATGGGGTAAGCAAATACAGTAACTCCACAATTTAACAGAAGTTATAATAAATTAAATAAACTAGTTGAGAGGTGGTAATAGTGTCAGTCTGGGTGTTTTATTTTAGGCACAGAAGCCTTCTAAAGGCTCTCCAAGAAGTTGATTTTAGAATTGATATCTGAAAGATAAAGAGCCAGATACAATAAGAATGGAAGAAGGAATATCCCAACCTTCTCTTTGGGGCAACGAGCATGCCTCATGTCAAGTGAAATGACTGTTGGGAGGAAGGAAGGGTCCCGTGAATGGGGACACAATGCTGGGAGACACTGAATGGGTGGGGTGGCCAGGGTCACCGTCAACTCAGTTGGCCTTGGGGTCTGCCAGGGCCATCGGGGAGTGCGTTTTGGGGAGTTGGGGAGCCTGGCCTTGGGCTCTATCTCTGGCACTGTTCTCCTGCTCCACTTCCAGGCCACCCTGAGCAGAGCAGATTTGCTCTGACACACACTCCCTCCGTGTTTCTACCTTGGAGCTAGCCTGCCATGGACTGAATCTCCCTAACGTATGAGCCAAATTAAGCCTCCCCTCCTTTAAGTAGGGATATCAGATATTTTGTCTAGCCACAGAAAGCCAAGACCTTAGGTGAGCAAGACCTATACCATGTAAGGTTCTGAAAACCTTTGTGTGGGAGAAACTTGAGTTCATTTCCTGTGAAGCAACAGACAAACACAAAAATAGCTGACAGTCCATATGCTTTACCAAACACACACACACACACACACACACACACACACACACACATGCTCTCCCTCCCTCTTTCCTGTCTCCCTCTCCCTCACTCACTGACACACACCATAATGTTCCAAAGCGAGCTTTATAATAATGGATACTTGTACAGCACAAAAAGAGCAAGGGATCTCAAAATCTAAGGTGCTCTAAGACCACCTCTGAAAAACTCACCCTTGAGCAAGACAGCCAAAAAAGGCAAACAGTTGGAGATGTTTCTGCTGTTATAATCAAATGCAAAGGAAAATTATAACCTGAGCAATAGAGAAGCAGCAAGTTTTGAATTCCAACATTTAATTCCAGTTGGTGGATCCCACCTTTTGTGAGGGGGACATCGATGGACCCATAGTGCTTAATAAGGATTTCCTGTTTATCTTTTGAGTATTAGTAGTCCTGAAAGGAAGTATTTTCATATCACTGCTATTTTTCAAGATGAAAAAAAAAATCTGTGGTCCCAGGAAGAAGATATCTGCAAAAGACATATATACAAAGAACTGTTATCCAAAATCTTTAAAGAACTCCTAAAATTTACCAGTAAGAAAACTAACAACCTGATTTTAAAAGTGCTCAAGACCTTAACCAAACACCTCACTGAACAAGATATGCAGAGGGTAAATGAGCATATGAGGAGAGGCCACATGGCACATGCGTAGGGAAATGTAAATGAAATGAGGAGATCCGCAGATCTGTCACACTGGCCAGATCTGGACACTGACAAACCAGGAGGTGAGGGTGTGCGACAGCAGGGAGTCTCACTCAGGGCTGGAGGGGCTGCAAACTGGCGTGGCCACTTTGGAAGTCGGGCTGGTGGTTTCAAGCAAAACTAAACATACTCTTTCCTATATCCAGCAAGCGTGGTGTTTGGCATCTACCCTGAGAAAACGGAAACCGAGGCTCATGCGGAAACACGTGCACTGATGTCTATGGCAGCTGAAGAGGAGGCACAGTTCTACCCAGCCTCCTGTTGTCGTCCAGATGCGGGTTATGTATGTGCCCTCTACAGGTTTGTGTGCAGGACCTGGCCCCGAAGTGGCTGTACTCACAGGGGATGGGACCTTCCAGTGCAGGGACGAGGGCAGGCACCAAGTCGCCAGGAGGCTGTCCTCTGAAAGTCACGGAGCTTCCTGAGGAGCCACACGGCTCTCAGCACAGTGGGCTACTGTGAAAGGAAGACAGGGCCCTTCACAGGCCCTTAGTTCCCACCCTGCCGCTCTCTCTGCCTCCCACAAGCTCCGCCAGGAGACACTGCTCAGATACGATGTAGCCAGCAGCCCCTCACCTGGACCGAGCAGAAGCAGACACCACGCTGCCTTTGGACCTCCAGGACTGTGAGCTAAACAAGCCTCTTTTCTTCACAAATTACTCAGCCTCTAGAACTGTGTTGTAGCAACAGAAGCAAAGAATGTATCCTCTAAGGGTTTCTTTAGGCTGATCCTGAGAATTAAATTGACATAAGAAAAATGGACATGAGGAAACCATTCACTTGTGCATACACATTTGTTTGCTGTAAGTTTTATAGGACATAGAAGGCTTCATAAGGAGATGAAGGCCCAAAGCCACAGTTAGAATTGAATATTTATATACTGAATTGACGAAAAGCAGATATGAGTCGATCTCCTATTTCTATAATGAAATACTTGAGGCTGGGTACTTTATAAAGAAAAGCGGCTTTCTTACCTCTCAGCTCTGGAAGTTCAGGGTCAGGGCACCAGCAGTGGCTCAGCTCTGTGAAACCCTAAGCAACTGGCATCAGAAGGGCCAGCGTGTGTTCCAGGGGGAGTGCAGGGCCAGCCAGAGGCCAGGCCTGCTCCTCTGTGACAGTGCACTCGCCAGAACTAACCAGAGTCCCATGAGAGCTACGTCAGTGCGTTCTGCGCACAGCACCCTGCAAGGCTGCGTGGCTTCCCGCCAGCTGCCACCTCCTCTTGTCATGAGCACCCTGGGCACTGAGCTCCTCACTTGCAAACACTGGATGAGCACATCAGGCCACCCCCACACTGCAAAGCATCAAGTCACCAGCATGGAACAAGGCACGGTCAAGTCCTCATGCAGGGAAGTGGCTAGGAGACAAGAGCTAGAGCAACACGCGCATGTGGATTTCTCTCAGCCTCAGTTTTCTGTCCTGGATGATGTCCCTCCTCCTCCTGCTCCTCCTCCTCCTCCT
>NW_004624848.1:4458283-4507650 GCF_000247695.1 Heterocephalus glaber | reverse complement strand
CCTCCTCCCCCTCCTCCTCCTCCTGCTCCTTCTCCTCCTTCTCCTGCTCCTCCTTCTCCTCTTCTTTCTTCTCCTTCTCCTTCTCCTCCTCCTTTTTTTTTTACACAGAAGACATCTTTCACAGAGCAATTTTACCAGCTTTTAAGAAGGAGACAAAGGCGAAAGTGCTCTTCGTGCCCCACCTACATGCAATACGCCATGTTGGCATTTTGAGTGGGCATATTCATAACGTCTCCATGGCCTTATTCACAATTGCCCAAAGTTGGCAGCAGCACAGATGTGTCCTTCAGTAGATGAATGGATGAAGAAACTGTGCTGCATCCAGACTGTGGAAGACGGATGATCACTAAAAAGAAGGTGTAAATGAATACTCAGTGAAAAAAGTCCATTTGAAAAGGTGATGTGCTATGGTTCCAGCTCTACAACATCTGGAAATGGCAAAACTGTAGAGAGAGTGAGAATTCAGTGAGCATGGGGTTTGGGAGAGGGGCAGTGAGTAGGCTCAGCACAGAGGGCTCTCAGGGCAGTGGACATGCTCTGTGGTCACAGTGGACACGTGTCCTTACACCTTGGTCCCTACCCATAGAGTGCACAACACCACGGGTGATGCCCAGCATCAAGTTCTGACTTGGTGTGCTATATTGTATTGAGTTTCTGTGAAAGATATTGTAGACATTACTGCAGCTGCAGCTTAATTAAGCTGTGAACTTAAAATTTCTAAAAAGTAAAGTCCACCTTTTTTTGGTACTGGGGATTGAACTTGGGTCCTTGAGCTTGAAAGGCAGGCAACGGAACCACTGAGCTAAGTCCCCGGCCCTAAAGTCCATTTTTTAAAATGTGTGTAGTCCCATCAGTAAGGCTCCAATCATCAAAGTGTTGTAAGCAGGGAACTGACATGATTTGATTTGTGCTTTTGTCACTATACTAATGAGTAGAGAATGTAAGGAGATAAAGCTGGGTGGATGGAGTTCAGTTTAGAGAACTGCCCAATAGTCCCAGCAATAAATCATGGCGACCTGGATAAAGAGGGTGGCAGTGAGAACTAAGAGTAATTTGTATTTTCAATAAAGATGACAGAACAAGACTTTTTGGATGGAAAAGACAAGAGAAAAGAGCAAGGACACGGGGCTACTATGAAGAATTTCCAAAAAGATTCAATGATGATGTCATTCTCCAGGGTAGGGGTGTGGCATGGTAACAAGAGAGCCACGGGAGAGCAGCAAGAACACCCCTTAGAAACGTGACATGTAAGGTGCAGAGCAGCAGCAGAGTGTTTGCAAGTGTTTAATGACATCTGTTAAACTCTCCGGAAAAAAACAGTGCACAAATGTATTTCAGACCTAAGTTTATCATAAGTTTTGCTCACCAGAAGAATGATGGCCTCTGACAAATACCACTAAAAATGTGAACCCTTCTTTATTGTAAAGATGGCATGGCCCTGACTCTCTAGGAATATTTTCGTTGCTTTACATCCAGTAGGGCCCCAGATCTGCCTTCTGTATCCAGTGTCCGAGGGTGAAGGGATGTGTGAGAGGTGGCAGTGCCAGTGGTGGGTGTGCCGAAGAGCCTCGGGAGGTCACAGAAGCCAGCCACATAAAACATGAGATCAGTGAGCACCTTCCAGGAGCACTGAGATGTTAGAATCATGTGTTACTATGCAGCACTGGGAAAAATAAAGGGAGGGATACCGAGACAGTTTCCAAAAAGTTGAGGCGATATGTAGGAATTAAACATGAAAGGGATGAAAAGGAAAAGAAAGGCAGGAAAAGACACACCATGAGCGTAGCCAACACTCAAACCTGGGGAAGTGTGGAGTTTATTTGGGAAGAAGAAGAGGGTTTAATTAGTAGTTGGTGCAAGAACACATGCACATGCTTTGTGGGATGACCATGGAGGGTCAGGAAAACAATAATCAAGAGAGGGGATAAGAGCAGCAGGAGGAATGTGGGGAGATTGAGAAGGGATGAAACCCATAGATCAGAGGGAGTGGCCTCTCCTCTTCCACTGCTGCTCGGGTAGAAGGGCAGCAGCTCTGAGTAAGCAGAGATACACTGATTGCTTTGTGAAGCAGGAGAATCAACTGAAACGGTGGAGGAGAGAAATTACAGTTGTTTGCAGAGAATAGAAAACTGAACTTCTTGGAGAAAGGTAGAGAGATTGCTTGATGGGGGTAGGTGCTAAGTTGTATTCATGAATTTATAGCAAAAGGAGTCCCTGAAGTTGTGTGATTTTTATTTTAAAAGATATTCTGCTTCTTCGGGGCAGCTACAAAGAAGGAAAACAATTTGGTATGAATCAAGTTTAGAGTTTGACAGCTGAGTAAATGGAGAAAAAAGAAAGGAAAAGAAATTGGACTTTCAGAATTGAGAAGTATTGGAATGAATGCACTGAGAAATAGTAGCTGATATGGTTACTGATGTACCAAGGTCTAGACTATCTCAGCAGCAGACGGCCAATGGAGATGAAGAACGCACTTCTGAAAACGAGAGGACTGTGAGTTAGGAGGTCAGGAAGGCGCGTGGACCAGCCACGTGAATGTCACGCTGGCCCTGAATGATGGCCTCAAGAGGAGCCAAGAAGACAATGATGAGCTGGGACCTAGTCTTTTCAGTCAGCAAAAGACCAGAAGGTTGATCCATTGATGCCGCCGGCAGTGAGCGAAGAAAGACTTCAGAATGAGAAAGGAGGAAAAGGAGAGGGAAGTGACCCTGACAGTGGGAAGATACTTTATCCACTTCACCCTTGGCCCTGGCAGTCAGTTGAATGAATAAATAAATAAATGTCCTCTGATGAGAATATTAGTACAAGATGAGTGAAATCCAACGATGGTGATATATAAGCCTTAGGGGTTACAGCTCAATATTGGATGTGCTGAGAAAATTTACAGAGTGCAAAAAATATTTTAGGTGCCTACAGGAAGTCTTCTAAAGTATAAGGCTGAGGAAAGTGGTGTTGCATTCTCGAAAGCAAAAGTCTCCTAAGCAAAGGTTACTTAAAACTACTTCTACAGGGAGGATGACAGGAACTGGGTCACACACATCGGGTGTAGTTTAGAAAATCAAGCCGAGGCACCATCATAAAAGGTTAGAAGCCAGTGAGATAAAATACCAAAGAGGATGAAATAAGACTATAATGAAAGCATGGAAAAGGCAAACATGTATATGCACGTGCAAGGTCTCTGTGCTACGATGAATGCGAATCGAGTGTGAAGTGGAGGTCAGCCCTGCACACTTCCTCTGCAGCTGTGTGGCCAGCTCCCAGGTTGGGTCTAAGCCTGGTTCGAATGCTACCCAGGCGGGTATGTAGGGTGTTCCAGCACACTGGGGTGCACAGGTGTTTGCAAGAGCAGCTGCTGCCCTTATAAGGTGGCTAATTAAAAATTATTAGAGAAAACAAACAGCATGCAGCCAATGCTAAATGGTGTGGTTCTGACCACAAAGGTAACAAGGATTCAGAGAAAGTGATAATCATTAGGAATCACATTAAAACCTAATTAGATTATCTTTGCACCAAGCCTTGCCCCTCAGCGTGATGATTTATTTAAGTGCCTGTCATCAGCAAGAGATTCTGGCACATGAAAAATAAATATAAATGAAAGCATCCTGCATCACTCCGCTAACTACAAGACCACCTGGGAGTTGCCCCTCCATGATCATCAAGGTCACTTATGTCAAGAGAAGACAATGCAACTATCAATACAAAAATATCAACAATTTTTTCCTCTTCAATTTCTTTGCCAGTAATTAAAAATCTCTCCACAATCAACCACTTACCCACCCACTTCATCCTTAGAAGAGTGTTAAGTGTTACTGGGGATCATCAGTGTAAGATACAGTCTCTGCCTTTAAGGGATCAGCAGTCCAACTGAAACACAATTAAAACAGATGGCGTCTTGCAGGACAGTGAATAATTAGGGTTCTTCCTTTCAAGTCAGATACTCAATAAATTCTTGGCACAGTGTCTGGTATTTTAACAGCTAAAAAGAGAACACCTGTAAAGCCTGAAAGAGATCAGGAAAGCTTCAAACAAACAAAAAAGTGGGAAATGAGATTAGCTTCACAGTGAATAATCAAGAAGACCCAAAATCCTAATACAGAAGTAAACAATGTAAAAACAGCTTCTTAAACTGAAGATAGAACTGCACAAAATCGTCCTTAGGCATATCTGGGGCCTCAGAAGTCCAGGAAACAGACATGGCGAGTATTCTAGCACTACAAGTTCATTCAGTAGCAAGGGACTTGAAATACTTTAAAGAGAACACAAATGGATTATGGAGTAGAGTACGAAATATGTGGAGAGTTCTGGAAATGATAGATGAGATTGTGTTTTTTGAAATTGTCTAGAAATCGGAAGTGTCTGTCCACACACAGTAAAGGTGGTATTTTTTGTTTTTGTTTTTGTTTCAGAAAAGATGGCAATTTTTTTGTCAAGAATGATAGAATTGAGTCTGGCAGTGTCGGAAGTATATTTTTAAAATAAGAAAACACAATGAGAAAGAATGAATCCATGGGTTATTAGTGCCAAATTTAGAACATGCTGCTACCTTCTCCCCTAGTTACATTTATGAAATGTAATAGAAATACATAAAGTTTGTAGAGTTCTCAAAAAAATATAACATGAAGGTTCATTTGCCTTAAACATACAAGATGGACTGAACCAGAAGTGGAGGGATGTTTTCAAGGTACAAAGTAGATTTCTGCCTTAGTCCAAATTTCCTCCACAAAGGCCCGGCTTGAAAAGATGCATGTGTGTGCATTCAGTCAAAACAAGAAAAGTCAGAAGAGAGGTAGGGCACCATGGGACAAACATGAAGATTAGCCTCAATTTTGACTTATAGATAAATTTCTCATTCTTTATTAATCCAAATGACTGCCGGTGGTTGTTAATAACTACATGTTGGGTTTACACTTTTTGTCTCAGGAATCACAAGCAAGAGGCACAGTGAGCCGAGGCAGCTCGGTGTCCCTTGGCCACTCACATCAGATTCACAGGGACACCACGGCCCTGCTTGGAGGCCAAGGCAGGCACAAGAAGGCCGGGAGCAGGCCGGATAGGGATGGGGTGGCTGGCTCCAGGCCTGCACACCAGGCAGCTCCTTAGGGGAGACAAGGGGAGACAGATGGGCACCCTGGTCAGCCATAGCTTAAACTCTAATGCACTCCCTGGTGGAAAAGCAGAGATTAACAGAGCCTAACAGTCACCACGCACAGGCCAAGACCAGGACACTGTCAGACTGCAAGACGCCATTAATCTTGAAAGTGGGAGCGCAATTGCCTGCCGCTCACCACCTGTGGCTGCTGCTAGTGCTTTGATGAGGAAGAGAAAGTGGCAGGCTGAGGCAGGGATCCATAGCTGGACACAGCTCCTGCTGTGCCTCTTAAAGACAGCGCTGGCAATGGGGCTGCAAACCCTCCTGAAGGGGTTTCTTGCTTTCTGTAATTGGTCATATCCTCACACCAACATGACCGATAATTTGCTTAAATTACTTTTGCCATATTTGTAAAAGAGATGAACAAAAAGTGGCTTTTTAGTGGAGCTGGGATTACACAGTTGTTTTCTTTCTTTTTGCATTATTCTACTGTGAAAACAGTGACAGAAAAGAGAGCCTGAGGGCAATTTCAGCAGCTCTTTGCCCATGTACTTTAGGAGAAAAGGTGCTCAATGTGTAAAAGAATACTTTGTGAGAATTTTAAGGCCCAGCAAAGTATAATTCCCCCCCACTCTGTGAATCTCCTGATACCACACTTCTGATATTTCTGATATGACATGGAGGGAATCAGGACCTGCTTCCCTCCAGCCGTGATGAAGCTGGGATTACAATGTATCACATACACTGGACAAAAAGCAAGATTAACCTACACTGAGGACACACTCCTTTTGCAGAGAGCAGTGGCCCTGTCACAGGAAGTTCAGAGGGCAGCTGGTCCAGAGCAAAGCTGAACTCTACACATCTTTTGCAAGTTATTTCATCATCAACTATTATGGTTCCAGAAAATAAAGTGTACATAAGGATCAAAAGGTATAATAGATAATGTGAAATAGGAAGAAAGGTACAAAGGGGAAGGGGAAGTGGGAGGGGTAGGGAAAAGGAAAGAAGGGAATGGGATTAACATGAGAAAATGGAAAAATGGAAACAAAGTCTTTGTAAATAGGGAGGGATGGGGGGGTTGAAGGGAGGGCTGGGCAAGGGGAAAAATAAGAACTAAGATGTAGCATGTAAAGGTGCAAATCTCCAATGATGAATGTCATGATATTGTACACCTAAAAGATACCAATAAACTTAATTTTTTTATAAAAACCATTACTCTTAAATCTCTGTGTCTTTGCTCATTTCCTTTCACCTCAAAAAGTTTCAAAGCTTACTCTTTTCTCCCTAGCTCATCATTTCTCAACCCCAAAGAGGTATACATTATAGTACGCATAGAGTATTAAATATAATAGGCATGACCACATCGTATAAATATCAACTACACATTTACCCTTACTATCTTTCAGAATTCTTCAAGGTTTAAAAATAATACACGTAAGCCAGCCGCGATGGCAAACACCCATAATTTCAGCACTCTGGGAAGTTGAAGCAGGAGGATCACAAGTTCAACCTCAGCCCTGCCTGACTTAGGGACACCAAGACCCTGCCTCAAAACAAAAAGCAGAAAGGGCTGGGAATGTAGCTCAGGGCAGAGGCCCTGGAATCAATCTCGAGTCCCCCCCACCAAAACAGATGTAAAGCACCCCCACCAGTTTCTACCACAAGGAAAACACTCACTATATGGTTATTGTTATCGTTAGCATGGGACAAAGACTTCTTTGCACATCTGTTTTCCCGATGCCCCAGTGGGGTAATGTTACCTACAGGAGGACAGACAGAACTTTTTCCTCTACTGATGTAACAGATAGATGCTAACGTGAAAGGCACTGTGATGTGCATCAGTGAGATACGTGGAGGACCAGCTACGCACAATCCCAGAATTTCCTACATCCAACTACCTACCTGAGTTAGTGGTATCCTGTATCACTTCCTATATCTCCTATTCCTGAGCACTTTGCAGATCGTATTTCAGACATGTATTCTTTGTCTTTTGGAGCCAGAGAAAGCTTTCCTTACTTTACTCATAGTTCAGTATCGATTCATTGTCTTTTACACTCTGATCAATCCAGACATAGACATTTTGATTTTATTTTTAGAAGTATAATTATGTCTATTAAACATTAAGTTTTCATGAAAAATTTCCTCCATGGCCATCAGCCTTATGAGTTTTCAAATTTTTAAGCAAATTACATGTAGCTGCTCTTATTAAATAATTAATTTTCAGTGGTTCACATCCATGATTGGTTCATCACTGGCAACATATTTTCTTTGGATATAGCTTCTTATGTTTTTTCAGAAAAGAAGAGGAAAATATGAAGTCATAGAAGATATTATTTTCAAATTGAGATGTGAGATTTCCTTCAGTTTAAGATCTAAGTCAATTTCCAGATAATAATAAGGTGAGCTCATAAAGTCCAAATAATAATTTCCTGGGTGAGACTTCACAGAGATCCTTGGATGACAAATCAAGAGAAATATATGCTGTATGTTCTTTCATTACTGCCAGTCACCCTACAGGGTTATTTTCCATCACGGCACTGTCTGAACCTTCTCAGGCAGATAGATTTTTAATTTGGAGGATAAGTAAGCAATATACAGTCATCTGGAGAAATTTTACTCACTTTTCTTAATGGAGAAATGAAGTTACAATTCCACTCTAATTCTAATCATTGAAAATAAAGGATGAACTTTTAAATATCTTTATTTTATCCCCAACTTCTATGCCAAAGCCATTTTTCTCAAAACAGGGCTTAAATGGCTTTCAGAGAATGGAATTTATATCATATTCTTAGGCTGCCAAGATAGATGCAAAAAAGATATGTCTATATACAAGTAGGAATCCTACACATATTAAAAAGATAGGTAAAAATAATAAATTTATGGTAATTAATTTCAATTTCCATTAGCTGATATAATAAATAATGTCATTATACTCAATGTTATCATGGTCCACAATAGAACCCATTTTAAAGAGAAAATTTTAAGATAGAGGGACAGTTTTAGCTTTTAAAGTCTCCTGGAGTTTTCTAAAATTTGACTATATGTTCTACTCACACTTTCTCTCCATTAAAACAATACCACTGTCTTCGATAACATCCCATCATTTCCACTGACATACTAATGGATCCCACTGTGTGTAACAAGTTTATGGCTCTGTGATTCATTTCTGTGATAATCTCACTTTCATTACTGTAACAGCCCCAACTGTAGTACATCAATTCCTGAGATATCCACATTCACATGCTAATGACTTTTTCAACCCTGAATGGGTTTTAAAAAAGAAAAGTCACATTGTTCTATTTAAAAAAAAAAGAACTCTGAGGGGAACTTCAACCAACTATATTACTTAGTGTCCTCTCAGCAAAATGCTAATGATTCAGAATGGAGTCATTCACACATTTGCATACATGCAGAACATTTCCTTGAAAAGAATGTAACAGGAAAACTGAACCATGGGGAATAAATCTTCCGAGTGATTTGGCACACATGGTACATGCTCTGGACGTAGTCAGAGACTGCACTTCAGAGACAGTCTGACATCGCAGGCCTTCAATCGGGAGGTAAACCCCCGCATGAGCTTACAAGCAGAGCATAATGCTGTGAGTTTTCAATTTGCCACAGCTTTCATCACAGTCTGAAATCAATCTACATAGGCCAAAAAAACATTTTTAAATGTTTAAAAGACTTCACCATTAGTCTACCCTTATTAGCATGGACTAAATGGACTGAGAGTCCAGACTATATGAAGTGGTACACATGTAAACAGAACTTGGGAGGAAGTGGAAATAGTACATTTATCCCTAAATACCCATATTATGAGGACATGTATGAACATAGAATTGTAAAGAGAATGATACAGTTATAGATTTCACTTAAGAAGGCAGGAATGTGGCTTCAGTTAGAATACACCCAGAGATGTTTATGCCCTTCTCATAAGAAAACATGGATCAACTCTATTTTTATCAAAAACGGATATCTTCATGGGAATGAGATGGGGGACCTATTGTCAATGATGAGTGGAGGTCAAATCTACGTGGCGAGGCAGGAGAAATTCTCCTGTAAGAGTTGCTGTGAGAATTCTTTTTCTCATGGGATCTATTCTTGAGATAAGTGGGCGATTTGGGACAAAGTCCATTTGGAGCACCCAAAAATGGGAAGAGGAAAATAAATCCACCCAAGTGAGAAAGACAGTTTTTATTTGAAGGAAAAAAAGGAGGAAGGTAGGAGGAAGAGAAAGAATGCAGAGGTGGAGAGAGATTGGGAAAATGTGTACGAGAACTCCACAGTGGAAGGATAGCGAAAGGAAAGTGACCAATCCTAATGCCCAGAGGCAGATGCAAGTGCTGTAGGGAAGGCTGGCACACTTTTAGTGTCCTTGTTAAGAGAAAGAGAATCTATAATGTTACATTTCAAATTGGGAACAAATCTTCTGGAGAAATGTGTAAATTGGAGCCCTTAAGGCTTCAGTGCCATTAGTGTCAGGGAAATTCATGAGGAGTCTTGTGAAACATCTCAACTCAAAATGCTCAGAATGAATGTGACTTTTGTAGGAAATCTAAGAAGGGCCTGAACTCCTGCTGAGGAGGGACAGAGGCCAGGAATAGAGGTGGTGCTGAGAACCACAGAGAATACACAGCTGCTCTACTCGAGGTAGGCTGTTGTTAGGGTTCGTGTCTAGACGTCCCCTCAAAGCCTCTGGTGGCTGAATCTAGACTGCATGATGCTGGGATTAGGGGCATGTGATTACTAAACCAGTCCACTGATTGGTTTGGCACCACCCCAATCCCAGTAGTCTGGATGGGATAAACAGGACAGAAAGACACCCTCAAGGTCCCCTGTGCTTTTGCTGTGATCCATGGCCATGAACCGTGTGTCTGTGGCCTCTTCCAGGCCACCCTGCCTTGGAGCCAACTGACTATGGACGGAAACCTCTACACACTGTGAGCTGAATAAACCTTTCCTCCCTTAACTTGTGGGTGTTGGGTGTTATGTCACAGGAATGAGAGAAGTAACTAATAGAGCTGTCTTCCCAAAAGTACTCTCAGTTCTCAGAATCAAATCTGAAAGAGGAAAGGAACCAATGTTCCCAACAAGGCAGAATGACAAAGGGTCTGGAAACCAAGTCAAAGAAAAAGGAAATAACACTGTAAAGGACTATTAAATGGTATTTGCTTTTATATAAATATTAGACCAGAATTAGGGTGGTATTGATCAGCTGGATATGGGCATTAGGACTACTTTCAGCTTGTAGCTATTATGCATAATGCTGCTATCAACATTCACATAGAAGTCTCCATATGGATACCTACTAGTAAAATTACTGCCACATGGCCGGGGTACATGCAACAATTAAACTGCTTTCCAAAGCACCTGTGTTGTACTACATCCCCAGAACTATGTGTCATGGTTCCAGTTTCTCCACATCCTTGACAGCTCTTGGTGTTCTCTTTTTAATATTATTCCTTCTACAGGTGTGATATGATCATTCATTGTACTTTTAATTTATTTTATCCAATGAATGATCATTTTGAGCCCATTGTCATGTGCTCATTTGCTATCCATATTTTGAAATGTCTATTCAAATCCTGTGTGCATATTTTACTTAGGTCATTTGGTTTCTTATTCTTGAGTTACAAGAGTTTTTCACATATACAAGTCATTTACTAGGTGTATGATTGCATGTATTTTCTTCAGTTCAGAGTTATCTTGTTCTATATTCTTACTAGTGTCCTTTGAGAACTAAATCTGCATTTTTAGTTTAGGTAAGGTCTAATTTATCATTTTTCTCTCATGGATCATGCTTTTGTTATCAAATCTAAGATCTCTTTCCATAATTCAAGAATACAGATTTTCTGGGTTTTTGTCTTAAAGTTTTATACTTTTAGTGCTTATATTTAAGTATATGATCCGTTAATGTTTATTTTTATTATTGATGAGGAAAGAATTTAAATTCTTTTATTTCATTCTTTCTTTTTTGCATATTATATCCAAACATTCCAGCCCCATTTGCTGAGAAGATTATCAGTCCCCCAAAAATTACATTAGCACTTTTTCCAAAATCAATTAAACATAATAAAGATGGGTATGTCAAAATTGTGAACATACAATTCCTTATTGTGCATAATTTTGGTAAATGCATGTCATTCTCAAGCAAAAGCATACACTGCATACATTCAACTTATTCAGTAAACTAATAATTGTGCACTTACAATGTAGGTATCTTGAAAATAAAAAGGTATTTTTCTGCCAGAAAAAAGGGTTTTAAAGTTTGACTAGGAAGTGACAAAGGTCTCGAGAGAGCAAACACAAAGTGGCATGGAGATTTAGGTAAGAAGTTACCTCCAAATGGAGACATGGGCATGGCCTCCCTGGGACGCGGATGTTGGGATGGAGTTGATGGGGGCACAGGATTGCCCCCCGGATGCGGACTGCAGGGTATTTCACATGGAGCAGGACACCAGACACAGATGAAAGACAAGACAGCGGGAGGGGAGGAGTGGGGCATATAGGGGAAGCGCACAGGAGGGACAAGAACAGCAAAATGGAAAAATAAATTCGAAAAGCTTAGTGCCAAACTGAAGAATTGAATTTTATTTTCCAAGAAATGAGAAGAATGGGAGTCACTTAGGGTTTATGAACAGGGGGTGCATGATTGATGCTCACAGCTATGCCAGTACAGTAAAATGAAACCACTAAAAACATTTACCATCATTTCTAAAATTATTTAATTTCACGTAAGAGATGCTGTGATTTAGCTCTTGCTCAGACAGTTTCTGTGCTTATTCTTCACCAGGAGGCAATTAAATTAGAATACATTAATTCTCTCAATTATGTGTGGTATTCTTCCTCCTTTTAGGTTTATTCTTCTATTTATTCAACTTACACTTATTAAGTGCATTTCATGTGTGCAGGGCACTGGAGAACACTGACTCAAAAGGAAAACGAAAACCTATACTCAGCTGCATGCTGAAAACACAAAGAAATGTAAAATACTCACACATTTACACAGTAAACCTGTAGATAGACAGACAGACAGACAGACATCTGTTCGGACTTGGGTCTAGACGACCCCCAAAGCCTCATGCTGTCATAGGTGGGGGTCTTTCAGAGGTGGCTGGATCTAGACTGTGTGATGGTGGGATTAGGGTGTTTTACTGGTAAATCAGCCCACTGATTGGTTTGGCACTGCCCTAACTAGCCCCGGTAGCCTAGGTAGAGTGTAAAAGGGGCAGAAAGAGGCTGTGGAGGTCCCTTGTTTGTTCTCACCTGCCTGTTTTCTATGGACTCTTTCCCCTCTGCCAGACGCCTCTGCAGTGCCACCCTGCCTGGAGCCAGCAGACTATGGACTGAAACTTCTACAAACTGTGAGCCAAATAAACCTTTCCTCCCTTAAGTTTGGGTGTCAGGTATTTTGTATCAGCAACGAGCAAAGTAACTAAGACAGTATCCTATCTATAAATTATGATTGAAAGGACTTATATTTTGAAATTTTATTTCACATGTGCATTAATATATTTAACCCTCATAAGACCATTTTAAAACAGTACTACAAACTTGGCCCAGGGGTATACACGTGTAGTCCCAGCTACCAGGGAGGCTGAGGCAGGAGGGTCACATGAGCTCAGGAGTTCTAGACTAGCCTTGGCAATAGAGCAGGACTCACTCTCTAAAAAAAGAAAGAAAGAAGAAAAAAGAAAAAGACTTATATTACAAGCCTGACATTAGACATGAGGGTATTAAAGGATATAAGATTAATTCATTCAAGATCATAACCCTGAAACATTAGAAGTCAGTACATTCAACCCAGCCCTCTTGACTGTAAACCCAGTACTGTTTAAATGATAGATATTTTTCCAAATTAACATGCATAAGTTCCAATGTCTAGTTTAATCTATGGTATGGTATATAACACTGAAAAATATCCTACAGGTCTCAAAGCATTTCCTGGTCGTTTTATTCTTCCTATCCCAGAACGCAACCCACTTGTTATGGCTTAGATTAAAATGTCCCCCAAGCCTTAGGTGTTCAAAGAGGGGACCTCTGAAAGCTGACTGTCCTGTCGATAACTCATCAGTGATTCATCCGTTGGAGAGGCCATGGCTGAACTGCTGCGGGAGGCGGGCCTGGTTGGAATGGGTCACTGGACGGCGACCTGGAAGGATGATTCTTGTCCTGGGCTTCTCTCCTTCCCTCCATTCCCCCTTCTCATCTGCCTGGCTCCCTCCACCTCTCCTTCTCCCTTACCCCCTTGTTCCCTCTCTCCTTCCCCTCTCCTTCCTGCCTGCTCCAAGGTCAGTAGCTATCCTCTGCCACACTCTTCCACAAAGCCAGCCAACCATGGACTTAATCCCCCAAAACTGTGAGCTGAAATTTAAAATCTCCTCTAAATTGTGGTGGTTGAGTATTTTCTCCCTGTCAGGAAAGCCAGCTAATACCCCACCTTACCCCCATACACACTCGGGTGCTTAATAAATGCCACAGCATTCTAATTCTGACTGCCTGGCCCTCTGCAGCTCACATACACTAACATCTCATACTCAGAAGACAGGGAAAGACAGGTCTCTTAACAGAGCAGCTGCTTGTCAGGAACTACGGAAGGTTCAGCCCAAAGCTTCCCAGGGTAGAAAGAAAAGAATAAATTGAGGGCTGAGGAAACTCAGAGAGGTCTGTAAGCAGGTGGAAGATTTTACACTGCTTCCGAACTGATGAATTTGGCACTGAAATATATCCTTAATTCAGGAAGACCAGCCTTACAAGACATTCATCCTAGGACTACATGAGAACCCAGATGCTGAGGTTTAATCTGTCCTTAAAAAACTATCGTTTCCCAAAGCCCCAATCTTGCTGCTGCTGTCACACAGTGATTTAACTCAGCCTTGGAGAACTAGACATTTCTTTGAAATTACTCATCTGGATTTTGTTAAAAATGTCTTTAGGAAATTTCTAGTAATACCGACGGTATGATACTAGGAATGTATTTTAACCTAAACTTAATACTCTCACAAAGGACACATTAAGAATTCAGCTGGAATCATAAAAGTTCACAGGCAAGTTGCCATACACATATCTTCATTCTTGACTCAGAGTGGTTTTGTGTTTCTTAGCAGCAGGAGCTAAATAACTTAATCTACATCAAATGAGGAGGAAGAACATTATAGCCTATTATTCATATATAACAAAGAAGCAGAATCCTAAGAAATTAGTAAGTGAAAATAGTCATAGAACATCTATGACACATTAAAGTCTTAAGAGGAATGCAGATTCTTGAAGAAAATTAAACAAAATATTTTTGCACTTAACTCTTTTGTATCTAATTATTGTGTTGCTTTTTAAGATCAAACATAATTGTTATAACAATCAAGCTTCGAAATAGCAATCATTTAATCTCAGTATAACATTCTCTCTGGAGAAAATAAGTACATTGCTTTTAAACTTTTCTCTTTAAAATAATTACATGTTCATTGGAAGTTGAAAACAACAGCAACAAAGTAGTCAGAGAGGCCCCGTACAGCCTTTTTCCTGAAGATACCGTTTACTGGGTGGTACACACTGTCCTCTCACTTTCATAGTCTTGAATAACCATGACAAGAAAAACTGACTGTGATCACACCACAGTTTAGTTCGACCACAACAACTCTGCGTGCATTTTGTGTCTGTCTTTCTATGCAATACGTCACATGTGTGTGTTCTCATAAAAACCACCACAATCAGGATGCAGAGCAGTTGCCATCACCGGATCTACTCCCCGTTTCTCTGTTATTTCAGGAGTGTTACATAACTGGAACCATGAAGGATAAAGTCTCTTGTAATTTTACCCACCATAATTCTCTGGTGGCTCCAGCAGAGTGCTCTGCATGTCAGCAGCTCGCTCCTCCATTACCGAGCAGTGTCCACAGTAGATTTACACACTTCCACCACTCTCCCCTGACAAGATGCCTGGCTCTTACTGTATAAATAAAATTACTAGAAGCATCTGTATACAAGCTTTTGTTCAGGCTCAGGTTTGCACTTTTCTGGGATAAATGTCCAACAGTGCAACTGATAGGTCATGTGACAACTGCATGTGATACTTCAAATTGGACCTAACACTGGCTCCATTTGTGGCCAACTACAACTAACATAGCTGTGGAAATCTGTTTTGAAAGAATGTTCTTGTAGCAGGTAGCTAAGTCAGCCAGTCACCGAAGCTGAGTGTGAACCAGACCCTGCCCATATAAGGCGAGAGCCCACCTGTAACCCATCAGGCTGTGGGTCCTTTCCTTCTGTCTTTAAATACGGCTGCCCACAATGCTATGTGGAACTCTTTGGACCTGCACTGGTTTAGTCTGCTGACCAGTTCATGAGTCATTCTTGCTCAGATAAGATCTGCTGAGTTTAATTTGCCCAAAGTTTTTCTGTGTCTGTTCTTTTTTTCCAGTACCAGGGATCAAACTCAGGACCTTGCACTTGCCAGGCAGGTGCAGTGACACTGCCTGTGTCTATTTTTATAAGAAATAGCTAGGCTACTTTTCAGAGGGGCTGAAACATTTGACATTTTCACCAACAAAATACGAATGATTTGATTTCTCAAAATCATCAGCATTTGGAACTGTCACTGTTTTATCTTTGTCATTTGATAGAGGTGTGTTTAGATCTCATTACAGCTTGGTCATTTTCCCAGTGTTTAATGATGTTCAGCATTTTTCTCTGTGATTACTTTCCATCTGCCTGCTTCTAAATGTTCTGATTGGATTGCCTGCATTTCTTTTTTTTTTTTTTGGTACTGGGGATCAAACTCGGGTCCTTGAGCTTGCAAGGCAAGCGGTGGAACCACTGAGCTAAATCTCCGGCCCAGATTGCCTGCATTTTTGTAGTTGACTTTTCAGTCTTTATGTCATATAGCAACAAGAGATTACAGATATTTATATTCTTTGTCAGATATGTGATTAGCAAAGATTTTCTCCAGCATATATTATTTTTTACACAGAAGACTGTTAGACATGATATAAAATTAAATTATTTCCTCCAGGGAACATCAGAACAAATCAGTATTCATCAGTGTTGGCCAGAAATAGAGAGAATAATTAGGAATCTCAGAGTTGGAGACATTAATAAAGAGCATTTGAAGGGTGGAAACTCCCACCATCCTTTATCATCATTCTCAAGAGTAATCTTTGGGTTGCCAATGGCTAAAAGCATCAAGCCTCGATGAAAACTTTTCTCTACTCCTCTGTGACCAGTCCTATATATGACCTTTGGAAGTGGCTCTTTTTCATCAAAATGTGTATATTAGACATAATGATGAATTCATGGAATACTGATAAGTCTACAAAAAGAAATATTTACAAAAATTTCTTATGACAAAAGGAAAAATATTGCTGATTCTAATGTATTCTGACTTCATTTGTTATAGGTAGTAAAAATAATCCAACATGAACTTTTTTGATCAGTTAAATTTTATTTCATAATGGTATAGTGACTGATTCATGAATTGAATTTAATATTCGCCTTGAAATCCTGTAATGTAGTAAAACACAATTTAAAATTAATCTTTTCTTCAATAGGATTGAAAAGCAAATATTAAAGATCAGTTAAGAGTTTTGCTTTAACTTTTCATTAATGACCTTCTATCATTGTTTTTAATGCTCGATTAATATCCTTCACAAAAATGGCAATCTAAAACAAAATTATATCTATCTCTTAAATGCAGCTTATAAAGAAACAAAGTAACTTTTTGCTGATAAAACTCCATTCAGTTGAGGGATGGAACGAATGCAACTTGTTTTATATTTATATCCTCACATTTTATTTACGTGAGTAATGCTGCTAGGCAAATTCAAGACATGAATGCCACTGAGGGACTTCAGAGTGGGTGTATGTGTATATAAAATTCACCAGGGTAGGAAGAGCGGTGTGTCTGCAAATAACTGACATAGAGTTCTGAACAATGAAGCATGTTACCTACATGCAGGTTAAAACAAAACAGCAGAGGTCCAAGGCAACTGTGGAAGAGACAGCTATCAAGTAAAAGGTGTTTGGAAACAGAACGGCCCCCGGAACCGGGAACTGGTACCTAAGCTGGGAAAACAGTAAGGGAACTGTGCCACCTGCAGGGCAGGGAGCTCCCTGGGAACAGGGTGACCCTACTGTGCTCTCAGAGAGCTGTTCCCCAATTCTGGCCCCACAGGCAGGGAGCTGCCCCGAAACTTCAGCTTCTGCATTAAAGGGCGTTTTCCCTGTGACAGAGGTGAAAAGCCAGTCTCTGTCCGCTGCCAGGAAGCAAACTGTGCTGCAGTATGTGGGAGCGGGGAAAGAAAGCTGCCGTGGGTGGAAGCAGGTCTGACGGCATGGCTGCTGTGTCCAGCAGACTGGTGAGAATAACAAACAGCATTTAGTCAGATGTTCATGTAGACCCCAGTTTGAGGAAGTGCCTGATCTTGTTAATAGAACCTGACGAACTTCTGCCTGGAAAAAAAATATTATAATGGCCAAATTCATCATATATTTTCACTGAAAACCTGAAAAGAAAACCCCTGAGGTACCTCTGAAATACACTCCGAATGTCGTTTTAAAGGACAATTGTACAAGATGAAATGGTCTGCTACTCAAATATTATTTTTTAATTTCAAATTTCTAGCAAACCAATAAGGAAATGCCACAGTGCCATTATTAATTTTCCCATTTTACTCCTCATTGTTTCAGTTGTTCAGATCTAATAAAATAAATGGGGTGGGTAGAAAAACATGATGAAATTTAATTCAAGAATGGTAATTTTACAAATACTTGAGCTTATTTCTGTCCCAGGCTGTGATCCTCGCTGCCACTAGCAGCATTCTGACCCCAGAACAGAAGACATCAGACATCTTCACACTGCACACATGTGACAATTATACAGCGGCAAAACACATCCAGTGTGTCGGCATTCACAACGTTAATTCTAAGGTGATGTTTCATGCTGAAAATGTGGCTGTAGGCGGTAAGTTTAAATATGTAACATGTAAAGCTAAAAGACACTTAGGGGAAAAAAACTAGGGCAAAATCTTCAGGACATAGAGCTAAGAATAGAGTTTTTAGGCCTAACACAAAAGCAAGCTCTATAAAATAATACAATAAAATGAAAAGCAATACATTGAGTATCAAAATAAAAAGCTTTTACTAAGAAGCTAAAAGGACAAGCTACAACGTGGGAAACAATATTTGCAAATATCTGACAAAGAACTAGAATCTAAACTATGTAAAAATTCTCAAAATACAACAATTAAAGATCCCACTGGAAAATGAGCACTGGACATTTCGCTCAAGGTGGCCCAGAGGAGCCAGCGGCTGTGCAGGGGCTGGGGAGAGGGAAACTAAAGCCAACATGCGGCGACGCTGTGCACACAGAAGGGCCAAAGAGTGCTGTGTGACTGTGGAAGCTACAGCCCACTTCCCCGGAGAGGTGATCGTTTGGTGGTTTCCTGCAAGGATGAAATGCAGTCACCATTGAACCAGCAACGGCATTCCTTCCTGCTTATCAAAGAATGAAATTTTATTTTCAATCAGAAACTCACAAATGTTCACAGCAGCTCTCTCTGTAATAGCCCCAAACCAGCAACGCCGGAGCATCTGTCCTGGGTGAGTGGGTGACAGGCCACGTGTCAGAGACAGCTTATCACCGACAGCGGAGACCCAACCCCTCCGGGAGCCAGGCTGAGAAAGCCCAGCCCGAAACCCTTGCTGTGTGACTCCGGCCACAGAGTACTCCTGAAGTGGCGCCGCTGAGAAGCGAGGTCTGTGGCCGCACACCCTGCTCAGGCGGACCTCGGCTGATCTGGGAGAGAGGAGAGGTGTGGTCCAGCGATCAGTGAGCTGGGAATGGCGGGTGGTGAGGACATGGCTCCAGGGCCACTGCCCGGGGGAACTGCACTCTGCCACGACTGGGTGGCAGCGACCAGAGTCTGCACATGAAGAAAGCTGCGTAGAACAGGGCACACACACACACAGCACCCACGCGCACGCGCACATGATTGTGTGCACACACACATATGGAAAACCGGTGACATCTGAGTAAGTCTAGGCTGGCCACTTCCCAGCCGAGCGCAGATGGCCCCGCCGGTGGGAAGTGACTGAGGAGTACTAGGGAGCTCTCAGCACCACTTCTTACAGCCGCGTTTGCATCTGTAACTAGCTCAAGATAAATAACTTAATTAATAGAAAGAGAGGGCAATAAAATTCAATAATTGTGGAATTCCACAAAATACAAGCCACATATAATGTGAAGCAAATTTAATTTTTGTGAAATGTGCAGGTTTGAGTAAGAAAGAGGGCAGCAAGACCAGGCGCTTAAACACTGCACATTCGTACACATATACACATTTCGACATCATTCCAAACCACAGTGCTGAGAGGTCACCAGGCCGGGAGGGCTCTGTCCCCATAAGTGGATTCATGCTGAAGTCAGAGGGCTTGGGATTATGAATCTGCTCTCCTGTTCTCTCCAGCTCTTTCTTGTGAAAGGCATGTTCTTCTGTTTGTCTTTCCTCATGCTTGATGCAGAAAGAAAGGCCTCCCCAAGTGCTTGGCACATGCCAGCACTGTGCCTTGGACGTCCAGGATTCCAGAGTCATGAGCCAAATACATTTCTTTCCTTTGTAAGTCGCCCGGCTTGTCGTGTTGTTAGAACAACACAAAAGCATAAGACATTACCTCTCCATAGGAAGTCTGCCTGCAAGGATGGTTGGTCCTTGGCTAGAGTCTGATAAGTTGGATACCAGGAATGTTTTTAGCACCTCTAATAGAAGCAAGTGGTACAGGCCTAAACCATTTGTACATACTGGGAACAACTGCCGTCCTTCACAGGATTGAGAATTTGGTGTCTACATTAAGAAAATAATAATAATAAAACCCTGAGTACAGAACCTCTGATGAGCTTCTAAGACAACAGTTCACATTTTGCACAACTCATTGCTGGAGGAACTTAGGTACATCTTGTGAGGCTCTGCTGGAAGGAGACCCATGGAGCTGGAGCCCAGTGTCCGCTGACTTTGCCCTTCATATCTCTGCCCCTCGAGGGGCGCCTTCACACTGCCCTTGGCTGACTGTGTTGCTATCACTTTCTGTAGTAAACCTAGTGCGTTTCTGAAGCCCAGGGATCTGGGGCCTCCTTACCAGTGGACAGCACAGTACAAAGCTGGGTAATCCACATCATCACGACAGAGGTTAGATGCATTCTCTTAACACACCAGATTCTCCTGTGCTCAAAACATTTTCATGTAAAAAATAACCTTTTGGAAAATATAACGCCATTCATGAGTTGTTTTTAAAAGTAGCCAAATGATGTGTAAAAGTTTGAGGTGAGTGCTCAGTGGGGAAAAATGTGAAAATGGGGGTGCATTCACCCCACCTGCTCTAGTTCTCTGCCCAGCAGGCCACCCCTTCTGGTCTCCACTTTCCTAATCTGAGATTACACCTCTGGCAATATTCAGATTAACATTAAAAATGTGTTTGTGTGGCATTTGACAAGACTGAGCTAGGAGAGAAATAAAAGCTCCTGTGTAGAAATCTCAAAGTAACTATGCCACCTTTTAACTTCACACGTGTGGAGCACGTGGATAAAGAAAATCTCTCATTCATTTCGAAGGCTTCTTTCAAGAACCTTTCTGTGGCCACCATTACTCATATTTCCAAAGACAAAAAATGAACTTCACAGTTAGAAATTTTTTTAAAAGGAAGTATAAGGTGTACTGCATTTCAAAATACATAGAACTTCAGAAACAAATCTTTATGATTATTCCATTAGAATCACTACAGAGTGAAAAGAAAAAATAATACACAAATCCTAGTAACCTTATCCACAGAGTAATATTAAGGAAGACTGGCTCATACATATTCCTCACATCTGTCCTGAAACTTCAGAGAAATGTTGAATATATTGAAGAAGAAACCCAACTGTGTTGGAAGAACAGGGAGTGTTATCAGCAGATCAGAATTATATGTGTTAGTCCGGACTGGTGGGGGAAATAAAATGTGGAGCAGCCTCCATCCCAGCCCAGGCAGGGCAGGGCGTGGGAACCCTCACGTGGGCAGTCTCAGCATGAGGAGCATCGGGTGCACCCTGCCCTCTGCTCCTGTCGCCCAGTGACGAGTGAGTGCTTAAGGCTGACTTCTCCAGTTCAGCTGGAACGAGGGAAACAAGCTTTTGACTCCCTGCTGACCTCTCACAACCTCTCCACTGCTTCCAGATCTGCAGAGGAACCCCAGTGGCTAACAATTCCACGGAGACGCTCTTTATGTGCTTTACCCAGTGCCTTCAGCACAGCATTGCACTCCTCAGGTAAATTTAGTATGTGCTCAAGTACTGACAAGAAGACCTTTAATTCTTTTGTCTACCTTTTGGAATGCCCACAAGTTAAGTTTTATATGTGTTGACTTCTCCATATAAATAAAGAGCCAAGATTTCACTTATGAAAAGTTTTTCTAAATTCTTTTAAACACGTCAGTTTACATGTAAAAAGTCACCTAAAAGTCATTTTTAATGACAAAGTATGGTAAACATCTTTGGTGCAATTCAACTTCATTTTTCATAGTTCCAGTGAAAATTGTTTCACAGGTGTTAAAATCTCAGAAAGTCATAGACCCTAAGAAAGGGAAAACTATCCCTCCTTCCCCCTTTTCTCTCTCTCCCCTTCTTTCCCTGCCAGTCAACAAGTATTTAGTGTCTTCCTCATTCAGGCTCTGTGTAGGCCCTGAAAAATGCCACAGGGTAGGTATTATCTGCTCCATGGGGTATCTATTCTTGAGGCAAGGTCTAAGTTAAGATCAGGTGTGGTCTTAACTGGCAAAATTTAAAATGGTGGGGGTGTAAAATGTGTTTGGGTCCAAGACTAATTACAGGTTCTGCATAGTTTGAGTGACTGTCACTCATGTTAGAGGTACTGTACAATTCATTCATAAACTTATACTAACAGAAGCACATACACACGTGCAAACTTCTTCAGTGAGGAAAGCCTCTCTCTGTCCCAGTGGCCCTGTTCAGCGTCCACCTCAAGGTGCTGGGGAGGCTCCACAGTTCAGCTCCAGGGGAGAGCACAGCACGCCTCTCCCCTGCAAGGGCAACTTGGGCAATTCCAGCCAGGCTCACATCTCACTACGAAGACTTAGACAAATAAACATACACAGATGCAAAGAAGCTAAAAGTGTGCTCGTTGTGGTTTTTGTCACGTGTCTAGCTAAAGATTAGGGATTTGTGTCAAAATACTAAATGAGAACAAATGCAAAAAACGAACCATGGAGAAACTATACATATTCCTACATGTATTCATACTGGACACTCATTTGATACTACAAATGTGAGAAGATCCTAATTTTTCTTTGTTACGTACAGGATCTTGCAACATACTTTGCAACAACTAAGCGCCCAATAAACATTTGATGAAAGAGTGACCAAAGCCATTTCCTACTCTGCCTGCTGAAACAGAAATAGAAACAGGAAGCTGGTCCACCTGGTAATTTTCCATGTGCTTGAAGAACAACATCAAATCACCTCTCAAACTTATCCTTTGCAATTTATCTCCTTTTCTTCATCTTCCTTGATTGATTCAGTGGAGACCTTAATTAGCTTCTAAGGATTACTGCAGATCTTTCACCTTGGCCCAATAAATAAATCTGATGAGCTCAAGAATGCAGTTATTCCCAAATATAAATTACTAGACATTATTCCCTGTCTCCAAAGGACTGAATACTCTAGACATTTTTACACAATTAGAGACCTGCAGGTAGAGCCTGTCATATTGTAGTTTTAGAAAGCATAGGTACCCAGTGAGAGTTTTTGCAAAATATTTCCCTAGAATATATTTACTTTTGTTACTGTTGTTAATATCCTGAAACAACATTCTGACCAGAGCTTTTATTACTTTGTGTGAGTCTCCCATAAAAAGTTGGTAGCCAAATTTCAAATCCTTTTGAGAGACCTGTAGGTTCCACATTCCTGTTTCCATTTATCCTTTCCTGTACCTGACTGGAATTCCATCTTCTGGTAACTCCTCTCCCTGTGTGTGGCTAACATTCATCAGCACCTCACCCTTTGCAGGGGATGGCAGGACGGGGAAGCCTCCTCGGCCCTTCCATTTATCACAGTATTAAGCCATTTTCTTGCAAAAAAGATTATTCTACAGGGTGATGGAATAAAGCCTGGGTATTCCTAATTTTCTTATTTAAATACACTGACGAGAGTTTGGGTGATGATGAAACACACTTTATAAGTTGAAAGGCCCTTCCTGTCTGTCACACTTGTACTGTTATTCTTTTATTGATTCGGCATATCCCCTGGACATAGATTTCCAATATTTTAACCACAAAAAACGATCAATTTGAAATAGTGACAGATATGCTTATCCTGATTTAAACATTACACCGTGTGTACATGTATCGAAACATCACGTGGTGCCTATAAACATTTCTATATCAATTTAAATAAGTGGCTATATTAGTAAATTAATTGAATATTGACAAGGATGTGGAGATAAGAGAACCCTTGTATGTGGGTGGGAATGAAAACTGGGCTACCACTGAGGAAAACAATACAGAAGTTCCCTAAAAAATCAAAAATGGAATGACATGATCTAATAGTTCTACTTCTAGCTACATATCCAAAAGTGCTGAGATCAGGACCTAAATTCCATAGCTCTACTCTCATGCTCACTGCAGAATTATTTACAATAACCGAGGTATGGAAGCAATCTAACACTCACCGCTACATGAACAGATAAATAAAATATAGTATATACTGCACATATAATGGAATACTCACTCTTTAAAAAGTGGGAAATCCTGCTTTTGCTGCAACATAAAGGAACTTGAAGGAGCTTATGCTAAGTGAAACAAGGCAGGTACAGAAGGACACACACTGCATGGTGCTATTCCTATAATGAATGAAACACAGTCACACTGTGGGAATTAGAAGGCACGGTGGTGCTTGCCAGGGGTGAAGGGAAGACGAAACGAGAAGGCACTGACTGGCACAAGGTGCAAAGTCCTGGTCATACCAGATAGCAGCCCCAGAAGCCTGCACAGAGTGGTGCCTGCAGCTACCTAACACTGTCCTCCATGCTTCACATCTCAGGACAGACCATGGTGATGGTTTTGCAGGTGTACACTAACATTCAAACTCAGCAAGATGTTACCTTTGAGTATGTATAGCTTTTTGGATGTCATTTGTATCTTAATAAAGTGTTTTTAAAAAAAATACATGAATCACACAACTGCTGAAAAGCTATAAAAAGTGAAAAAATCAATAGCATGGATTGACATCAGAGAGAAAGAATGAGGAGCTGTGCAGAAGTTCCTCTGTGAATGAGAGTCCTGCAGGGCGCATGATGACACAAGATGGGGTGTTTTTACGCATTTATCGGTACATTTTAGGTGTACAATATGATGACACTCATCACTGGGAATTTGTACCTGTACATGAGGTCTCTTGGTTCTCATTTTTTACCATTCCCCTGCCCTCCCTATTTATTTCCATTGTGTCCTTTTCTCATATTAATTCCATTCCCTTCTTTCCTTTCCCCTACCCCTCCCACTTCCCCTTCCCCTTTGCCCCTTTTCTTATTTCACATTATCTATTTTACCTTTTAGTCCTTATTTACACTTTCAGTTTCTCACACCAGAGAAACTATTCAGTATTTACACATGTGTGTCCTATTTATTTCACTTAAGACTATGGCCTCAATGTGCATCCATTTAGCTATAAATGTCTCTAGTTTCTCATTCTTGATGGCTAGAACTAGACCTATAACACTCACCACGCACTAAAGTAAAATTGAAATGGACTAAATATCTAAATATTAAAACAGAAACACTAAACCAGCTGAAAGAGAGGTTAGGTAGAAGTCTTGAAGACATCAGTGTAGGAAAAGATTTCAGGAAACCTCAGTTGCCCGTGAACTAGCACAAACAATCAACAAGTGGGATCTCTTATTAAAAAGCTCTGCACACCAAGAGAATCCACCAGCAGTGTGAAGAGACAACCCACAATGTGGGAGAAAATCTTCACCTGCTGTTCCTCAGACAAAGGTCTACTGTCTTGAATCTATAAAGAACTTAAAAAGATCAGACCTCCCAAATTTAAAGACCCAATCCGAAAATGGGCATCTGAAATGAACAGACATTTCTCAGACAAAAAAGTAGAAACAGCAAATAAATACACGCAATGTAATTTGAGAATGAAGAGCCATCTCTGTGTGCTGGAAACCACTCGGAGGAGAGCTGCAGAAAGCCGCCTACGGACCAGCAGGCCCAGCCCATCTCTCTACACACAAAGGTGCAGTTTGTGAGAAAAACTGGGGCTTTGTGTCGTTGTTGCTGAAAACTCACAATGCAGTAAAGAAGTATTTCTTCCTTTAGTTAATGATTACTTTGAGTACCAAAATGTAAAGTAGAAAATGTAAAACATGTGTGATCAGTACTAACGGGGCAGCAGCTGTGAGTTCAGTGGTGACTGTGTAGGAAATTTAAAACTTTGTTTCTTCGTGCCATTTATCACATTCATTAGTTATAGAGAGCAACTGGTTGTGCCTCCTAATTTTAATTCAATATTGAAGAAAGTAGTGGAGAAACATGAATGTAATTATGTTGTGCCCCTCTGTAAAAGTATTTTGAAGATGCATGTACTAGTTACCTTCCCAGTACTACCACAAAATACCTGAGGCAATTGACTTAGAAAAGGTTTATTTTAGTTCTCAGTCTCAGAAGTTCCAGAACAAGACCAGGTGGCCCCGTGGCTTCAAGGCTCTGCTGCTGGAATGTGAGCTGGAACAAACTACTCATGCCATCTCCTAGAAGACAGAGAGGAGAACGAGGGAGGGTCTCCTACTTCCCCCAGAGAGCATACTCCACTCCCGAGGACCCCGCCAGGCCCCACCTCCCGACACTGCAGCCCAGGGCCGGACCGCTGACGCAGGAACCTCTGGAGCACAGATTTTCCAAACACAGCAGTGTGGAAAATCAGCAGTGATGCTGAAGCTCACTTTTACCATTAGATTAAGCTGGCTTTTAAAAGACCAGGTGTGCACACAGGTTGGGGAATGAGAGGCAAACAGTTCTTCAGCACTTATACCTGCCAGTGTATTTGTGTCGCTGCTGAACTCAACATCCTGGGCAGCCTCAAGGTTAACACTTCAAAGCACAAAAATAATAACATTGAGGCTGATATATGCTAGAAAACCAGATTTTAAAGAAAGGTGCTCATCAGAAAAATAATCAAAAACTGAGCATATTTTACTACACTTGATCTTAGCCAAAAGGCCAAGAAGTGATGAGCATATTTTAAACTAATCTCAATCTGCTTCTCAGAACATGATAAAATGCTTTCCAAAGTCAAATAAAGTTTGGATTAGGAAGCACCTTCTCTTTCCTTCTAGGTTAAAAAATATTCAGAGTTCCAGGAAAATAGTTGACTCCTTGTCTTGTCATTTAGCATGGAACTGGAAATACATATCTAGGGTGCCTAAAACAACACAAGCCAACCCATTTCTGCCATAAATAATGTCCTTCTGGGCCTTTTCTCGCTCTAATTTTGCAGTAGTACAGAGGAAGAAAACTTGCGTGTAGTGCATTCACTTGTTATTGACCTCAAGTCTCCCTGCTTGCCCTGGCCTCCTGGTGGGAAGGAGGAAGCACAGGCATTCTTAGTCCTGGACTTGTGGCTGGGCCACATGGCTACTCTGGCCCAGGAGAGATCAGCAGACAGGACAGGTGGGAATCGGGTTCGTTCCCTGTAACTGCACCATCTACACCAGGAGAACACACCATAGCAACCTACTGACCCACGGAGAAGGACACAGACCCACAGGGACCCGGCCAGCCGGGGACAAACACGTGACAGAACTGGAGGCACAGGCTGGTGAGCAAAGCAAAGGCCTGTGCGCCACAGACTTCCACTCACTGCACCATTGCTGCAGCGGTGACTCACGAGCGGGGATGTTCAGCTGGAAAACCTGCAAACATGGGCTGGGGCTCACCACACAGCAGTGGGTATTTGATGAATTAAAACAGTGTACTCCCTCTACCTGGTATAAAACAAGTTGTTATCAATAATATTTTAATATTTCCTGATATTGTTTTTAAATTACCATAATTTTTTCAATTTACCTTGTTTCACATTATGAGTTAAACGCCTATTAAGTTGCACGTAACTGCTCAAAGTATACAAAACACTAAATTTAAAGGTGTTGCAAAACATAATTTTTAAAAGTATAAAAATCAAGTGCCTTCAGCTTCTTAGCAAAATTCTTTTACACACACACGCACACACACACAAAATTATTACCCTAAATTGTTAGCAGAGAAAAAACTCTCCCTAAGTTCTCTCTCCTGAATATATTATCCCTTTTAATGCAGTATATTAATCTTACTCATACATAGATAACCTGTTTTTACATAAAATATGTCTTAAGCAGTCCAGAAACGCTCCTTAATAATCACGCAAGCAATCAGCTCCATTCCTGTAACTACCAGCAGGGCAAGGGTTCCCTTCCCTTTTCCAGTATCAGCTCAGTACTGAGAATGCACTGGATTTATTCTCCCTGCCACACAAGCCAAACCTGTTTTAATGGTTCAGATATTTTATTGAAGATACTTGGTGTGGCCATATGGGGTACCAAAAATAACTAGAGGACTGTAGTGATTGCAGACATTTTCTCTCTCCTGACATTTTCACATTATTCTTGATGCACTTGGAAACATGGATCATTTTCAGGGAGCTTAATTATTACATAAAGATTTATGGAAAATCTAGAGAATATATAATTATTTCTCAAATTTGGTGGTTTTCTTGTTTTTATTGGGTTATTTTGAGTGAGATAATAGGAAGATACCAAGAACTAGGCTTTAAAATCTTCAAATCTCTACTGTATGAAAATTCTAAAATGTATTTTATAGCTAAAATAAAACTTAGCATTTTAAATGTTATAAAATTTATACTTGCCCTGGGAAAATATCATTCAAAGTCTAATTTCACTCAATTAAACATATTATTTATTAAACTTTGAGAAATCATTTCTAGAGTTTATCCCATTATATTGATGACCTTGATTTATCTCACATTTAGATATGCAATTATTATTTTTGGAGATGCCTGTAGTGGTGGTGTTTTTAAACAACATATGAGGGGAAAACATCAGGACAATTCAAATTATTTTAGCCTTTGTGATCACAACAGATATTTGCAAGTTCAGATGACATCTGAAACAAATTGACTCATTTTTGTTCACTTACGCATAATACTTAAAACGTGTTTTTCTGAGATATGTAAATATAAATAGCTGTGTACTGATCAAAATAGATGTAGACATTAGATTCATAGAGATTATAATATACTAATTCATCTTATACTAAGAATATAGGTATACAGCACATATATTACAACACATTATATATTAGTTAAACTAAGAATAATCCATTTAAGTGTTTTTAGAACTTCATAATATGAGTCATGGAATCAAAGATTAAAATAATGTGAAATATCCTGAGCCTTGTGGTAGGCTGTAATAATGAGATTTACTGGATTTGGCTCTTCAGTGATCACGGTTCTTTGCATTTGTGTGCTATCCTTATTTGCTATGGAAATTCTCCACATGGGTCATGCATATTCTCAGAATTCAGCAAATTTGAAGTGTAGAATATTACTTTACTTAAGTTTTGAAAGGTGCAAACAATTAAATACACGGAGCTTTTATACTTCTATAAAGAGGAGTTTTCATGAGAAAAAGTCCATTTGAAGAAACTAGGACAAAACCACCACAGTTTCCCAAACCTGAGTCTTCACAGAGGAGATAGCAGGGCTGGTCTGAAAGGCACCAGGCGGGGCAAAAGTCATCAGCACAGGGGCAGCAAGACCAGAAGAGAGGACACTATCAGCCACTTCCTGTGCACACATCACTTTCCCAACAACACCTGACACTCCCCAAACACCAAGGACTTCATTTTTTATTCCCCTAACAAAACAACTGGCACTCTGACAGGTCCATTTGCCCAAACTCAAAAAGCAGAGGGATGCAAACTCCAACAGTCTGGCTTGAATGGCTGCTTCTCTGGGCTGTGTTCTGCTGTCACAAAGGTAAGAACGAGAACATTAATAATTACCACACAAAGTGTGGGCCTATCAGGGTGTATTACACACTCCGATCTTCATGGAGACTGCAGCTGTCATCCTACTTCGCAGATGAGAAAACCCAAGTTCAGAGAGCTTGACTAGCATGGCCAGTCTCACTCAGTTAAAGACAGGCACACCCTAATCCGTGTTTTCTGTTGTGCATCTCCTTTCCTCCACTGTCTCTTGTGCTTTTCCTTCACTTTTCCCCTAAGAAATCCCCTACCCATCCTCCATGCACCTTTGCACACTGGCTTGGTTGAAAAGCAGAGTAGCCCAGGGCAGGACAGGGCAGTGGACTTCTTCATTTGGAGATTATTTCTTCAGAAGATTACTCCAACCAGGAGACCGTGCAAAATAGTCTGAGGAAGAGTGAGAGGGGACTGTGGGTTCCCAAACAAGAAAAAGTCATGCTCTCATTCCCACTCTGGGTCCTGAGGGAACAAGTAGTAGGAAGGAAGAGAAATCTCTGGGTGGGGGTGCAGCTCCCACAGTGAAGGCTCAGGTGAAGCCCAGGGTGCCACGCTCAGGCCTAACAAGGGCCACCCATTCCGGGGCCGTCAGGGCCTGCTTCCCAGGAGTCTCCGAAGGTGGACAGTCAGTCCTGACAGACGTGTCCTGAGGCACAGCCGGCCCCTCCCGCTACAGTCCTTCAGCACTGTCACATGCTCAGTGTGAGGTGAGCAGGCGGGTGCTGCTTCCCCGCAGGGTCACCCATGCGGCCCCCATGACAGCAGTGCAAGGTGGCCGGACCTTCACGAGATGCTGGGGTGGCTGCACGTGACCGCCCTGGTGAAGGGGTCATGATGATCTGACAGAGCAGGTGACGTCTGTGCAGAGGACTAGCTCCCAAGAGGGCGCGAGTCTGTAGCATCTCTGGCCTCTTGAGTCCCCTCTCAGTGACCTCCCCTGCACACACTCCCACCTTGTGATGCCCTCAGCCAGGTTCCGACCCAGTCAGGTGCCCTCACCAGAGGCCCAGAGGGGCCACTCAACCAGACTCTCTGCCCCCAAAACTGTGACCTCAATCTCTTTTCTTCATACATCACCCAGCCTGGAGAATTTTGTGACAGCAATACAAAATGGACTAAGGGAGAAAGGCCTGACAGTAAACGAGTTTGCATTTCTCACCACTTGAAGTAAAATTTAACTTTTAAAAGAGAGTATGTGCAAAGTAACATGACTGGCACAACTGGGCTTTTGGAGGAATGCCTGCTGCATGAATTGTCCCCAAGTGCTCGTATTAGAGAGAGAGAGAGAGAGAGAGAGAGAGAGAGAGAGACTGACAGACAGACATTGCGGTCAGTCTTCCAGGCTTTCCAGGCAGGCATTTTGCCAAAACACAAAATTCTTACTTTTGAAGCTAGAATCATGAAAGTTATGCAGGAATTCTGGTCTTTAGTCTGAAGCTGTAATGGCACATCCAAACAGTGCTTTTTAACTGACTATGGAAATGATGAAAATGCCTGCATTCCAGCTGAATGCATTCTTAATAACTTTGCCCCCAAAATATTTGAAACTGGTCTATAATTATCTCCTCTTTTCCCCTGAGCAAAAATGTCTTCATTGTTTTAAAAAGCCAAAATAAGAAGCAAACGATCTGTGATGCTGTCATTGCTTGGTGGAGCCATCCAGAATTATGCTCACCGTTTTTCAATGATGGACAGATTATGCTCACTGCTGGAGCAGGATGCCTGATGGGGTAGGCGATTTCCCTCCATGACAAGGCACGGCTGTCAGAGCTTCAGCACAGTTCTGCTTTCTTGGCAGGAAGAACAATTGCAATCTGAGGTTTGCTGACTCCCTTCCAAACACAGCTCCCTTTTCCACAAGGCAGCTGCCACAGTAGGAATGGCAATGAAACTGCACAAGAAGGCATCTCAGAGCTCCAGAAGAGGCGTGTCAGGTCTGTCAACTTCTCCAGAAGACACTTGCAGGCTCCGTTATGTAAGGAGATGCACTGAAATTTGTGCTTTTTAAAGACCTGAGGGAGAGACAGTGGTTTTTATGATACTCATCGATCCGTGACCAAATGTCTTATTATTTGCTCCTGAGAAGAGATACACGATTCTACACCAAGATGACAAATCTCAATCTGTGGGAGCAATTACAAAAAGTTTGAGGTGCATTTGTTGTCATAAATCCATGAGAAGGATAAAAGTATTGATGCTTGTGTGTGTTGAGTCTTTCTAAATACATTTCTTTCAATAATATCAATGGTGCTATAAATTCCTTAGGTGCTGAAGTTACTTTCAAGATAAAAGTTCAATTATCATTTAGATGATAGCTGCCCACTCTGCTGCTGAGTCAGAATTATCACTGCCTGGTGGGGAATGGTTCAGTATTCTCAAGTTTAGCAGGTTTTGGAGTCCCTGGCATTGCCTGCTTCAGTGAGTTAGGCGGAGTTAGGGAGAACTGGCTGCAACCACTGTACCAACTGAGGAAGTCCAGGTGAAGACCTGCTCATCATCCTCACAATTACAGCAAGGCCATGAGAGAAAGACGGCATTGTGGATGCTGTGTATGGTTCTCCTTGTTTGATTTTGGCTTAGCTTCTAGGTATTTTTAAGCTTTTTGTTTGATGGGTGAGTTCAAATAGAGTGGAAGTTTTAAGACTCTACTACCGATTGTCTATTATAAGCAGGCCAATAAATTATGCTTCATTTGGAAATCTGAATAACCTAAACTGCTGCCATACCCTGTTGAAACTTACGTTAGCAAAGTGAACCTCCACGGCACCCACACCAAGAGTTTTCATTCTATTTCAGGCAAACAATTAATGAGCTAATATGAAAGTGATGGCCTTTGGCAGGTTAGGAAATCCCAATATTTGGAGAAAAAAAATATAACATCATTTTAACTGACAGTTTTTTCCTGATTGCCAAATTGAGTTTGAATCGGCTTATAGGAAAAGATATGTTAATTATAAGACTGTTAAAAGAATACATAAAAGAACTCTAAGACCTTAAATATAAGTAGATATAAACATGACAGCCAGGAACTCTCATCACTGCTAAAACAAAGCAGACATAGTAATGCAATCAATTCTGTGTGCTTTTTAAATTGTTTGACATATGAAAGCACTCCAGGGCTGGGGATTTAGCTCAGTGATTCCAGCGCCTGCCTCGAAAGCACAAGGTCCCGAGTTTGATCCCAGGTACCAAAAAAAAAAAAGAAAGAAAGAAAGCACTCCAGCCTTTCAATGAAGAGAAGTTTTTTCTTTAAAACATTAACTTCTGAGATTAATCCCACAGACACCAGCCATTTTGGATTCCAGGAATAGCATCGTATATTTCTGAGGCTTATGACAGGGTCAATAGGCAATTGACTTATAAAAAGATTTAAAGATTCTTACATTATGTAAATATATCAGATGTTTGCACTGAAGAAAACCTAGAGAGATATCAAAAGTGAATTAATTCTCCTCTTTGAACACATCCAGCAGATGGTTATCTTCACCCCTCTGAGGAGGTAAATTATGCCACCTGCCATGTGACATGCATATCCCAAAAGCAAAGGGGAATGATGACTGGGACTTCACTGTCCTCCCCTTCTTGTCCCCCACCGGGACCTCCCTGAGCCACATCACCACCATAAGCTTTCAAAACGGAAACCATTTGGAAGGTAATGAATTGTTGAACTCTGAATTTGTTCCAGTACCTTAGAAAGACCATAAACTGATGTTTATTATCATAATATCTCACCTTACAAAAAGGGGTAGAGTGAGAAAACACGGCAGTAGAATAAACTGTTTATTAAATGAGAACTTTTAACCCACAAAATGAGATGCAAATAGTCAAAGAAAAACTCCCATAAGCATTTTGATGACAATCGTTTTACATTTCAACTCATTGCAAATGTCTGTTGATTTTCATCTGCAGAGGCCTCAGCCCCTCAGCCTGCCACCAATAGACACCCTGGCATCGTCTGTGTGTGTCTTCTGAACAAACATGAAAAGATACGAGTTGTAATCACTTCTACCTCTTCAGTTATGGGCTCTGAGATGCTGGACAACTGGCCTAAGCCCTCACGAGATACAGGTAAGATACTAGCCCAGAAAGCAGCTATAAATGTAAAGTAGATAATACATACAAATCACATAGCATACATTAGGTGCTCGATATTTCAGTTTTGTTGTCCTTTATCCCCCTAGGGCAGTGGTAGTGAATCTATGGCACACATGTTATTTGTTTTTAAGACAAAAGATGTTCATGTATGAGTTGTTTTTCCTCAACTAAAACTTCAGTATTAGTTTAATTGCAGTGTTGGTGCCTTGCAATAGCTAAGTTTTGGGTTGCAGTTTGGGCGCTCATCTCTAAAAGGTTCACCATCACTGCCCTGGAGTGTATGAAATAGACCGGGAAATTAATTATGAACACTAGACAAATTATAAATTTTTATAGCATTCTTATTAGATATAAAAGAAATTTTAAATACCTCCCTGTTGTTATTTTTTAAAACCAGTGGAAAAAAGGAAATTTAACTTAATAGATGAAATGATAACTGGTTAACAAACTGAAAATTTTTAAAAATAAATGTGAAACTCATTACATACCACACATCAAAATAATTTTTATGGGAATTGCTCATAAGAAAAATATTAATGACAAAGAATTTTTACAAGTTAATGAAAGAAATTTAATGGATATATCTGGCTGTATAAAATTGCCAACCTTCCTGGGTGAAAAAAATCATTAAAAAAATAAAATTAAATACATTAACAAACATTATTATATCTGTATTTCAACTCAATATCTATATTAATATAAAAGGATCTTATATAAGTCAATAATAACAATAAAATCCATGTAAAAACTACATGAAAGCAATCAACTGATAAAAAGAAAAGGTGGATTCCTAGCCAATATCAGTTTCCTCTCCTGCCTTCCAGGATTATCATGCATCTGTCCTGTGCTTGGGAAAGCTGATTCTGTTCCCAAATCCAAGGTGGACTGGATGGTTGGGCACACCAAAGATTAGTCCTGGCTCTTCATGCCTGTTTTTGGTGCCAGGCTATAATTGATCCAATCTGGAGAAAATGACTTATGTCTCATGGCAGGGACAAATTTCTCTCACTCTGTCTTGCTGGATACATGGAAGCAAGCACCCATCTCTGGTAGGAAGTAGAGCCAGTCTCAAGAAAAACAGATGCTAAGCAGCAGGACCTAGAGGAAGATGCCATGTTCCTAACGATAGTAAGTAGGCGACCACACTATTCTTCATTCTGCTGGACAACTTTCAGTTATATGAGGCAACCAGTGGTTTTAGGCAAATAGGATATGAATACTAAAGTGATAGACTACACAGATATTAACCATGATTATAATAAATATGTTAATAATTTGGGGATATGGTCAAAAATTTACTCATAGGAAAATTCATAACTATCTTAGTTTCTTTTTTGTTACTGAGACAAAATACTCAACACTCCAAGTTAAAGAAGGAAAGCATTATTTCAGCTCACGGTTTGTAGAGGCTTCGGTCCATAGTCAGCTGGCTCCAAGGCAGGGTGGAAGGCAGAGGAGAAACAGTCCATGGCAGGGTAGGCAGGAAGAAGGCAGCAAAGCAGCAAAGCTGTAAGTGAAGAAGCTGTAAGTGGCAAGTGACAAGCAAAAACAGCAGCCCCTTTCTGACCCTTATGTTCTATCCAGGCTACATGCCCTTAGTGTGGGTAGCATTCACACCCAGGGAGAGCCTTCCCAATATCCACTCCCAAAACTATGCCAAACCAATCAGTGGACTATTTAGGAATCACACACCCTTGACTCCAGCATTACACACTTAATCCCAGCATCACACACTCTAGATCCAGCCACCTCTGAAAAGCCCCACCTATGACCACATAAGGCTTTGGGAGGACATTTAAATATAATAACAATAAATGTATATACTTCATATGAAATTGAAGTTAGAATTAACCATTTAACTTGAGAGCCTATAAAAATAATTTCAAAATAATAATTTTGAAATAATTTCAAAACATATTATTCTAAAACAATTCAACTACCAAAATTGACGCACATGAACTCAGAAATCTAAGAAAATGAATAATACTAAAAGAAATATAAGTGATCACCAAAGATCTATTCCTTGGAAAATAACTAACTCACTGCACTCACAAAAATAAATTTCAATTTAGTAAAAATGGAAAAATTAAAATACTAGAAAGCCATTGGAGAATTAATTTATGGAATGGAAGTGTCAAACGTAAGAATTTTTGCTGGTCATGGTGGCACACACCTGTAATCCCAAAACTCAGGAACTTGAGCTAGGAGGATTGCAAGTTTGAGGCCAGCCTGAGCTACACAGACAACTCCAGGCCAGCCTGGACTACATTGCCAGACTCCAAAAATCAAAAAAACAGACAAAAAAAGACAAGAATTTTAAATGTCTATGTACAAATAAAAATTCTAAAGTAAAATATGAATAGGCAATGCACATAAAATAAAATGCAAACAGCCAGTACACACATGAAAAAGGACATCACATCCCTAGCAACTGGGAAAATGCAAACCTAAACCACACGAATTACCACCTCTGCCCTGACATTGCAAAACTCTTCCACCGTAAATACCCACCTAGCACTCTAATAACCTCCCTGTAATTTCTACAGCTGTACAGTAGAGAAAACGTTATACCTGTGTCGATACAAAATTGTGACTAATGTTTTATATTAACAAAAAGGTAAGTATAAATAAGAATGGACAAAGTGTAGTACTTCCCAATAATGCAGTGTAATAAAACTGGGAAAAGAAATGAGTCCGTATGCCACAAGACACACTGCCGGGTGGAAACGGCAAGTCAGAACATAATACACGCAATATGGTGCTGTTTTTAGGTAAGCTCAGAACTGCAAAACGGCAACACAAAACTCTATCGACGCATTTCAACACATACAAGTGAAGAACTCAGGGGCTTTCGCAGCAAATTCTAACAGCAGGCTCCTTTAGGGATAAAGGAAATAAGGACACAAACCACGTTGTGTCGCATGACGATGACACTAATACACATGGTCAATTATATTCTTAAGCTGCCGTCCCAGTAATCAGATGACGTTGAAATGTCACAAAGAGCAATCACTACACGTGACATAAGCGGCGATGCAGTAGCCCTGAATTTCAGCAGGAGACTGAGTTTCGGGCTCACAGCTATGCAGAGTCCCCCTTTCACCTCGCGACAGACTCTCTTGGGGTCTGGCAGCCAGAGACTGGAAGCTCAGGCATCCCACCCACTCACAACGGCGCAAATGAACTGTGCATCTCCTTCACTCCAGTGGTCTCGATGGTCAGAATCATGGAGAAACATTTAATTTTAGAAAACTGGAAAGAGATATTTTATAACAGATGTATCTTCAGCAATAAAGAACATCAATATTGGGAAAGATAACCTTATAGGTAACTAGTTATACAGATAAACACTGTAACTTGCCTAATTTTACCTCTTCTCTCTGCCAAGAAATCCACCAATGGCCCACAATGAGCCTTACTAGGATTTTTGTTTTTCTGAGGAAAAAAAGGAAAACTCTCAAAATTGTCTGGAGTCACACCCAAGCTCCACCTAACTTGGTATTCTTTACCTAAGGGGTGGGCTTTCTTAAAGGTCTTGAAAAAGGTGAACTTGCTTATCCCAGTGTCAATTGTAAAACATACACTTCTAATACAGAAAACAAATGAGTTAAAAACAGAAAGTGGAATGTGTGTGTCCTGCAGATTCCTCACTGGGCACAGGGAGCCGAGGCAGCTCTCCTCACATCTGCTCGACCTGGGTCTCTGTTGTGGTTCACACTCAGCTGCAGAGGAAATGTGTCGCCCGCCCAGCCCCTCTTCTGCTTTCTTCCCAGTAGATCCAGGCAGATTTGGAATTGCATTTGCACAATGGAAATATCTCTCTCTCCTTGAAGTGGCCCCAGGGTGGATGGCTCCAGATCAGGCCTTTCCTGAAGAACCTGTTATCAAAAAGGTTAGAAGCACAGAAAACAGGACTAGGACTGGAATTGATACAGCAAGACCACGTCCTAATTCAAAACTGCATGATGGTAATTTTAATCTATTCTGTGGATCTATTTCCAGGCAGTGATTTGTCAGTAAATGTTTAACCAACTCTCCAAGAAAAAATGAAAAGTGTGGACATGGATGTAATACATAATTTTATTATGAGTGTTATGGGTATAAGGACATATATCACAGAGATGGTAGGTATCCAATACACTTTTGTATAAGTCCATACAAATAATTGATTCTCAGGGAATATTTCCACTGACTTTTGCAAACAAGAGTCTGCTCTTGTATTAGTACCCAGATTCTGTCATGAATGTTACTTGATATTTCCATTTACATAATAATTTGGGCTGGGGATTTAGCTCAGTGGTTCTACCGCCTGCCTCGCAAGCAGAAAGATCCAAGTTCTGTCCCTGGTACCAAAAAGCAAAACAAAAAACAATACATTATAATTTGGATGAAAGTGAAGCCAAGATACATATTGGAGCTTCACTCATTCAGTGACTATGCAGGCCAAGTTTTTGCTGAATCAGACAATAATTTTCAAATATGGCGGGACGTTTCCCAAATTTTTTGCTATCAGAAGTGGCCATGGTCATATGCACTTTTATTATGCAGTGTTGTCTTTCCTCTATAACTTTACACAACAAACAAAACAATAAGCCAAGTCCTCATTTGTAGCAATCACTGATTTTCATAGTGTAAGTATTCCTACCATGACTGATCTTGAGTGAGTAAAATATCACTAAAAGTGGAGTTTAGAAAAGATATTCAGCAATGCACCATGTACAGAATTTCAACCATATCCATACAACATGTGTAAGTAACCTCAGGATCTTAGATAATAGTAAAAAGTGGTAACATAATTGGAAATTATGAGTTCTAAATATTATCTTTTTAGATGTAATTTATTTAGTTGTGTTTACATAATTTAATAATGGCTATGTATTGACATTTGGCTCACAAAATTCCTGAAATTTTAACAATTCTCTCTTTTGAACTAGCTTCAACAGACCACTAGTTCCAGGTACCAATGTGCAGGTCTTAAAGTAAGGCCCCAGAAAGGAACCAAGTTACTTACACCACTGAGAAATTGCCAAAATACTATTTAAAGCAAATCCATGAATTCATGATCAAACATCACATCAAGGAAGCCATAGAGCAGATGTTAATGGGGAGTTCAGTCCATGCTGAAATCGCACGCTCACCGATTCATTCCAACATGTGCCACCAGTGGATAGCACTGTGCTTCCTTTGTGAAACCATGCAAATGAAGGGTGCTGTCTAAACCAGTCTCACAATTTCCACTCGTGACCTCTCTCTACACCAGCAGGTTGCCCTGTGTCCTCTGCCTGAGCTGGTGCTGCCACACACTCTTGAACCAAGACGGCCAAGATGGATCCAAATTGCCCATACCCAAGCTGGACATTTGGAAGTTTCCATCTATGCCAGCGTGGGTTCTTCCTGCATTTTCACTTTATCATTCCCTGTCACCTCTCCCACAAGACGTACCTTGAATGCACCAGCTCTTCTGCTCCTCACTTTTCATGGGCCTTTGGGGAGACTGCAGCCATCGGTACCAAGCTTCACACGGTGCTAGAGAGCGACTGAGGCACAAACCTGTGACCTTCATCTCAGTCAGCCGGTGCCTCCCACTTCCTCTCTCCTGCCTACGGCAAGGCCTCTAGGCTTTCCTCGCTGCCATCAAAGTCTCTGAAACACAAATCTGTCCTCCCCAAGACCATTCTCTGGTGCGTCAGGACGGCGGGTCAGGCCCTCGCTCCTCTCATGCCAAATGAGGCCTCTGTCCCACCTCTGTTTGGGCTTCCCACAGCTCTTCCTTACACTTAGGTAGTAAAAAGTGGATTCTCTAAGTGCTGGCTGTTTTCCTTCATCTTCTACCTAAAACTCTGTTCATAACGTATGACGTGTTGAGAAGTGAGTGCGGCTGGAGTATTTTCACATCGTGCTTTATTTAAGGAGCGCGCGGCTGTTGTTGCCATTGTCCACGAGAGGGCCTTAGACGGTGACAGCACCACCTCGTCGGCGAATTAATCCGGGACCCCAGGAGGTGGGGTTTGCAGAGGAAGTGGGTCGTCGCAGGTGCCTTTGAATGGCATCTATATTCCGTGGCTCTCTCTCCCGCCCTACCAGCTTCTTGGCTGCCACAGCCAAAGCAAACCCTTCCTCGTTAAGTTCTTTTCTCAGGTACTTGGTCACAGCTGCAAAAAGCTGACTAAGATATGTCAAGTATTCTTCATATTCTACCCTTCCTTCCCCTTTCTGTCAATTCTGTATCCTAAATTTCTCTGGAATTTTCAATCCCCATTGACACTATCCTAATCAAAACATGATTTGACCATGTTCTTATAATTAATATTCCTTTACTTTTCCTTCCCAACCCAGTCTCTACATTACAACCAGATCTCTTTTAAAAAGCCGTGTATATCCTTTCAATTTCTTAAAATTAAAAAAAAAAAATGAAATGAGCAAGAGGTCCCATTCTCTCCTAGTGACCTTATATATCTCATTTAAACAATATTTCCTATCAGGCACAGTAGGGCATGCTATAATCCTAAGCACTAAGGAGACTGAGTCAGGAGGATCTCAAGTTTAAAATCAACCTGCGCATCTCAATAAGACTCTGTCTCAAAATACTGAAGGAGGAGGTACTGGGGATATAGCTCCGTGTCCCCTCAGTCCCATTGTCAGCACAATAGAGCAAAATAAACACACAGAATTCCAAGAAAACGTTCCATGACCAGGCTAAGTCGACATCCCCGTCTGGAACACTGGAGGCATCTGACACTGCATGAGAACAATAAACAGAGGAACATTACTCACTTGGTGCCCGTGCCTCTCTCCTGGCTCTTCATGAAAAGATGACTCACTGCACAGAAGCTGGAATACCACAACGTACCCACAGGTGCACATCACTATAACATACTGATTTGAAAAGTAAAAAGAAGGGGCCGGGATTTAGCTCAGTGGCACCGCACCTGCCTCATAAGAACAAGGACCCGAGTTCGATCCCCGGTACCAAAATAAATAAATAAATAGATAGATAGATAGATAAATAAATAGAAATGTGGGTCATCTTTGTTCTGTTTACCAAGCACAAAGAGGTTTTCAAAAAAATTGTTGAATGCATGAGTTCGTTAAATAAACAATCAAATTATTCTTTGGTCTCTTAGAAAGGAAGCCCCACTCTTAATGTGGCTGATGACACAACTTTGTATAAAATTAATTGATGCTTCCCCCTGCTCCCACTCACACACTGCAAATGACACAAAAACATCTGCATAAAGCCACGGCATGGGTTCAGTACATCTGTTCCCTCCTGCTGCTCTAAAAACTACCATAAATGTAGTGACTTGAAAACAACAGAAGTTATTCTCTTACAGTTCTGAAGGTCAGAAACCCAAAAGGAGCCTTCGAGGACTAACCCCGAGAAGACTGCCCGGCCGTCTCTGCTGCAGGCTCTACGGGCCGGGCCATGGATTTCCTGGACTTCCCGCTTCTGGAAGCCGTGTGGGTTGCTTGGTCCTGATCTTCCCTCGCCACTTGCCGACCTCCTGCTTCCTTCCTCCTGCCTGAGCCGACTCTCACCCTCCCGCCTCGGCCTCCCTAGTTGCAGTTTCTCCCTGGGCCACCGGTTCAGCCCACCTCAGGACTTGCACTCAGCTGTGCCTGCCCACGGGGTCGGAGCACAGGCCTGCACGCTCAGCTAGAGACTTGGGACGATCCACCAGAGAAGAAGCTGTTCTATTTCCTGTCTCTTTGAAAGCAAGACAAATGTTATTTATTCTAAAGCAAGTCCCTCCTCCAATAGAGTTTTAAATGGCTCCAAAAATGGATTTGGCTGCTTCTAGGGTTTTTTTATGATAATAATTTACAAATCTCATTAAGCGTTGTTATTTTATGAATTCTGAGTGCACAGTTGTCTCGGAATGACATGCACAGGTTACAGGGTGGGAAAAGCCACTCGTGGAGAGACCTCTGGGTTACCCTTTGATATTTAGGATAGGGCTCTCTTATGAATCTCACATGGAGATTAGGTGCCATAAAACCATTGTGCAGATAATTTTTTAAAAGTGAAACATAAAGTTCAGATTAATACCTCTAAGTAACACAGAAAATTCTCCTGGATCACCCTGAAATAACTATTGTTTATCCAAACACACACACAGACACAAACATTAGAACTAAATTGACGTTTTCAAATTTAAGGTGCAAATTTATTTTATTTGCATTCCTATTTCTCTTACTTATTTTCTCTTATTTTCTAGCCACTATGATTCTATTTAATTTGCTCCCTGTAATTATTTTATCAAGACTTGATTTGCAGTCAGCCTATTGTTTTCATGAAAAACATGATTGTCTTAGTTACTTTTCTCATTGCTGAGACAAAATACCCAACACCCAGAGTTAAAGGTTTATTTCAGCTCACAGTTCGTAAAGGCTTTAGTCCATAGTCAGCTGGCTCCAAGGCAGGGTGGAAGGCAGAGGAGAAACAGTCCATGGCAGGGCAGGAAGAGGGCAGCAAGCAAACAACAAGTGAAATAGCAAACCAGCAAAGTGACAAGCGACACACCTCTTTCTGTCCCTTTTAGCTTACCCAGGCTACCCACCTTAGGGCAGATAGCACTCACTCCCTTAATTCCAGCATGGAATCCGTGATACCAGGATCACACACTCTGATCCAGCCACCTCCAAAAAGCCCCACCTATGACTACATGAGGCCTGGGGGGTCATCTAGACGCAACCATAACAATGATTGCTTAGATAGTTTCCCCTATTATGCTTGGGACAGCAGTCATCACCTGTATTAGTCTGTTTTCTGTTATTATAATGGAATACCAGTCTTATTTCTCTCCTGATCACATTACAAATTGGCCCTTTACTAATAAGTCCTTGGACACTTAATAGCCATTATAAAACTACGGTTAGCTGTAAAAGTTACTATCACTGTAACTGTTTTGAGTAAGTATTCGATACATATGCTGAAACTTTTATGTATGACAATGACTGTCAACAGTTGCATTAAATTTACAATTGGTCACAAATCCTCCCACAACTTTTACTACAAGACTCTCAGGATTAGTCCATTTCACAGACTTCACAGTAAGAAATATAGTAGACAATTGTGAAGAGTTACCACGGAGTCACGGAACTGGATTGATACATCATTCAAACATCTGCCTCTTTGTTTTACATTTGACATAATCTGAAACACTGCCAGAAAGAGCAATTCTTTCATTTACAAAATATCAGTTGGTTTCTATAAACTTGTTTCAAATCACTGTATCCTAAGAGCACCTATTAATCAGTTACAGCGAAGATTCACTTAAAATTCTGCATGCATCAAAGGAAGACCTATATTTAATTTTTTTAAAGATGGCATCACTATACCTAAAAGGTACTGACTTTCCTGACTTCGGCCATGTTTTTCATGTGTTCCTCAAAGCTCACGAGTTGGAAACATAATGCTCAGTACAATCGTGTTGGTCGGGACCCCTGGAGAGGGGTGTGGATCACAGGGCTCTGCCCCAAGGGGTGAATTAGTGCACTTATCACTGACATGGGATCCTCCTCCTCCTCCTCCCTCTGTCCTTTCCTCCTTTTTGTTCTTCTGATTCTTGTGGGATTTGCTTTTTACTATGGGGTCATGCAGAACAGAAGCCCATACCAGATACACCCCATCAATCTTGGACACCCCCAGATCCACTGGCCAACAAAGTTGGTGCACTATAAAGTGCCGCTTCTCAGGTGTTCTGCTACAGCTGCAGGAAGTGGACTATGGTCATGTCATCATGGGCATATTTTGTAGTTAATTTCTGGGGAAATCAAATAGATTTCATTTTTATTCACTATTTGCTTCATAAATAATTTTGAAAAGTTTGATATATAATGGGTATACCAACTTGTTAAATAAAAAACATAGGTTATTTTATCATGTTCAGTTCTGAGTGTTCAGATATGAAGATAAATCACTAAATTATAGAATTTCTAATATCTCATCCTATTCCAAATCTAATATACTTTCCTCATATTTGTAATACAATAACACAATTCAAGACCTTATCATAACAAGGTTATCTGAAATGCAGTATAATTTTCTAGTTACTGTGGTTCTGTTTAATTTGCTCCCTATAGTTACTTTACCTAGATTTGATTTGTGTATCTGCGTGTTTTTCATGAAAAACATGATTCTTTAGATACTGCTAGCCCTGTTATGCTTGGGACTGCCAATTGTTTTCTATATTCACCTGCTCTCTGTTACTGGAATGAAACACCTGAGGCGGGTGATCTATAAGATCACGGTCTATGAGGCCCATGGATCTGTCCTCCTGGACCACATCATGTCACAGCAGATGGTACCATGATGATGGGAGCATGTGCAGGAGAGGGAGGGACATGGAGAGATGGGAACCAGAGAGCTGAGCCAGAGGAACTGTGTGACCACCCACTGGACTCACCCTAAAGACCCGTCCCCTCCCAGCACTGGTTCACTGGGGCCCAATCACCAACACATGGATTGGAGAACACATATGACCAGCTCCAAGCCACAGTGTCAGTCCAATCCCATAACACATGCTGGGAAGACAGCCCAAGCCATGCAGCTGAGAGCCCTTCCAAAAGCATCTTACTGAACAGAAATCTAAGGTGAGCGAAGCAACTTGTGATGGTGAACCTATGAAAATACAAGGCGACTTTTAGGTTGCATTCATTCCACAGGGCCTTGTCTCTCCCCACTCATCTTTTGACCTGACTAGAAGAGCCAGGAAACTTCCTTCTTTGTTTAAACTAGGACAAGTTCCAGGAGTCAAACAAGTATGCCAGGAAAGAGAAGCAGAAGCTAAGTTCTGCTGAGGAGGAGACTTTGTGAGGATCAGAAAGACTTAGTGTCTGAGCAGTGGAGTCGAGGGGAGGTCGAGGACAGGAAACAGTGGGAAGAGATGTGAAGGAAATCCGCTGAGCCTATGATGGAAATGCATCGCCCATTCTGATTCCACCGAACAACCGGTTCTGAGAGGCGTGCTTCCACAACACCATCGTTCTGGAAATCATGGGCCTCATTTTCATGTTGCCTTCCCCGAGTGCTGGAAATGAAAGCAGACATTCATTCGCCCCCGGGGCATTAGTGACCAGGAATAACCACTGCTTCATTGCTGTATTGGGGTCACCCTCTGCTTCTTACAAACATTTCTGCTTTTAATAGGACCAATGCCTTAAACATCAAAGTTTGCTTTTCAAGTCTATTATCTCTGCAATGGACTTCAAAAGCTTATTTTAAAAATGAAAAACAAACTGAATATTGTTTCTGATTCCCAGGTCAATACCAATGCCTTTGGAAGATGTAAAGGGTTATTTACAAAGGTAAAAATATGAATGAGCTCTTACTCTGACCATTTGTTCTAATATCAAAGAAAAGGATCAAAGACTAACTCTAAGCACAGCCCCACAACAATCTGTAGTCCAGTCAGTGTTGTGTCTTTGTCAAGATCATCTTCGCCAAATCCCAAGAATTACAAATATTCAGTCCCGTGCTGGCCCCTGCTCCTCCTGCCAACACACAGCTCCTAGGGGAATGTGCACTTGAACGCGTTTCCTGACTGGACCAGCAGCAGCGTCACTGTGAGGCTGCTCCTTGCTGGTGGCAGTGTTCTGTGTCAGCTGCCTGTGACCCGTGCAGTTGTGCCGCTGGGGCTGGGCCCCTTTCCAGAAGTTCTGGTGCCGCTTAGGCTACAGGACCCCACCCTCATTCAGTCTATCTGCTGATCTCCATGTGTCCCGGCAAGGCTGATTTTCCATTCATTTTATCAGTTTGCTGGGCCAACTATAGTTTGTGCCTTCTCTCACTCCAAAGCTGAGTCTGGACACTTACGAAGCCTCATGCATCCTTGCTCTACCTGTTTACATGGATTCCAGCCGTGCCTAGATGATATTCTCCCAACTGTGCCATGCTATTGTCTGCCAGGAAAGGCCTGCATAGTGAACACCTGCCGTTGTGAGACCTCTGGACCGAGAAGAGCAATGTGCTTGCTGCACACCTTTGGAGCAGAGACTTGGAATCCATGGAGGGAAGGGCAAGGGCACTGAACCTGTGATAGTTGCAGAAAGAATTCTTCCTTCCAACCAACTTTGATGGGCCCTTCATCTTTGGGAGCAGAGGGTAGCAATAAACCTGTGGTTGTGTATTTACTCAGTCTTATCACCAGGTTCAAATAGAACCTTCCCATTTTTCAATTCTTTGTGCGTAGCAATCTGGGATGGCGGGGGGTCATTAGGAACTCGCCCCAAACACAAGCACGTGCACACAAGTGACATAAGTAAATATGCCATATACCAATCCGTTTTATACTTTTATGATTTTCTAAATTTTCTCAGAATATTTGAGGTTGTAACCTACAGCATCAAAGACAGGCTAACTTTGCGAAACCCCAGGGACCTGATCTCAGATTTCTCTTTCTTCTCCTTAAACATCCAAGAGCATCTTGTCCAGAAGCAGTCTTTACACCCAGCTCTGTGGTGCTGACATTTAAATGTTCGGGCACTCCCTTGACACTCAGACTCATATTTAATAGCCTATCTGCCATCTTTCATTTTTTCAACTAGTTCAGCAAATATTCATTGACACCTGTGATGTGTATGTGTATGTATGACACCTATGATGTCCCTGTTCCTACATCCCTAGGAAAAGATTGGTTGTTTTATAGTTACGGTAAAAAGAAACAATAAGAACTAGAATTGGATTTGCTTACTCAATCAATGATGATAACATACCTCAGTAAACATGCTTTGGAAAGCCTGCACTCAGCAGTAACCTCGCTTTTGAAAGCCGACCAGACAGTAACAGCTTCACTTCAGTGAATGTGCTTCTGCAGTTCAGCCCCAAACATAATCCAGCCACTCCCCAGGCTGCTCCAGCTGAGCCAACCTCACCCCGACCCTACATATTCACCAGTATCCAATCTCCAAGCTACCCAAACATCACATCAGATCAGCAGTCTTCTTTTTTGGAGAAACTGCCCCATAAACATAGCTCTCCCTTTATTTCAGTAGTAAGTTCAGCTTTTCAATTTAGAATTGAGTACTGAGCTCATGCTTCAAGAGTTGAATAAATGACTAAATAGTGACACAACGTGAGTGAGTTCGCTACACAAAATCAACACAGAATCAGCATTAAGTACTATAAAGTGCTGCCAGGCAGCACTTAAAACAAGTTGCAAAAGGAGTCTGAATTAATCTCAAAATTCCTGCTAAAATAAACCAAATTCATTATAAAGGATGATGAGAAAAAAATGATGACTTCTTAGTGTGTGTGGCTAGGGCCACTATAACAAACTGGGTAGCATGTCCTCAGGGTTCTGGGGGTTAGAAGCCTGCTGTCATGAGATCCTGCTCCTCCTAAGGCCTCTTTCCTTGGCTTGCAGGCAGCTGCCTTCTCACTGTGCCTTCACATGGTCGTTTCGCTGTGCACAAACACGAAGTGTCTCTCCATGTCCAAATCTCTTCTCCTGAGCACTTCAGAAGAATGCTGCTGTGAGACTCAATTCAGCCCATCACCCCAGAACACATGGCCCACTCTGGAATTACAAGGAATCCTCCCTCCAATGCTGGAGATGCTGCTGACACACAGCCTTTAGCTGTCACTCCTTTGCAGGAACAGCCTCACCTGCAAGCCTCGTTCCGCGTGGTCCCAGGACAGTTCAGATGCACAGCCCCAGCAACATGACTTCACATCAGCCTGTCAGGAATCTGAAGACCCGCCCTGTCTGTGGGCTTACAAGTGTACCCACACTCATCAACCCTCCCTCTGTCCACTCCTGCTTCCTTCCCTTCTGCAGTTTGGATTCCATGCTTGGATATTCCCTAATACATTTCCTGCAATCTCCAAGTTGGCTTCCTGGGGGACTCGACCAATGACTCTTCTGAAAACAGATCCCAATTATACAGAAAAAATTAGTAGAAGCAAACCTGATGAGTCTGTTGTATTGTCTGTAGGCTTCCAGCAAAGGTTATCCCCACAGGTTATGGAATGGAATGGAGGGCTTGAGTTGCCCTTAAACCATAGTACTCTGCACAGATTGTTTATCATAAGTCAAAGATTTGAGTCCCTCGGGGGCTGCTTGCATAAAGTTATCACATTTAGATAGTCTTCAAGAGGGGCTGTTTATTTTAGCTGGCGTTTTTAGCTCTTCATAGAATTTCCCCTGGGTGTAAGTGAGAGAAGCATCTCATGCTTAATACAACATGAATTAAACAAGGAAAATGCTCAGCACTGTGAAAGTTCTGGTCTGGTCAACTTTGCTTATCTGGAGGAGCAGATGTGGTCACATTTTCTCACCTTGGTTGCTGTAGATGTCTGTGATATGACTGACTGGCAGATGACATCTTTGCTATTACCCTGCGTACTTATTATGAAGCCTGAATTTATAAAGCATTAAAGCCCAGACGTGTCTCTCAAGCCAAGATGACCCAGCGCCAGCAGGCACAGTGTGAGGGACCCCAGTAGTAAGCACCTCCCAGGGCCGATGGTTCAGCGGAAACCCTGCTCTGGAGCCCCATGCTACTCTGGATACTTGGCACGACCCTCCCCCAGGTACAGCGTGGAGGCAGAAGGAGACAGCGCCTCCCTCCACCCCTGCTCCAAGTGTCAGCACCCACTGTCGCTGTTCCACCATGGTATTTTGACATTGGTTCCTCCACGGTTTCTGCTATTGTGGTCAATCCGAATTGTAGTCTGACTTCCAACTTCATTTTGAAGAAAATAATACTTATCGTGAGAGATGTCCAGGCTGTGAGCAGATCTGTCGACACGCATTGCCTCACAGCCTGCACAGACACACACACACTCATTCACACACAAAGGGCTCAGCAAAGAAGTAAACAATGAGAGAAAGGGAAAACACGCAGGGGTGAGAACAGATCAGCAACAGGCGGTCCTGTACAGACTTCTCGGTGAACTAGCCAGAAGACCTTCCGCTTGGCTTCATACTGCACGGATATTTTACTGAATGTGGTCGGGTGCTGTCCTCTTGAAGTCTCACAGGACTATTCAAGATGGATTCTCGGAGGAGGAAAAACAACACTCCAGTCGATGGGATATTGGAGTAAACATGGGGCGGTGCCTTTCGGGTCTCCAGAAATAAAAACTCAACATCCGGGGCACAGAACACATGAGGGAAAGCAGGGCGACCTCTGCCGTCGAGGGTCTGGAATCTGCACGCCATGTCCTCATTCTCAAGCTGTCTTCTGCAGAAAGACCAGACTGGCAACTCACTGATTCATTTCTTGCATTGTTGGACTCATATTTTGAACTCATGTTCAAGGCGATAATTCTACAAGAAGAGTACGGTGTTTGGACAACACCAAAGTGCAGTAAAAAATTTCTGTTCATTGACTCAGTTTCTCCACGTATGTTACCACACACAATCAACACGCAGTTGGTGCAGCAGCGAGGGGCTGTGGCTACGCTCTGCATGGCGCGGCTCTCTCTAAGCTGTGTGAGGCTGACGGGAAGGTGTGCACGTCACAGCACACCCTCTCTCCTTCCGAACGCAGGGAAAAGATACACGACCATTCACACTGCACACTGCTGTGTGAGCTTCAACACTTACAACCTATCCCCCTAACATTAACAGACATTTACATGGCGATCCACACATCTCAAGGTTTTCATAGCATGTCTACAGTGGAAAGAGATACACATCTTTAACAACAAAGAAAGTCACTTTCTGAAATCCACGTCTGTTTGAAGTTGTGAAAGAACTTGACATATCAGCGTGACAGTAGAGTATTCAACAGAGAGCAAAGTATCAGATATCATAGATATCACAGTCTCAAAATAACAGATGAGGGATTTAATCATTCAAAAAAAAATCCCCCCGGTCCCCAGTGGGGCTGTGGGGACAGTTCTCGTGGTGCCACTGCCAGGATGAAGCGAGCTAGCTTAACCTGCGCTGCTGAGCTGGATGTCATCAGTCCCCCTGGTTGCTGTAAGCAGACCCTGTTCTGCTGCTTTCCTGCCAAGCATCTACCGTCAGCCACACCTGCAGGCAGCGCGGAGCCCCTGTCTCTGCACTGCACAGCTCAGACAAGGACGGGCGAGCTCTGAAGGTCACGGAGGCAGGTATCGCTCCACAGGAATTACGAGCTCCGCGGAACAGAT